>JAJMDZ010000003.1:46103-498580 GCA_030573835.1 Tetrapisispora taiwanensis (nom. inval.)
GGGGGGGTCATAAATAAAGTTTAAATTATGGTCTTAATTCTTTCTTTGTTTTTTAGAAAGAAGATAACCATAATTTATAATTTTGTTGAGCAGGATCGACAAAATTAGTATTATCTAAACTATAATTATTATTAGTCATATTAATATTTTGATTATTAAAACTATTATTCATTTTATTTAAATCATTAATTTCATAAGGTTGTTGTATTTCCATTGAAAATAATAAATCATCATCATCTTGTTGTTGCTGTTCATAAGTATAATTATTTAATTGTTTAATTTGTTGTGGTGGTAAATCAGTAGCGGGTAAAAAATTATCACTTGGGCTTAATGATAAATAATATTCATCATTTTTATATTGATTTGAATTTACTTGATCTAAATTTAGACCACTAATATTTGAATTTTCGATTTTATAATAATTAGACATTATTGAAATAATTTATATTTTTTATTATGTGTGTTATTTGTTATTAACTATTGATTAGTTATAATATGTAGTATTTGTTTGATACAGTATTATATAATCTATAAAAAAAAATTAAAATTATAAAAGTTAATTTTAAAAAACAACATTTAAAAGAAAATAATTTTAATATTTAAAATATTTGACTTATTTATATATTAAATTAAATTGATGAATCAAGAATAAAAAAAAATTATGACAATTCAATTAAAAGTATTAGTCAGTCAATTGAAAAATTATACTACAATTAAAAAAAAACCTTGCACCTGTTATTATATTAAATGACGTTCTTTTTAAATTATGATAAAATAAAATAATTGAACAATTGAGAGATGATGTATTGAAATTTCGATCTGACTAATACTTTCTAATCTTGGGTCTTTAAAATTTTAGAATATATCAATGTCCTATTACAAAAGTACGTAGAACGAATAACCTAAAAAAAGAAATTTAATAAGATAAACTGTGTAATTTTAATTAATTAATAATTGTATGTTATTAATTATTATCAATTACAACTCATTTTTGAGAAAAA
Source organism: Tetrapisispora taiwanensis (nom. inval.) (assembly GCA_030573835.1). NCBI lineage: Eukaryota > Fungi > Ascomycota > Saccharomycetes > Saccharomycetales > Saccharomycetaceae > Tetrapisispora > Tetrapisispora taiwanensis (nom. inval.). The sequence goes on from JAJMDZ010000003.1 coordinate 47,105, forward strand.
AAAATTCGCATTAATAATAACAAAAAAATATGATAAAGGTATGAATAATTTTTTGTATGTGTATTTCTCTTATAGTTTCAAGGTTAAATTGTTGGGTGAATTGACTCACACAATTTTTTTTTAACTCACATGTTTAGTAATTATAAAAATTAATTATGGCCCACACCTAGACACGCTCGTCGCAAAAATAAATAAATAAATAAATAAATAAATTTTATGATTCCGTAGAAGATTATGTAGGATACTGTGTATGTATTTAATATATTGGTTGGAAATGATTATGCAATGGAAGAGTAAAGAATAAGAACGCAAAAGAAAAAAAAACACATGTTCCGTTGAGAAAGATTCATTTAAATTTAACTATAAAATAAAAATTTTAATTTTATTTTTCACAATCTAAGTAAAATAATTATGGGTGAAATTTTTTCATAGTAACAATGTGAATATTTTTATTTTGTTAAAACGGAAGAATAATATTTTTAACAATTAAAAACTGTGGATATTGTACTTGTAATTTACTGAAAAAATTTATGTTGTTTGTTTTTGTGTTATAATTTTGTATATTTGGTGACCCTGTTTGTCAGAAATGCACGTACAGTACATATAGTTTTTTAATAGTTATATGTTATTATATATTAAATAGAAAAAAGAACATGAAAGAATACTATGGAAAAAAAATGTGTTACTGATAATATTTTTTTTTTTTCATATGAAACAACTTACCGTTAATGTCATTAATAATATGTAATTGTGTAACTAACATTAAAATATACAGCTATTTTTACGGTTTTTATTTCCTATTTTTGTTTTTACATAATAAAACTTTCTTTGATGTTCTAGAACCCATCAGTTATAGCTTTTAATGTTTTTTTAGTTGATTTTATATAATATTATTCTATACTCTAATTTATAGGTAGAAGTAGTAAGTATGATTAAATTAAAAAATTGGTAATGTTAAATTAATTAAATTTTAAGATCCACAAAAATTAGATATTTTTGAGCTTTATTTCTTTTTTCTTTTCTCATTTCAATAACTAATTAGATTTAAGTTTAATATTTCGTAAAGTAAATGGTTTGAAATGATATTATTAATATCCTTTCGAATAGCAAATATAATGTTGATAACATTTTTTAATAATAGAAATTAGAACAATTGTTATCTCATCGATTTTATTTTTGTAACACCACAATAATTTTATTATTAATTGTGTTTCATAATCATAATTAAGCAAAATATATAAATAAAACAACATGTGTTCGTGCGCAATTAAACTAAACATGTGTATTATGTTGTTGTTTCGGTCAACGAAATAAAATCATTTACTCATTAAAACATGTGTATTATATTTGTATGTGCGTATGTGTATGTGTTTTAAACTAATTTCTCATATTAAAAGATATTGTATAAATCAATTACCAAATTTAAAAATTGAATAACTCATTTTAAGGGGTCTACGTATCTTTTTTTCTTAAAAAAATTATTTATTTAATTATCTATATATTTATCTATACGACATTTTATCTTTTGTTAAGACAATGTTTATGTTTTCATATTTCCTAATTTTGTTACCGTTTGTGTTCGTTATCTATGGGAATTAAAACATGACTTGTTATTTATTTAATTCTTTAAATTTTCTTGCGTTAATTAAATTATTCTTTAAAGGGTTTATTGCCTTTAATAGATTTATTGAACCCTATATTCTTCTTTGTTTACATTATTAATAAGATAGTTAAGTTATTGATAAATAAATCTAATTTTGTTGATACCATATTAAAAAAAGATAAAATTATAATCATTAGTTTCCAATTTTTTTTAAAATAAAAAAAAATAAAAAAAAATGTGTTGTTTAATACATATGTTTTGTATTTATATCCACATGTGAACAAGCCCATATTACAATATAACTCATTTACTATTAGTATAATTATATGGCAACAATGCAAACAATATAGTATATATATTGTTTCCCTAATATATATGTTTATGTTTATATGATTATAGAAAATATACCCATAACTACAATATATGGTAAGTCGCAATGTTTCAAGTAGAAACATCTTGTTTTTCATTGTGCAATAAATTGTATATGATTTTAAGATTTAATTATTTATTTATCGCGTTGTTGTAACAACATATTTTCGTTTCTTTGATACTAATCGCGTAATTAAATTGAATAAATAGAGAACATAAATTTTTTCTTTCTTAAAAATTCAAGTATAAAAATATATAATTTTTCCTTCTCGATTCAAAGACAACAGAAGATAGTGTAATTAATTCTACTTAAAAGCTTGCAAGAGGATGAACTTATTACAGTAATATGTACTAGACATCTTGGTAACACATTTTAAATGATCGTTTCTTTTTTTTTCTCTATGGTTTCTCACCCACGTATTTCCATTGTAATTATTAATGTTTATTAATAATTTAATTAGATTTTGGTTTTTTTTAAAATTTATTAATTTACTCATTTACATTACAGTATGCATTTATATTGTTCCGGAACAAATTTTAACAACCGTTCATATTAAATATACGTTTATGCAAAAATAATGATATTACTAGTAAAATGATTATAAATTAATGTAATTAAAAAAATCAACGAATAATATTTTTAAAAAACATTAAACATATTAATACCGACTAAGTGTAATTGTAATAGAAATTAAATTATATGAAAAAATAAATCATGTGGAGGTTGTTAGTTAGATATTTTTCCTATCATATTAAATGAAAATATTAGGACAAATTTCATACTTTTAATATATGTTAAAATGTGTATAAACTAAGTATATTTGCTTAAGCAGATAATTTATTCACTTAGATGATCTTATATATATATAATTATTATAAAAAGGAAATAAAGCAAAAATTAATGTCAATGAGTTACAATTGCTATTTCATGTAATCAGTTTACAAAAATCAACTTGAGATTTAGATGTGATATTTATAATTATATAAACTTTTATCAAAGTTTATATGTCTTGGTGTAGTAAACTGTATAAAAATAAGAAAAAATAAGATGATGTGATATATTGATTAATGTATTTTATTGTTAATTATAAAAAAACATATATATTTTGTTATGGAAATATTAATTATAAGAAAAAGTGTGTTCATTTTGATTCAAAAAGAAATTAAAAGGAATTTATTTTAATATAATTAAAATTAGTGACGACGAGAAGCAGCAATGATATTGTTCATTTCTTCAACCTTAGCCTTAGCTCTCTTGAAGGAACCTAATCTCTTCTTGGCGACCTTTCTGGCTCTCTTTTCACCAACATTTCTGATAACATCCATTAATCTTCTTTCGTATGGAGCTAAACCAGCGAATTCTCTGACAATAGATCTAACGAACTTAGTTCTGTTAGAAGCAGCACCCTTTCTGTAAGAGATCTTTGGAGCTGGGGTCATAGAAGTAACCTTCTTACCTTTGTTTAAACCAACAGCAATACCTGTAATAAATGATTGAAACAAATTATAATGAATAATAAATTGTTTTATGAAAATTAATGTTAGTAAATTGAAAATATCTATGAAATTAATTCTTAATATATTCTAAAAGATAATGCTATGCATTTTTTCAATATTTGATTCGTAAGCTCAAAGTAATATAATTTGGATATTTGTGACCACACATAGTAAATGAAATAAAGACAGATTTTAATTATTATGCTATAAATAATAACCATCATAATGTATTATTCCAAGGATATATGGTATAAACAAATTATTATCAAATTAGAAGTTGGAAAATTTTAAAGGTATTTTATTCTTCTGATCAGTAATAGAGAAGGCTCTCAGTTCCATAATATAAGTTAAATTTAATTGCAAACCACTATACTATTATTTGTTACTTCATGAACAATATTTTAAAACTAATTTGAAGTATTTTAATAATACATATTCGAATATAATGACAAATAAACATGTAAAGTTAATACGCAAATAATAACTACTATCACATTACGAATTCAGAGAAACATTTTAAATATACTTTATCTTGTATGGGTTGAAATTATCATCATTCATTTTAACTATATGTTCTAATCTTTAATTTATTGAGTTTAAATCGATCACAATGGTATCATCTCAATTGTAAAACTGTATTCTCTAATCAGTTATTGATTAATAATATACAGTTCTCATCAGTTTCTAAATTATTAAAAAAAAGTATCTTGGAATCTTGAATATATTAAAATTTAAAAATTTTGAGTTGTCATTTTACATACCAGTTTTAACAGCCATTTTTTCACAGTTATCTTGGGTAATTTAAAGAAATAATAACGTATATTAAGAATATGGTACTTATATATAAACTATTTTTAAATACATATATTTAAATATATCTATCATCATTGATTTGAATTAGATATTATTAGCTATTCTAAAGAAAATTTCGTAGTGGACACATTAGCTATTATTATGAAAATTAGTATAATTTAATTTTACATGTTAAAACAATTTTTCACAATGAAAAATTTCAATATTTTTGAAAATATTACCAAATTTCCAATCTACCATACCATTGTAAAACTTATGCTCTAAAATTTAGTGCATTTCTGATAATAATCTAAAATTTAAAAAATGAGCGCCATCTATTTGCTTGTGTTAAGAAAATTTCAGAAAAAATAAAAAACATTGCGTCTATTGAAAATGAAAAACAAAATTTAATTCGGATAAAAAATTGATAAAAAAAGATAACTAAAATAAAAATAATATAATGTATGGGTGTATAATTTATGACTGTTTTTGAAATATTTTATTTAAAAATATGGTATTTATTAAATACTAATGTTTACTTTGTTTAGTTTGTTCTAATTCCTACCATTTAATTTTCAAAAATATTTTATTTTTTATATTTCATCTTTGTTACATTTACATATGATATAACATTTACTAAATTTACTATTGTATTATTTATGGCTTTGCAAAAACCTTTTTGAAACCGGACCAACCACTAGAAGGTGATGAGCTTACTTCTGTTGTGTCACTTGTTGTATCTTTATTGTTTGGTCTCGAATATGGAATTGCTTTTAACCTTTCGATATGTGATTCTAAGTCGCCAATTTTATCTTGAAGCTTCATATTTTCAGTCATAACTTCTCTATTTCTATTCATAGCTTGTTCTAAATCAAATTTTAAATCATTTGGTATAGCAGCATCCGGATTTGGAAGACTTTGTTTACGAATTTCTTCTTCCAATTGTCTTTTCAAATCCAATACAGATAATTTCAAGTCCTTATTTTCATCTATTAATGTTTCAATATTTAATCTGTTTTTAATCAACTCATTTGCAATAGATACATGTTCCCTATTTAATTGAGTGTAATCATGTTCCAATTTCTTCACTTCTCTATGCAATTGATGATTCTTGATTCTCATATGTTCATATTGTTGCTCTTTTTGTTGTTCTAATTCATGGATATCTTTGCACTCGTTAGCATATCTTTGTAAAGATATAGGTGTGATATGAACTTCATTCATTGCATCGTGAACAAATAAGTCAAAATCATAATCAGTATCTTCTAGCGAACCTTCTGTCATCTTGATTCCAGAACCTTGTTTAGAAGTGTGATCAGTGAACTGCTTCTTAATTACTGATTTGGCATCATCCTCATCATCGCTATTATCTTTAACGAATGATTCTGAAGATTCATCAGGAGTACTAGTATTATCGCCAGCAGAGATTCTTTCATTAATTGAATCATGAGAATAATAGACGAATAGTTCTGTTTTCAAGAATTCTAGTAATTGATCAAATTTTAAACTCATCATATACTTTTCGTTTTTCAACATTAAAATAACTGCAAACTTTAAAACAGCCTCAATCCCTTCTACAAAAACAATATCAAAAACTCTAATAACAAAACCTAATGGAAATCTATATGCAAAAAAAGTTAAGAACCACTGAGTGGCATACATAGATGACCGTATACTTTGTCTCGCTAAGTAATTGTAAAGTTGTGGAGAGCTTTCTTCAATTAATCTGTCAAATTGATATAACATCAACATCAAACCCGGCATACCTGGTAAAAAGAGATCTCTTAAGCCATATTCTTTCATTAATCTTATTAAAAGGCCAAAAGCATCAGCTTCGGAATCCGAATTTAATAAGAGTGGGGCGGCAATAAATGCCATTCCCTGTGTATATCCAACATCGACGTCGTAAAGTGAAAATGCCTTCAAAATATTGAATAATGATTCAGATTTCTCATCCGATATAAAATTAGTTCTTTTAATATCTCTGCGGATAGCTGCTTCGTGAGTTGATTCTAAAATTATTAGAGATTCATACATTTCTGTAAATTCATTAGATTTAGAATTTGAAATCAATTGCCATAAAATACCTCTTATTGGTTCAGGTATACCATCGGCTATCATTTTTTCCAATTTATCCGGTTCTTCAATGGTAACTTTGGAGAAATTATTTACAACATCAGACCAAAAGTTCCAATCAATCTTAGCTTTACTAGTTGTGGATTCGTCCTTCTGTCTATCTATAGAACTTGTTTCTTCGGTTTCTTCATTATCTGATAAAATTGTATCAGCGACAAATTCCTTTACCAACTCACTATAAGATGTGATTAATTGATTTCTACCCTCCTGTAATTTTTGTTTTGATTCATCAGTTTCACTTTGTAAATTATAACTAGTTTTTCTGAATCTATCGATAATTAAATTTATTTCGGCAGCAGAATCTGATAGACCAGTAGTATTTGAATTGTTTCTGGCTGGTAGAGCTGGTGGTACTGTATCGGCGTGTGATAATGCGAGATTTTTCCTGAATAAATCGTTCTGCATCTCAGCTTCTAAAGTTGGTGGTACCTTATGAACAGTATTATCAAATGGTGCCGCAGGAATTATTGGACTAGCAACTTTATCCCTACTTGGTAATTCTGGGAGTACCATAGGTCCTGGTAGAACTTGTGTCAAATTTGATGGATTTAAATTATCTGATATAGTTCTTTGTGCGGGGGTTGGTGGGATAATTGCATGTTCCACAACCTCATTTGAAGCCTCAGAATTATCTTCTTTCTCAGTTCTAGAGCTTTTGCTCAAATTTAAATCACTATAATATTCATCATTATTTATTCTAGATTTTTCATTGACATTAGCCTCGGTTGAATTTAAATCATCTTCTGAGACGGTATCGATTGTATTTTCTTCAAGATTTGGATCTATTGAATCATATTCTACATTATTGACTTTAATTTCTGGTATTTCAACATCTTGTTTATTTTCTCGAAATAAATCTCCAATTTTATTTTTTAAATCAGTTGATAATGATGCTGAATCTATATTCTCTTCAGTTGTTGTGACATTTGAAAGCTGTTCGGCATCATCATTTTCAGGAAGGTTACTATTTAGTTCTTCAATATTCTCTGGCTCCTTGTTCAGATATTCTACTGTAGGTTCCATAGATTCAACATTCTGCGCCGAAGTTTCTAAAATTGAATTTTGGTTTTTAGATATATCTTCTAATCCGTCACTTAGAGTATGATTATCCTCTGTATTAATCATTTCAGGAAAATTTTCAGTATTTTCAATATTTGCACTGCTATAATCATGCTTTTTATCTTCCAAATTTAAATTAAACTTGGCAACATCTCTATTTTCATTTCTATCCATATTTTCATCCATAACTTTAGTTTGATTAGATTCTTCGTCATGGCCAATATCTTCGGCCTCTTTTGTATTCTTGATACCATTATGTTCAACAATAATGTTGGTTTTTTCAAAATCACTGCTGTTATCAATATCATTTGTTTCTTGGATATCATTGACCTTCTCGGCTTGGTTAGAATCAGCTACGTCATCGACATCTTGTGTTTCTTTAAGGTCCGCGTGAGAGTCTTCGGCATCATCAAATATATCATCATCAGTTCCATCACTTAGTCGATCATTCAAGTCTAAATCAACATTTTTGGAATCGCCAACTTCGACCTCATTGGACATAGTTGATTCTACTGAATTGTTCGGTTCAGTAGATTTAGATTTCTTCATCTTTCTTCCTTTTCTTTTTGCCATTTTTAGTTTTATTTATATACACTTTGTTTCAGTCAATTTAAAAACTTAGAAATTTAAATAATTATAAAGGCTACCTTATATGATGTATCCTATCATGAATTTAATATTTAATAAATTATGTATGAAAATAAATATTAAAGGCTGAGACATACTAATTCTTTGAATTTATAAATTTCCTTTTTCATATATTTATTAAACCCCGAAGATCAAGAAGTAAAAAAAAAATAGCATATGGACCTTGTGTAATTAATTAATCCAAGAAAAAAATAGTTAAAAGATCTGCAACATAATCATTGTGAATTATTATAAACTCAGTTTAATAATATAACTTATTTATTAATAAACTAAAATCAAAGTAAAAGAATGTGAAGAAATAGGTTTTATATTAAACCAGAGATATAAACTTTATAATACTCATCCTTTCATTCAGATTATTATTTTTTAATATTAATTTAAACTTTGTTAACTTTGTATATATAACACCATCAGTATAGTCTAATATTGAAATGTAAATTTTTCTTAATTTGATTCAAATAATTCTAAACTCTGACTTACGTTTTATAGATTACATTATTTTTGAAATTTTTAATTTTTTAACGTTTTGCAGCCTTTAAAGTACTAATAAGTGTTTCCAAGTGTAGAATGTGTAAAAATTGAGCAAAACATATATACTACAAAATTCAATAATTTAAACATGCCAAAAAATGATTAAATACTAAAATTTACTTAACTATTCTTAAATTATATATTATATTTTTTATTCATGCAATAGATAAATTGTTTGATCATCTTGATTCTGGCGGGGTTGGGTCCTCGTCATCAAACAGGTAATTATAAACATCATCCATAGTGGTAGTATTGAACATTGGTTGTATGTTAAATGTATTGATCGCTGTTTGATCATTTAAATTGTTAATTTCTAATTTGGAATTATTGTCGATCGGAACATTCAACTGCACTGCATTATTCACACTTACACCATTTTGATAAGATTGATTGAAATCAGTCGTATTTATAAATTGAGGAGATATTGGCACAATAGATTGTGAATTTTGGACATTTGTCTTATCACCAATAGAAGATGCGAAACTTCTTTCATTTTGTGGCGTTACCAAAGACTGTAATTGTAATTGATTCCTCTTCATCTTCTCATCATCAGATGTATTTCCTACACTTGGAAATTGCGAAGATAATTGAAATGGCATTTGAAATTGTAGTTGGGTAGGAAATTGTTGAAATTGAGGCGAATTCTGTACAGGAAATTGTTGAAACTGAGGTGAATTTTGTACAGGAAATTGTTGCATATTATGATTGAATATTTTTGGACTGAAATTGGGTGCCTGTTTTGATCGTTGGAGAATTACTGAAGAATTACCTTCTGTAGTATTACTTGCATTAATATTCGAAGTGCCCATAACGTTGTCATTTGATAACAATTTTATTAGATCAGCAAAACTATTAGATTTATTAACATCAGAATGAGATGCAGTTGTTAACTTAGGAAAAGTAACATTATCATATGGTACTAATTGCGGTATCATAGCTAAAGCTTGCTGTTCTTTCAAACCTCTTGAATTAATATTATCCATATCATTTTGATATTCTTCATTTATAGTCAAAGACGCAGTAGACTCCATACAACTTTCATATAAAAGTGAAACCAATTTCAATATTATTGAACAATCAATTAAGTTTTCTTTTTGTAACTTCTCCAACACATCCATTGAAGTTTTTATGGCAGACATAAGACTTTCTTTATTAGGTGATGAAGGATTTTGAATACAGTAAGATAACAAAATTAGAGTTGCATTCTTTATATAAAACAAACAATACCACACAAACAATGCATTGACCGGATGGTTATTAATAAAATTGTTAACTGAGATTATTATTTCTTGAAGGTTATCAAATAAAAATGTTGAACATTTTTGGATTTCATATTTGTTATCATCATCGCTGGTTGTTCTATTTTTTCTTGCTAAAAAAAATTGATATAATGTCGTGATAATCAAGTATTCTTTATTCCAGTTTAACAAAAATCTTGTGAAAGCTAACCAAGGATATCTTTTTAAATAACTCGCAAGAGCGGATGCTGAAATATCATTTTGTAGATATTTAGGACGGTTGGTAGCCCAATTTTCAATTTCTTCGCAAATCTGCAAACATTTAGAACTGGTCATATCATGGTAAGTATATTTGAAGTTATTCCATCTCCTTAAGTAAGTTTGTAACAGTCTAGTTTCCTCAATACACAATAAATAAATAGTTGGATGTGTTGTGTGGTGTAAAGAATCATCTAAAGACGACGGTAGAGAAATATTAGAAACATTTTTATTATAATAACCTACCTGTGATGGCCTATCAGTATAAATCGATAGTTGTGATTCTTGTATATAGATTAACCACCAAATTCTTCTTCTTTGTTCTTTATTTTTAGTATCAGTAACATCTCCAGCTAACTCTTTATTTAACCCCAAAGATAACGCCATCCTTAAGGCATGTCCTATAAACATATATGCTGCATTAACTTTTGATTTCAACTGGCAATATGATGATAACAAATATAAACTACAGACTAAACTAATGGAACCTTTGGTGTATATTTTGTTCGATAGTCTTTTAATTGAATTTTGAAAATAAAAATAATTCAGATCAAATGAGTTACCTTCATTACACCATGAGCCAATTGCTAATATAACACAAAACATAATCTGCCAATCATCTTCATCTTCAACATGTGTTTCATTATTAAAAATGGACATTATTTTATCTTTTGATAAAATTGGATAATGAACATGGAATTTCGTGAAGTATGCTTCCATATATTCAGTTGTTTTATTTCTTGATGTTAATGATGAACTTTTTGTTATCGGTTTTAAACCTGATTTTGGTTTTTTACTCAATGGATCAATACCAAATATTTCATAAATGTTTAAGTTTTTAGTTTCTAATAAATCTCTTAAATGTGTTACCATTGAAGAATTACCAAAAAAACCAGAATTATTAAAATCGAAATATAAACTTGAAATTGGATCATCAGTTATTCTCATTGTTAAATCATCTTCCCAATCAAAACCATTTAAATGATTATTTGGTAAAAATTTCTTTAAAATAAAATCATCATTAAATTCATTCAAATTTTTTAAAATTGAATTATCAATTAACTTTTTGTTATTGTTATTTTTAAACTTAACTTTATTTTTATCATCATCTTCTAAGCTATTATAAGCTTTTCTAATTTTACGTCTTTTATTTTTAAATTTATATTTATATTTATTATTATTATTATTATTATTATTATTATTTTTATCATTATTGTCATTATTATTATCGTTATTGTCATTATTATTATCGTTATTATTGTCATTAAAATTTTCATCATCAGTACTATTATAATCTTCATTAATCGCAATATTATATTTTTCAAATTTTAAAACATTTTTATCATCTTCGAGTATACTATCACTTTTATCATTATTATCATTATTAATATCATTATTATCATCATCATCAATATCATCATCATCAATATCATCATCATCTTTATCATATTTTTCATTATCATTATTATCATTAAAATTATCATTGTCATAATCAACATTTTCTTTTTTAATGACATTTTGAAAATAATTTGATTTTTTCAATAAATAATTTTTCATATCAGTAGTATTATTTAAATTTAATGTGAAATCTAGATTTATATTTGGAAAAAATTCATAAAATAATTGTTCAAATTTAGTTAATCTATCTTCAACTTCAGTCAAATGAGCCCTTGTTAATGGTGACCTTCTCTTCCTTGGAGAATAACAACATTCCCAATTATTTTTTAAACATTTTGCACATTTTGGATTTTCTTTTGAACATCTTAATTTTTTAATCCTACAAGAATCACAAGCTTGATCAACAACACCAAGGATTCGTGGCATATCCTAAAATAATTCTTGAATGCGTTTAATAATTTTTCCTTGTTCTAAAGGTATAAAAAAAACAGAATGTAATTTGGATTTGTAATAACCTAGTAAAAAATAAACTCTATAGAAAAAATTTAAGGTACATGTATCTTATGTTGTTTTATTTTTAATTAATGACACCTTATTTTATTATTTTATAATCTATTATCTTTGATAAGTTTATAGATTATCACTAAATAATATATATCTAATTAAATAAGAATTATAGATATATATGTTTTTCATTAAAATATTGAAATATTTTTCATTATTTTGATTTAACTAAAATGGAAATATTATTTATATATATTTTCCCATAACATAATTTACTTTTTTCACTATAATATAATTTTCTATCGTATTTATTTATTATTATAACATTATTATCATTATCATTATCATTATCATTATTACTGTTATTATTATTGTTGTTATTATTTTCATGTCAAGGTACTAGTACCCTAAACATTGAATTATTTACAAACATTCCTACTTGCTTTCCTTCTATATCTGAACCAAAAACAGACAAAAAGAAAAAAAAATAATTATTCTATAAATACTAACAATTATCGTAGGAATTGAACACCACCGCAGAATAATAAAGTTTTTTTGCACTCAAAAATAGTGATAAAAAGTAAGTTAAAAGGTCATCTGAATACACAATCACCACTATATTATTGTCGTACATACACACAGTAAGAAAATATTATTATTACTCTATTTGGTTTTATTTTATATTTATATTTTATATTTATATTTGTATGTTTTTGTTTTCAGTAAATCAACGTACAGATGGCAACATTAAAAACGATAGAATATTTGGGTTCTTCGTTAAACAATTGTGAAGCACAGAATTTAGCTAGAACAAAAAGTATTGTTGATTATTTTGTTTTTCTTTTATTTTTTCATACTCATTTTGTGTAGCTTTTCATCAAAGCAATCACTTATCGCCAAACGGAAACAGAGAAGTGTAAGTAGAAGCCAAACACAAAAAAAAGCGACCATACTAAATAGTTAATCTAAAAGAAAGCAAAAAAAACAAAAAAATAAATAGAAGGCGTTTTATTCAAGAAAATACCCTATAACCCACCAATTTTTTACAATTTCACAAAGCATCAAAAAAAATGAATCTTCAATTTATTTCTCAGATTAAGACGCACACAAAAAACTAATAATAATTACAACAACAATAATAATTATAGGAAATATTATTCGTACAACAATTTTTTCTATAAAATAATATGTTTTTTTTTTGTGGAGACCATTGTCTCTTTAATAGATTTAACCATTTAAAGAAAAAAAACATGCGTATACAAACAAATACAAAAAATACATAAATAAACAGTTTCAATCCTCTGTTAATCTACAAAGATCTAGTTCATTGTGTATCCAAATTATTATGACGGTCGGGGTTTTAACTTCCGAATACAATGTTCTGCTATTGATGATACATTATGTATGTCATGATAAAAATAATACATAATAATTGTATCATGGATTATATACACCATAATGCCATATGTAAGATTATACGTATATTCTGTGGTATTTATCTAATTTGATGTAGGTTTTACTTACATGAGGTATATATACACGTAATAATGTAATTAATTTTAATCTTAGTTATATGATATTGTGATCAAAATTAATTATTTAATTATATAAACAATGGCATAGACACGCTCGCGTCTGTTCGGGTAAATTAAAACAACACCATAATTTTTATTTACTTATTCCCGATGACTTCAAGAAAAAGATACGCCGTAGTTAAAAAAAATTAGGCTATAAAAAAAACAGAAGAGAGTGAGATCTTGATCTGGTAAACAGTATATAAATTTAGTTTAAGTATTTGATATTTACAATATTTCACACTAACGGGATACATATTATTATATTGGTAAATTACTTTAGCCTATAAAAAAAAAAGGTATTGCCATGATGATATCGAAACCTTCAAATAATCTACGAAGGGAACACAAATGGTTAAGAGAATCACAAGCATTACAAATATCAAATAATAATGCTCTACTGAAAATATTAAACGATACGACAATTGTTAATAATATAGCGGTTGTCGACAATAATAATACAAATAACAGTATAGTTAATAATGTTAATGATAATAGAAGAGAAAATTTAAATGTACAAAATAATTTAATTAATAATGAGGTTATTCCAAATGATTTTATTTCTAATGTTCAATGGCAACAAAGCAATGACAATAATGTTAACATAAATTATAATAATCATATAGATAGAAGCAACATAACTATAAATCAACCATCTACTGTAGATAATAATGAAACTCAAAATACTGAAACCCAATTACTTAATATCGAGAAAGATTTAATTAAGAATTTAAAAAACCATATGAATTTATTACAAGAACAAATTGATATTCTTTCAAGTAATAGAAGAACACGCATAAATAAAAGGGAAAGTTTGATTAATCACATTGATCCTAAATTGAATAAAGTTATATCAACAATAGATAATATTAGAAAAACTTATTTTGAAAAATCATCGACACAATCAAACTTCAATAATGATAACAATATAGGTTTAAAGTTCCCTTCACCTCCGATGAACAACAACAGCAACAACAATAGTAATAAAGATACTGAATCAGTGTTAATACATGTTTTGGATGATGAAGATGAAATTATGGGGTATAGTGACGAAGATCTAATTATCACCCAAGCAAATATTAATACAGCACAACCTAATTCAAATAATAACATAAATGATAATACAAATAATAAAGATCCACCAAAACGCTCTTTAAGAGAAAGGAAAAATGTAGATTATAGAATCCCTCCTCCACTTGATCCATCTAAAGAATTTTCTTTCCAAAACGAATCCATAGATAATGCTACAGCGGAAGCTGAATTTGATGATGTATCTGATTATATGACAACCAGAAGTGAAGATAGAGATGATGAACCAAATATGAGTGATAATGATTTTTTGGTACCTGATAGTAATGATAATGTATTTGGACAAACACAAGATTTAGATTATAAAGAAAATGTCGGTGAATATTCTGATTTTGAAGAATATCAGAATAACGACAAAATTATAGACTTTTCAAATAAAGAAAAAGAATTAAGTAACAGAGCCAATAAATCATTAATATCATCTAATAAAAATAAAGAGGATTCTCATATTCTACTTTCTTCTCCTATTAAAGAAACAAATAATAAAAATGGAATTGTGGAAATTGATTTAAGTGAACAAGATCTAGATGCTGAGTCAATGCTTACAAGAAATACTAACATAGATGTGGCAGCTACTGTACCATCAAGTCAAGCAAATCGCTCAACGCAAAATAATTTTTCATCATCAGCTGGTATGGCAATCTCACACTCAGATTTAGAGTTCTTAGATGATGATGAAAGATTAAGCGACAGTGATTTAGAATTGTTCGATGATGAAAGAGAAAATATAACTCAAAATCTAAACATTAAAGAACTGGATGATGATCTAAAAATAATTGCGGAAAAGAAATTAGATAATAACATCTCTTTTAAATTTCCAAATATTAAAAAAGAGGAACTGGACTCTGACAAACAACTGACTTTAATAAAACCAAAAATTACTGAACAAACCGATTTAACTAATGTTGATGAATTATTAGAAGATTCATATTATGAAAATGAGATAATAAGTGAAATGGCTACTCCTCAAACAAATACATCGAATAGTGGGGATAAGCCTTGGTCTACAGAAGTTAAAAATAAGTTGAAAGATGTTTTCAAATTAGAAGGGTTCAGATCTCATCAAAAGGAAGCTGTAGATGCCACACTTGGAGGAAATGATGTATTTGTTTTAATGCCTACTGGTGGTGGTAAGTCATTGTGCTACCAATTACCGGCTATTATAAAATCTGGGAAAACCCAAGGCACAACAATTGTGATTTCACCACTTATTTCGTTAATGCAAGATCAAGTTGATCATTTGTTAGCAAAAAACATCAAAGCATCGATGTTCAGTTCTAGAGGCACCTCTGAACAAAGAAGACAGACATTCAATTTATTTATCTATGGTCTCTTAGATCTAATATATATTTCCCCAGAAATGATCAGTGCTTCTGAGCAATGTAAAAGAGCTATTTCAAAACTATATTCAGATGGTAATTTAGCACGTATTGTTGTCGATGAAGCTCATTGTGTGTCCAATTGGGGCCATGATTTTAGACCAGATTATAAAGAATTGAAGTACTTTAAAGCTGAATATCCTGATATTCCTATGATGGCATTGACTGCTACTGCAAGTGAACAAGTACGTATGGATATTATCCATAATTTAAAATTAAAGGATCCCGTATTTTTGAAACAAAGTTTCAATAGAACAAATCTATTTTATGAAATTAAAAAGAAATCTAAAAATACAATATTTGAAATGTGTGATGATATAAAAAGAAGATTTAGAAATCAAACTGGGATTATATATTGTCACTCCAAAAAATCATGCGAACTGACATCGGAACAGATGGAACGTACTGGGATTAAATGTGCATATTATCACGCTGGCATGGACCCTGATGAACGTTTAAAAGTTCAAAAGGCATGGCAAACAGATGAAGTTCAAGTTATCTGTGCCACGGTCGCATTTGGTATGGGTATTGATAAATCTGATGTTAGATTTGTCTACCATTTTACTGTTCCGCGTACTTTAGAAGGCTATTACCAAGAAACTGGTCGTGCAGGAAGAGATGGAAAATTTTCTTATTGTATCACTTACTATTCTTTTAAAGATGTTAGAACGATTCAAACAATGATACAAAAAGATGAAAATTTGGATAGAGAAAATAAGGAAAAGCACTTGAATAAGCTTCAACAAGTAATGGCCTATTGTGATAATGTTACTGACTGTAGAAGAAAGTTAGTCCTTTCCTACTTTAATGAAAAATTCGACTCGAAGTTATGTAAAAAGAATTGTGATAATTGTAGAAATAGCGGTAATGTCATAACTGAAGATAGAGATATAACAAATGATGCTAAAATTATTGCAGGTATGGTGAAGGAAATAGAATATAGCAGAGTTACTCTACTTCATTGTCAAGATATCTTTAAAGGTTCCAATAGCTCAAAAATTAAACGTGCAGGACATGATTCGTTGAGTGGACATGGTGCTGGTAAGGTATTAAACAAGTCTGAAATTGAAAGAATGTTTTTTCATTTGATAACAATAGGTGTGTTACAAGAGTATTCAATTATGAATAATAGTGGGTTTGCTTCTAATTATGTAAAACTTGGAAATAATGCTCCCCGCCTATTGTCTGGTAATATGAAAGTTCAAATGCAATTTGCTATGCCTACAAATTCTGCATCATCGTCTGCTGGTACTAGTTCATCGAGACCACAGTCTGGAAATGGATACAATAATAACCCTTCCAATGATAATAATATTCAATTTGTTAGTGCAAGACAACAACTTCAAAATTACAATTATAATGATCAAAATAATTATTCAAATTCCATAAATAACAACAGCCAATTAAAAAGAATAAATAACGAAACAGAGTATGCATTTAATATTTTAAAAGATATTAGTTTAAAGAATGGTTTACAATTACAAGATAATTCAATTCGGTTATTAATAAACTTTTTACCTGTTACTGCAGATGAATTTTACGCATTGGTTGGTAATAATGGCAAGTTCTTGTCGTTCAAAGCAGCCTTTATGGAATTACGTAAAAGAAAATTCCAAAATTTGGCTAATAATTTTGATATCAATAATTCATCAGATTCATATTCCATAAATGATAGTATAGTTTTGAGCTACCAGAATCAACCAAATAATAACCATCAGATCTCTACAGGAAGTAAATCTCAGTATTTTGGTGCTACTCCAGAAGAAGAACAAAAAAATTCGGAAATTATTAATATATTAAAAAATAGCCAATATCAGGAGCCTCAGACTACTTATAACAATAACAATGATTCGTATATGGCAAATTCAAAAACCACAACTAGAAAGAAGCCATATTACAGAAAAAACTATAATTCGTATAGAGGAAATAAGAGATTTAAAAAGTAATTAAAGCCAGGAAAAAAATATACATAAAAACAGTAATGAATAAACAATAATATTGCGAATGTACTATAATTAAAATTTTATATCTTGTTTATATGTATGATTTAGTACTTAAATATGCAGAAATTAAATAAATATAACTAAATTAAATCAATCCACATCGTTCGCAATTTCCTCTACAGAAGGACATGTACATATTAAGTTTAAGTCACCATAAGTATCATCTAGTCTTGTAACAGTTGGCCAAAATTTATTATATTTTAAATGTGGTAATGGGTAAGCAGCTTGTTCACGTGTATACCCTCTCGTTTCCCAATCAGTAGAGCATATGAAATCTTCTAAGGAATGTGGGGCATTTTTAATAATTAAGCCATTTGACTCTTTGTTAATAAATGATTCAATTTCCTTCTTAATAGAAATCATAGAATCGACAAAACGGTTTAATTCTTCTAGGTTTTCAGATTCAGTTGGTTCTATCATCAAAGTACCTGGAACTGGGAAAGCTAGAGTAGGAGCATGGAAGCCGTAATCTTGTAATCTCTTTGCTACATCGATGGCTTCAATTCCATATTTCTTGAAAATTCTTAAATCAATAATGAATTCATGAGCACAATGTTTAATAGATTTATCACTATTACCAATAAATAAGATTTCATAATATGGTTGTAATCTTTTCATCATATAATTAGCATTCAACATAGCAATTGAACTTGAAAATGGCAAACCAATAGAACCCATCATTTTAATATAAGTATATGAAATAGGGATTACCAAAGCATTACCGTATGCAGCAGATGATACTGATCCAATAGAATTTTCACCACCAATTTCTGATAGCATATCAACCACGTCATGACGTGGTAAGAATGGAACAAGATGAGATTTAACACAAATTGGTGCACCTGCTGGGCCACCACCACCATGTGGAATGGCAAAAGTTTTATGACAATTTAGATGACAAACGTCCGCACCTAGATCACCAGGAGAAGTTAAACCAACCTGAGCGTTCATGTTTGCACCATCCAAATAAACTTGACCACCAAATTCATGAACTATATTTATAGCATCTTTAATACCTTCCTCAAATAGACCATATGTAGAAGGGTAGGTAATCATAGCAGTAGCTAAATTATCTTTGTATTGTTCAGCTTTTGCTCTAAGATCAACTAAATCTAGGGACCCATCTTCTAAACAGTTAACTGGAATAACTTTAAAATTACACATAGCGGATGAAGCTGGGTTAGTACCATGAGCAGAAATTGGAATTAAACAAATATTACGATTGCCTTGGTTATTGCTTTCTAAATAAGCTTTAATTGTTCTTAAACCTGTATATTCACCTTGAGCACCGGAGTTTGGCTGTAAAGAACATCCATCAAAACCAGTGATGGAACACAAATCTTTTTCAAAAGAATTTATCATTTCTTTGTAACCTTGAACTTGATCAGTTGGTTGGAATGGATGAATATTAGCAAATTGAGGCCATGTCATTGGTATCATTTCGGTAGTTGCATTTAACTTCATAGTACAAGATCCTAAAGGAATCATTGAATTAGCTAGAGATAAATCTCTGCTTTGTAAACGATGTAAATATCTTAACATTGCTGTTTCACTATGATGGATATTAAAAACTTCTTGTTGCAAGAACTTATCAGTACGTCTTAAACTTTCCGGGAATTCTTTTAAAGTTCCTTTCTTGTTAACAAATTGTGAAACAACATTATTTGAGTTGTTAGTGAATATTTTAATTAATTTATCTAAATCTTCCATGGTTGTGGTTTCATCTAAAGAAAGAGATACTGTTTTACCATCAATAAAAAAAATATTAATGTTACATTGTTCAAAGGTTTGTTTCAAAAATTCAGTGGAGGTTAGACCATCAATTAACTCAATAGTTAATGTGTCAAACCAAGAATTGTTAATTAATTTGCCTTTACTGTTTGAAGAGGAGATTTGTTCAGCTAATAAAGAAGTCATACCATAAACTCTCTTAGCAATATTAGTTAATCCTTCTGGCCCATGGTATACCGCATAACTTGCAGCCACATTAGCTAATAGTGCTTGAGCTGTGCAGATGTTTGATGTTGCTTTGTCACGCTTGATATGTTGTTCTCTTGTTTGTAAAGCTAAACGTAAAGCCTGTTTACCTAAACGATCTTTAGAAATACCGACAATTCTACCAGGAATTTTTCTGTTTAATTTTGTTTGAACGGCAAAGAAAGCAGCATGAGGGCCACCATAACCTAATGGGACACCAAATCTTTGAGAAGAACCTAATACGATATCAGCACCAAATTCAGATGGAGCCTTTAATAAAGTTAGTGCTAATAAATCAGAAGCGACAGAAAATAAGGCTTTATTTTCGTGAATAGCGTTAGAATATTGTTTTAATACTTCGGTGGATAAGATTGAACCGTTACTACCAGGATATTGAACTAAACAACCAGAAACAGCATTATCTTTTAAAGCTGCTAAAGTAGCATTGCTATCATTAAAATCTACTTCAATAATCTCAATATTGAATGGGCTAGCTCTTGAAGATACTACACTCTTTGTTTGTGGGTGTAAATTCTTGTCTATCACGTATTTAGTCTTCTTCTTTTTTGAAGAGTAGAATGATAATAGTAACGCTTCACCAGCAGCTGTACCTTCATCTAATAATGAAGCATTTGCTACAGGCATGCCTGTTAATTCAGTGATGACGGTTTGGAAATTTAATAATGATTCCAATCTACCTTGCGAAATTTCAGGTTGGTATGGTGTATAAGAAGTATACCATTCTGGAGATTCCATTAAATTTCTTTTAATAACTGGAGGTAAAATAGTACCATAATAACCTTTACCAATGAAATTTTTAACTTTATAATTATTTTTATTTGCAATTTTTTTTAAATCAGCTAACATTTCATCTTCAGAGAAACCAACTTTTGGGGCCTCGATATCTAATTGTCTCTTAATTAAGACATTTTTTGGTACAATATTGTTAATAAGAGAATCCATATCATCATAACCCATTACATTTAACATTTTTTTAGTATCTTCTGGGGAAGGACCTAAATGACGTCTTTGAAAAGTATCCAATGGACGAGATAAATCAGATACTTCAGGATTATAGATTTTTGAATAACTGTCAGAAGAAACATTAGCGACATTATATTTGGTTGAATATGATGTGAATGATCTAGTTAGATTATTAACTTTGACATTTTTGTATAGAGGAACAATGCCTCTTTTTAATCTCAGCATTCTTTATAGAAGTTTAAATTTAAAAAATTCAATGAATATATGAGATTAAAAAAATAAATATGCAATTGAAATGTGGCGGAAATATTAAGTTAAACTTATTACCGACTTAATTGTTTCTAAACGGGCGAGTTCAATAGTATATTTTGTAAATTAAAAAGAATGATATATAGAACCAAGAATTGAAGTCAAATTAGTATAATAAAACCATTAAAGAGATATTTGATATAAGTGATATTTAAGTTCATTGATTCTAATCTTTCATTTATATATAAAATGTTTTTTTTTTATGTTTAATCATCACTTTATAGATGCCTATTATTTAAAAATCTTGAGATGCCCTTAAAATATTCGTGTAATCTTTAGATCGAAGTCAAGAACGATGAAAAAAAAAATAACACCTGGGAAAAAAATAAAAAAGAGTCTAAAATGACTAGTCAGATAAATATATATGTATTCTACAATTGGAAAGGCATCATCATTATTTTTGTAGATTATATACTCATTTCGTTATTAAAAATATATAGAAATTCTACTATTTAACAATGACATCGTAGGTATGATTCTACGTAAACAAATATATACATAGAGAAACAAAGCTATAAGATTATAAAGTTGACATTAGATGTAGTATATAAGAATACCTTTGTAGAATCAATATGTATAGATAGCATCTTGTTTACATTAATGTGAATATGGTCTTCTCTTCTTTTGCCTTATAGAATTCTTATCAAAACAAATCAAAACAAAACAACTTGATTGTAAATATACATAAATAAAAATAACAGATAATAGAGTGACTATCTCAATGTTCAAATATATGTATACACGTATATAAGTATGATACAGTTGTTAACATTAACAGTCAGATCTGTATAGTTTATTTTGTATATATTGTAAAAGATTATAACTATGGTACAAAAAGAGAAAAGAACAGTACTGTGAACTAATTTAATTACTACGACAAAACGCTTAGGACCACAATTATCGTATAATTGTTTTTAAAAACATAATTTATTGTCGAGTAATACTCGGTGGAACAAATTGAATTATATTTTTTTGTTTTATTTTTCGCCAATGTATAGTGATTTCGGATGAATATAGCAGTTGTACATCATTGTTTCTGTGGGAATATAGTATATAAATTAATATGTTGTTATTTGTTTTTTTTCACTGCAAGAAAATGAGAGTACAGTAGAAATAAGAAAAACAAAAATATTAAAACAGAGTTAAAAGTGCCTTGTATAAACCTTTAAAAGGAGTCATTACGTTGTCTTATATGGAGCAAAGAGTCAAACGATTCTCTAATCAGGTAAAACCAGTTTGTTTACATATCAACGGTTTCAAGATATTAAATGGAATTATCTATTATTTTGATTTTGTCTTTTTTATTGTTGCGATTTAATGCAGTAAATGATTATGACTATGATTGCGTCAATAACAGTATCAAAGATTTAAACGTTTGTTTGTGTCTATTTGACAATTATGAATTGATGTCTAGATTGAATCATTTGGTACATGATATTAACCTATTGTACTCTTGAATATTATTTAGTTATTGTCGGTCTTTTTTCAGTTATTAGAACAATTTCAATTGAAAAAAAAAACAATTAGCTTACAAACGTTGGTGTCAAATGGTTGACACTTGCTTAATGGCAAAACAATTTTGTTAATATAATTAACGATCACATGATCTACTGATTATTCGGTTTTTTATTTTCGTATTAAATGATTATTGTATTCTCTATTTTTTTTCATTGTGGAAAAAGAGACTATATATTTTTTATTTTCTCTACAAAAATATACTTTAAATAACCCCCATATAAATTACATTTACAAATAGTAATAATTTGAAAAAAAAAATCAATTGTCTATAGTTTAACTGAAATATTGAAAAATAAAGTATTAAAGTTCATATCAAAATAAGATACATAGTGGAAATCAATTACACATTACCTTTATATTAATTGGGTTGTATTAGAATATTGAAATTAAAATAGTACTTAGTTTAATTCCATTTGATTAACAAATTATTCACAAAACCAAATAGGATATCCATAAATTTCAAAGACATTGATAAATCAATCACAACAAATGGCACGTCAAAATTTCGTTGGTTTAGTAGTGTCTCAAGGTAAGATGCAAAAGACTGTTAAAGTACGTGTTGAAAATAAAGTATTTAATAAATTGATTAATAAAGAATTATTTCATAGAAAGGACTATTTAGTTCATGATGAAGGTGAAATTTCACGTGAAGGTGATTTAGTACGTATTGAATCTACAAGACCATTATCAAAGCGTAAATTTTTTTCAATTGCTGAAATTATTGTAAATAAAGGTCAACAATTTGCATTATATGAATCACAAGCAAAGATTAATGTTGCTAAAGAAGAGTATACTAAAGCAGAAGAATTTTTAAAGAGGAGAGAAGTTATTGAAAATAATAAAGACCAAATTTTACTAAATGATATTAAATCCATTCAAAATATTTTAGCTGAAGGTAAATCTGTTGAAGAATTACATGAAATTAAAGAACGTTATGGTATTAATACTTTCACACCAGAGACTATAAAAAAATTATTACATTTAGATATTTCAAAATATGAAGCACAAGTTGAAAATCAAAGAAATAAAATTTCAAATTTACAAGATAAAATTAATGAATTAATGAATGATGATAAAACTGCAATTGAATTTTTGAAAAAACATGGTATAGAGGAACCTGAACTATTGAAAAAAGGTATAAAGAAAAATATTTTAAGAAAATACGTTCTTCAAGAATTAAGATGATTTAATTACTCATTTTATAAAAAGAAACAAAGAAACAACAAATAATTAACATTCATGAATTATTAATTTGCATGTACATATTCGAACCGTTTTTCATTATTTTGTCGTTGTTCTAAAATTATTATTTTCAGTCCCTTATCGTATTTCACTTGTAAATATAAATTAACGATGAAACTTTTATTCTATTATAACAGTAGTTTAATTCTCATATAGTATTATATATCCATAAATTAATACAAAAATTAATCATTAATAAATATCAATTAAAGTTCTCCAATGATGTTCATAAAATCATATTATATTACATATAATTATATAATTATCTACTTTCTATTCCATTAACCTGATCCTAATACATTACCTGTACCTTGGAAAGTTGGCTGAGTGTTAGTATTTACAACTGGTAAAGTTACGGCACGTTCCCAAATAGAGACATAATCTTCAGTTACTTCAATATCTTCATTATAATAGTATTTAACAACTCTTGGGGTTAAATTGATTAAAAACTTTAATTTCGATTCACAATAGTTAATAATCCAGCTCGGTATAACCAACATCCTAAATATGATTTCTTTCCAACCCATTAAATAACCAACTAATAAACCAAACAAGTGTCCCCAGAAACTGGATCCTGGAATTAAGATATAGATAAATATTAAGGTAACGACAGGGTCCAATATTGTTGGAATTGATATATTGAAAAAGAACATTGATGTAGTAGGATTGATAGCAGATTCTTTGACGCTAAAGTAAGCAAATAACGAAAAACACCATCCACTTGCACCGGCTACTGCAATATTTGGATATACGTAGTGGCCAACAACACAGTATAAAATACCAGATACAATTGATAATATGTTTAAAATGATAAAAGTATAACATGTACCATGTGTTGCTTCAAATGCATTTAACGGTGTAAATAGGGCTAAACAATTAAATATAACATGCGGTATCGATAAATGAGCCAAAGGGTATAATAATAGCCTTGTTAAATCCAGATCAAAAAGTGAACTTGGTGCTAGGGTACAATATTTATTAATTTCTACAAACTCATTTGCAATAAAAATTGAAATAATCGCAATTATTATTAGAGTTGTGAGGACAGCTGGGGGTTGAGAATTAGGTAATATTACACTTCTCAAATTCATTGAACTGATTTTTGTATTAATTAAGGTGTCTTTTCTTAATTGCCTTTTAAAATAGTGACATTAGATATAAAATGAATCTTTCTTTATGAATTATTTAATCAGTTATCCTTATTTATCCATTTAACATAATAAATTTATTAAACTCTACATGTGTATGAAGAATTTTCGGTCATCTGCAAACTCCTACATCTCGGAAATGCTAATTTCGCCCGATTTGAATTAGATATAATTCAAAGTTGTATGCCTACTGCACAAGAACTATAAATATAAAAAAATTTGATTAAATTTTTTAAAATTATTTTTTAATTTTATGTAAAGATGTATATACGTTTAAAAAAATATCTACGGTATTCTATATTTCATTTAAAAGAAATGAATTTAGCAACTATGAATTTATTTATAGATAATGTAATGATGACTAAATAACCTAATCAACTTCTTCCATTTCGGTGTCAGCTGGAACTTCATCGACAACAGCTTCTGGAGCAGCTTCAGTAGCAGCTTCTTGTTCATCTTCGTCAATGTTTAAACCTAAGGAAATTAATCTGTTAATTCTAGCGGCAAAGGAGGATGGTTCATCTAAGGAGAAACCAGAAGTTAATAAAGCGGTTTCGTATAATAAGTTGGTTAAGTCCTTGACGGTTCTGTCTTGAGCACCACCTTCTTCGACTCTCTTCTTTAATTCCTTGATGATTGGAGACTTTGGAGAAATTTCGAAAGTCTTCTTAGAAGACATGTAAGAGGACATGGAAGAATCTCTTAAAGCTTGAGCCTTCATGATTCTTTCCATATTAGCGGACCAACCGAATTGACCAGTTCTGATAGCAGCTGGAGCGTCAGATAATTTTTGAGAAACAACAACCTTTTCGACTTGTTCACCTAAGATTTCCTTCAAAGCCTTAGCTAATTCTTCGAATTCTTTTTCTTCCTTTTCTCTGGCTTCCTTTTCTTCTTCAGTTTCTTCGATTTCGAAATCCTTGGTAATGTCTACTAAAGTCTTACCTTCGTATTCCTTTAATTGAGTGAAAGCATATTCATCAATTGGGTCGACTAAGAATAAAACTTCAAAGTTCTTAGCCTTTAGTGCATCTAAGAATGGAGATTTTTCAACAATCTTCAAACTTTCACCAGTAATGTAGTAAATGTTCTTTTGGTGTTCTGGCATTCTAGTAACGTAGTCAGTTAAAGAAGTCATTTCATCAGCAGACTTAGTGGAGTTGTAACGTAATAATTTAGATAAAGCAGCTCTGTTTTGAGAATCTTCATGAACACCTAATTTAATGTTCTTAGCGAAAGCCTTGTAGAATTTGTCGAATTGTTCGGAATCTTCAGCAATTTCGTTGAAAGATTCGATTAATTTCTTGACAATGTTCTTCTTGATGACCTTCATGATCTTGTTTTGTTGTAACATTTCTCTGGATAAGTTTAATGGTAAATCTTCAGAGTCAACAACACCTTGAACGAAAGATAACCATTCTGGGATTAAATCTTCAGCTTCATCGGTGATGAAAACACGACGAACATATAATTTGATGTTGTTCTTCTTCTTCTTGCTTTCGAATAAATCAAATGGAGCTCTACCTGGAATGAATAAGATAGCTTTGAATTCTAATTGACCTTCAACGGAGAAGTGCTTGACGTATAATGGATCTTCCCAATCGTTGGAGATAGACTTGTAGAAAGCATTGTATTCTTCTTTTGAGATTTCGGATGGGTTTCTAGTCCATAATGGCTTAGTTTTGTTTAATTCTTCTAATTCTTGAACTTCTTCCTTAATGGTCTTAGTCTTTGGTTTTTCTTCTTCTTCATCTTCTTTAACTTCTTCTAATTTTGGTTTCTTATCTTCTTCTTCGGATTTTTCTTCAGTCTTTTCTTCAGATTTTTCTTCTTCTTCTTCAGTAATTGGAATTTCTTTTTCAACTTCCTTAGTGACTAATAATTGAATTGGGTAAGCGACGAATTCAGAATGTTTCTTAATAACTTCTTTAATTCTTTTTTCTTCTAAATATTCTAATTGGTCTTCTTTTAAGAATAATCTTAAGATGGTACCTCTACCAATTTTTTCATTCACATCATCTTTAGTGACGGTGAAAGAACCACCAGCATTGGATTCCCAAACGTATTGGTCATCATCATTGTTCTTAGAGATAACTTGGACCTTGTCAGCTACTAAAAATAAGGAATAGAAACCAACACCGAATTGACCAATCATAGAGACATCGGCACCAGCAGTTAAAGCTTCCATGAAAGATTTAGTACCAGATTTGGCAATAGTACCTAAATTGTTAATTAAATCGGCTTTGGTCATACCAATACCAGAATCTCTAATTTCTAAAACTTTTTCTTCTGGTTTTGGAGTTAATCTAATGAATAATTCTGGTTCAGTTTCTAATTCCTTTGGATCAGATAAAGATTGATATCTAATTTTATCAATAGCATCAGAAGCATTTGAGATTAATTCTCTTAAGAAAATTTCTTTGTTAGAGTAAACAGTGTTAATGAATAAACTCAATAATTGAGTAATTTCAGCTTGAAATTCAAAAGTTTCACCAGACATCTTTATGATTTTTTTTAATTTGGATTAGAGTGGTAAACAACAATTAATTTTTTATTGTTGTGTTTTTATATAAAATTATTAAAATAAAACAATAAAGATAAGAAATATATATACATATATAATAATAAAAAAACAAATACAAGAAAAAGATAATTAATTAATTTAAATTTTAAAATTCAATTACTATATATATAAAAATATTATTAATTGATGGCAAAAAAAAAAGAAAAAAGAAATTTTTAATAGCAATAAAAAGGATTTCTATATAAATCTATTGATTTCTAGAAATATTATATATATTTGAATAATTACTATTAACAATTACTATTAACAATTTCAACCATACCTAATAACCATAGTTAAGAACATAATTATGTTAATATTAAAAGTATTTGTAATTTAGTTAAGCTATCCATTATCTTTCAACAAGCAATTTTTTAAGATAGTGTAAAATGAAAAAAATTGGAAAGAATAGAAAGTTCTAGAAACAATTTTTCTTTTTGTGTTTTGTTTGTTACTATTGCTATGTTAGAAGTGTATGCAAAGTAAGTATTTTTTATACAGCAGAGAAAAGAGTGAGGAGAGAAAAAAAAATCTGTAGAGTGGCGTATCATTATGCACGATAGTATTGAACATCTCAGAGAGACAGTTCCTTTTAATTCGTATGTAATGATATGTTGTGTATGTATTTCTTAGTTAAATAGTAGTGTCTGAAGTATAATTAAATATAACATGAGATAAAAACGTCACTAATTAGAATTTCATTTTATTATATCTAATAATTGGTTGGTTAATTCAATAACTAAATAGTCATCATCATTCGACTTGATATATTCTAATAATGTCTTTGTTTTGTTGTAATCGAATTCTTTTGGAAATAATTTAAATCCAGAATTATAAATTAAATCATGAATTATATGTATTGCTGATCTTCTAATTAAATATGAATTTTTTAATTTAGTCTCTAAACGTAATATATTATAAGCACAATCTAATATATCTGGAATTTTATCCGTTATTCCAATTGCGTTTGTTTGTAAACATACACCTAATATTGACATTGATGACATTCTAATTTTAATATCAATCGTTTCATATTTTCTAATTTGATTTATACAAGTTTCAATTATTATATTTGCATGCTTACCTTGAAATAATTCATTTTCATTACGAATGAAACTAACTAATACTTCACCGATCTTTAATTTATCATCAACATTAGTTTTCCTAATTGAATTATAAAATTCAATTATAATTGGTAACGTTTCATCGATATTTAAAGTTAATAAATTAACTAAATTTTTAATAACATTTAAATATAAAAATGGATCAGGATTTCTTAAAAATTGGAAATGCAAATTAATCACTTTATCTAAACTTATTACTTCTGTTTTATTTTCAATTAATTTACAAAGTTCTTGTAATCCATGAACTTTAATTGGTATTAAAGGATCACTTATATTATCCATACATCTGTCTAATTTTTCATTATCTTCTTCATATTTAACTGATTCTTTTGTAATTACTTCATCTGAATTATCTTTATTATTTAATATGTTAGTGATCTTTAATGACATTTTAATACAATTTTCCAATTCATTAAAATTTTTGATTAATTTGGCATTTATACGAATTAAAGTATCCTTATGTTTTAATAATATTAAAGAACTTGTATTATCCAATGTTGCAGTTAAAAGATCTAAAAGTAAATTTATTGTCGAAGAGTTATTACTTATAGTCAAATTTTCAAAAAACATATCACCATCAATATTATCAGAATTATCGCCTTCTGTAACAACATTCTCATTGTCTGAATCATCATCGGAGTCATCGTCTGAATCGCCAAAATTGGCTTTATCATCGTTTTTAGTTAGCTCATTATTCTCTTCAGTATCATTTTGAATGTATTCCAATAATTCATCAACAACATTTAAAATGGATCCCGGTTTTTTAATCAAATCATATTGAAAGGTCTCATTCATTTTCTCAAGGAATTTTAAATCTTGTAAAATAAATATGCTGTTTTCGTCATTATTTAAACTTTCTTTTTTATCTCTACCGGTTTCACTTCTTTTTGAGTTTGTAACCCATGAACTTAATCTATTCAAGAAAATATTTGACAATATATCATCAATTTTAACAAGTTTCAACAATTCAATAAATAAATCAATGCTCTCATCGATTTGTTGAAATAATTCCGTTAATGAATTTAATTTGTTTATATCTCTGTCTTTTTTTAAGTTTAATTCATTACTTATGTTTTCATTGTCATTTAAAGTCATATATGGAAGATGTGTTTCTAAATCTAACTGATATTTCCAATTCGGGTGTTCTAAGTTGACGATATTTAAATATATGGCGTTTAATGCGTCAAATTCGCCAGTGGTATTTAGGTATGACTTTATAAGAGATAGAATAATTTCATAATAGGAGGAATCCTTTAAGCCATTATTGTCGTATTTAAGAGGATTTTTAACTTGTGATTTCTTCAAAAATGATGCATAAATCCATAGATGTATATAAAATTGATAGTTTTCTTTATAATTAGTAGTAAATTTAATAACATCGACAGATTGGTTCTTAGATAATGATATTAGTATGTTTATATTATCATTCAAAACCTTAGCAGAATAATCTCTAGCAGGATCATTAAATATTACTTGGAATACAGGTTTTAAAATGAAATCCCTCACTATCAGTTTATTCTTATTATAAAAATTTTCAATAACTTGGTTCATACTGGTAATTAAAATAGGTTTATTGATCGAAGACAATCCCTCAATTACTTGTGGAAATAATTTAGATAAATAATCTCTATTATTCAATGAATGCGGTTTCGATAATAATATTTGTGATACTCTATTTAATTTTTCAATATTAATTTCTTCATCATCTCTGACACCTAATAAGAAATCAACCAAACTAATGACACCATTGGGTCTTTCTATCGGCAGTAATGCTATTTGGTTCAAAATATATGACTTTACTGCTGTATCTTTGATAGAATTTAGAAATAAAGAATACATGACAAACATACCATAAGTTTCCTGTAAACTCCCAAATTTTTTAATTGCTATTTCGGAAGCAAATTGGTTAGTTTGAGTATATAAATATACCAACCCAAGATATACATTTGAATATAATGAACTGTTAAGTAAAATACTTTTTAAATAATCTTCGTGAATAGAATCCTTTGAAATCATTATATTATAAAAATACCTTACAACTATTTCCAAAGTTTCTAAGTTCATGAGCATATTATTAGGTATTTTGTATGCAATATTGTTTTCTTTGAATGAATTTAGTTGTTTTTGTTCTGTTGGAATTCGTACATTTGAAGGTAAATTTGTATCGATCCCATGAATTATAACAATTTTGATCAGTTCATCGACATATTTCATGTCATGTAATGATATTGGTAATATATCTTTTCCATTTTTTGTTAACTCTATTTGGGTGGCAATAGTTATTCTATGTAATTCTTCAAAATATGTGATCAATTTTCTTACCAATGTTTCATTATCATGTATCATTAATATATCATAAATATTTGTATTGGAGGTATTTTTATCTACTTCATCAGTTATCTTTGATACAAATTCTTTATTAAGATCACTAAAGAAATTATCTAAATCAGTCTCCCTTATAAACTCAGGGTCCCTTAATAACAAATTTTTAATTTTGGGCACTTTTTCTTCAGACATTTTTATTAAGTTCTATATCTCTTTGATATCTTTCTTAAATAAATGGGCAAATAGAAGATTATAATGTTAATATTAGATATATTATTTTAGTTATACAATATTACTTCAAAATGCTAATAAATAAAGACATATGTATAGCTCATCTCTATACTAAATTCTGCCTGCCTTTTTTTAAATCTATGTAACCTCATAATAAAGATATCTGGGCATCGAATTTTTCACGAACGGGTAATCGTTTTCTTCTTTTTTTTAACATTAATTAAAATTGCTTCAATTAAAAAAATTTGAAAAACCGATGAGCTTAAATGATTATAATTAAGACAGTATGTACATAAAGGTTAACTTTGAATTGACTATATTCAAAACATTAAAATATTAAATCAAAAGATAATTTTACTATATTAATATAATCTTTATTACAGTTTCAACAATAGAGGATTTGAAAACTAACTTTATTAATTCTCAACTAAATTAGAATATAGTTAAAATCAATTGTTTGCATAATATAAAA
Organism: Tetrapisispora taiwanensis (nom. inval.); assembly: GCA_030573835.1. Classification (NCBI taxonomy): domain Eukaryota; kingdom Fungi; phylum Ascomycota; class Saccharomycetes; order Saccharomycetales; family Saccharomycetaceae; genus Tetrapisispora; species Tetrapisispora taiwanensis (nom. inval.). The sequence goes on from JAJMDZ010000003.1 coordinate 79,076, forward strand.
ATTTAAAAATGTCTTTATATTCAGGCCCATTAGATGAAGAAGATCAAGATGCTATCTTGTTAGATGTTAGAGCTGGTGATATTGATTCTTTAAAAGAAGTATTCAGCATTGTGATAGACCCAAAATCCATGGTTACATGTAGAGATTCCACTTCTAAATCCACTGCTTTACATTATGCTGCAGGAAATGGTTTATTAGAAATTGCTAAATACTTATTAGAAATGGCTAAAGAAACTACAACTGCGGAAGGTTTAAAAGAATTTGTTAATGCAAAGAATGAAAATGGTAATACTGCACTTCACTGGGCTTCATTAAATGGACATTTAGAAATTGTGGAATTATTATGTGATGAATATGATGCTGATCCTTTTATTAAGAATGAATTTGATCATGATGCAATTTTTGAAGCTGAAAATAATGGTAAAGAAGAGGTTGAAACTTATTTCTTGAAAAAATTCGATGTTGAACCAATAGAAGAAGAAACTGTCATTAGTTCAAACGAAATTGCTACTGTTGATAATATTGAAATTAAAGAAGGTACTGAAATTGAAGAAGTTACAAATGATGCAGCCGAAGCTTTAAGAGAACAAACTGAATCTATGAGTTTAAAGGAATAATTAAACTTGTAAGAATGCTAAATAAGTAAAATGACTGTTAAAATTTAAAAAAAAACAACCTGTACCATAGCAAAATTAACGAATTCATTCTTACCTAATTAAAGCAGCAGTAGTCATTAAAAATACAATAACCAAAAATAAGAAAAGGATCGAATCAAAGAATATATCTTTTATATTTTAATTTATTTAAAGTAAAAAATGCTATCATTCTAACTTTTTAAGATACATAATATTGTATAATATTCTTATTTTATGCATAAATTTAATAAAAATTTAATATAAAAATCAATAACAATGTCACTAAATATGTGGCATTGATTAGAATTCATTGAATTATTATCAATAAGTGATCGACTTATTGATAATGTTATTGTATGAATTCTAATAGTCTCTATCTAGTTACCCGCCATTCTGTTGCTTAATTATTGGTGTTGGAAAATAGTTACCCTAACTGTTAAGCGTATAGTGATATCTTATTAAAGTATAAGATAATAATATACAATTAGTTCATAAAACTAATCTAATATTCTATTAATGGATCCAATATGTAGAACCATACATAACTCCACGCAATAATGTTTAAATTTATGGTACCAATACAATAAACATTAAATCAATACTATTAAATGTAGCTTGAAAAGTTAGAAATGTTAATAGTCAGAAAAGATACAAATTATTTTACTATATGAACCTTCTATAGTATTACTGAAAATACACATTAACTAATGAATAAATTAAGTATGTAAATTTTTTATTATTGATTTAGTGTATAGTGATTTAGTGAAGTTTTTTTTTTTTCAATATTTTTTTTTCGAATTTTTTTTTACTTTCGTCGTCTTGAAAATTCCATTATATCGATATTTTTTTCAAATTTTTTTTTTAGTATATTGTTACTATCGTTTTTGATGAAATAATTGGAAAATTTGTATCACTCTTAACTAAAGAAAATTCGAAAAAAAAAAAAATAAAATAAAATATTGATACATTGAAATTGTGTTAATGTTAATTTATAGTTTCAAAAATTTGGTGTTAAATTTAATAAAATATTAATATTAATAATTTTAAAGATTTTAATATTAGATTTAATAATATTCTTAATAGTTATTTTAACATTATGTATCTTATTTCCTTAATTAGTTTTAGTTCTTCTCTTTATATATTAATATCACCGTGAACTAACAGAATCTAAATTTTATTTTAGTCAAGAGCATCAAACAGAAGAAATTCTAAAGAAGTAATCAATTTAATAATATTTATTAAAGAAAAAAGAAATGTCATCTGATTTAGCTGCTGATTTAGGATTTGATCCATCTTTAAAGAAAAAGAAGAAGACCAAGAAGGTTGTTCCAGAAGATTTTGATGCTACAACTGAAACAGCTTCCACTCCAGCTGCAGAAGGTGATGATGAACTATTTGCTGGTTTAAAGAAGAAGAAGAAGAAGTCAAAGACTCCAACTGCTGGTGATGATGCTGAAAATGTCGATGATATCACTGATGCTTTAGGTGACTTAAAATTAAAAAAGAAGAAGAAGAAGGCTGTTACCGATGTTGATGAATTCGAACAAGAATTAGCTAAAGCTGGTGTTGTTGTCGATGAAACCTCTAATGAAGGTACTCCAGCCAATGAATCTTCTTTACAACAAGATGTAGGCCTACCATATGATAAATTATTATCAAGATTTTTCAATATTTTAAGAACAAATAACCCAGAATTAGCTGGTGACAGAAGTGGTCCTAAATTCAGAATTCCACCACCAGTTTGTTTACGTGATGGTAAGAAGACTATATTCAGTAATATTGAAGATATTTCCGATAAGTTACAAAGATCTACAGACCATTTAATTCAATATCTATTTGCTGAATTAGGTACTTCTGGTTCCGTAGATGGTCAAAAGAGATTAGTTATAAAAGGTAAGTTTCAATCCAAACAAATGGAAAATGTTTTAAGAAGATATATTATGGAATACGTTACATGTAAAACTTGTAAGAGTATTAACACTGAGTTAAAGAAAGAACAATCAAACAGATTATTCTTCTTAGTTTGTAAGAGCTGTGGTTCTACCAGATCTGTTTCTTCTATTAAGACTGGTTTCCAAGCTACTGTCGGTAAGAGAAAGAAGATGTAAGTGCATTAAGCCAAATTTAAAAAAATAATATATATATATAATAAATTTAAACAGAAAGTATATTTTCTGTAATGGTTAATAATCATAATCGCAACATATAGATTTAATTTTATTAGTAAAAATACGTTTCAAAAATCATTTTCACTGATATAAAATTTAAATTCAGTAAATTCATAATTTAATATAAAATAAATCAAGTACTTTTAAAATAAGTTAAAAATTTCATTTTGAAATGCTGAAATGTTATGATCAAATCATTTCAGACTACAAAAAAATTCATCTCTTTTTTGTTTCCCTAGAATGTTTGTTATGATTTAAATAGTTCTATAAAAAAATTTAAGATCCAATATATAATGCGTATTTGTATTTATTAATATAACAGTCATAAACTAATAATCTTCCACCAAATTTATTTTCAAACATTTTAGCTAAAAACAGTTTATCTTTAAAACTTGGCGCTATCGGTATCCAAAAAAGAATTCTTACTTATGATATAATAACTACACTTTTAATGCAATAAATAAAATGTTAATTATTTAAATTATAGTATGTTTACTAATGTTGTTATTAAATTAATTATAATGTTATGGAGCATAGGTATGGATATATAATTATGTATAACAGGGATATAAAATCATGTGATTTATTATAATGGGCTATAATAAAACTCATTGTGTATGAACTAAAGTTTGTAAATGGAAAATTAGATAATATATCCTTGGCTCTGTTGTTGTTAAAATTGAAATAAACCCATGTTCATTTCGTAATGCAAATGTTGTAATAAATGGAGAAGAAAATTGAATTCAACTTTTTTCTGCATCCTCTTAAATATAATTTATTTTAGAGGATTTTCTTGTAAATTAATTTAGAAACTAAATAAAGTTTCAATTAAGATATGTTTGTGATGTTATTATTGAATAGTATTTTCAAAAATCTTAATGAAAGATGGTACCCAGTTTGAAACTGAAATATCAGAAACTAACCACTTTTTCAATAATTTTTGTGCGCTTGATTTATCCTTTTCAGCTTCAAAAAATACTTGACTTAAAATTACAATTGTATTTTCATTTTCTAAACTTTGATTAAAATGTGCTTCAACTTTTTTTTTATAAAATTGAAATTCATCGTTATTTAATTTAGAATCTGAATTTAACATGTTTTCAACAAATGTAACAATTTCATCTTTTTCTAAGTAATTTTCAGAATCTAGTGAACTTAATGAAAAATCAGATGCAGATGAAACTCTTCTTGAAACTTTACGTTTCGATGGAGGTGGAGGAGCAATGTTATTAGCCATTTTCTTACCATACATGTATTCTGGAACATTGTCTACAATTCTATGTGATGACAATGAATTTTTTTTATTTTTAACAGATAATAAAAATGATGGACAGTCATTATAACCGGTAACTTCATTTTCTGTGCAGTTTTGGAAACTTTTTGTATAAACGGTAGCACTCATTTGTATATGTTCAAAAAATCAATAAAAATATAGTAGTAGGCCAGTATTTGTGATTAATAAATTGATGAAAAAGTAGGAGTATATAAATTCTATATATTATCTTTGATCTTGATATTAATTATAACATAATAATTAAATAAAGTAGCAAAATTAAAATAATAAGTTTATAAGAATAATTTAATTTAAGAAACAAGAAACTCCAACAATATTTCATCTGATTCTTGGATCCTTATATATATACTTTATCTAAAATAAAGCTCCAAATATTCGAAAAAAAATTTTTTTGGAAATGTTCTTATACGTGTAATTATGATTAGTTACATCTAGAATCAGATTATATTGCAATTAATTAGTAACCTATATAATTTTAAATTTTTTTTCTTTTTTTTAATTATTAAACATTAATAATTAAAGAAAATAGACTACTTAAGCATTCATTTAATTAACAACAGCGATATCACTTTTTAATTCTTGATAGTTAATTTTAAAACAAAAATTTCGAAAAATACTGTTAGAATGATAAGTGCAACAATTTTATTAACATTTTAAATGATAATCAACATATATATTAATAATTTTAACAAAAAGAATAGTAGTAATTAAATTAAGATTACTCCAATTAAAAAGAAAAAAAATTAATATGAACGAAATAGATAAAAAGAAAAAAAAGAAATGAGAAAATTTAATATTAATATTAATAAATAATTGCTTTTGGTTCCCTGTGAAATTCTGGTAGCAATGGAAATCTTTTGTTAAAATTTTTGCTTTTTCCCAATAATTTAAAATAAAAATTAAATTTTAAATTATTGGGAAAATATTTAAATAAACAGTATGAAAGAAACTGAGGAATGAAAGGGATGTGAGTATATACTCGTGAAAGATCAAATTTGAACAGTTATTCCAGAGCAGGGCACATCAAATTTTTTGCCAATACGCGAACAAATACATCAAAAAAAAAATATTTATTTTACGAATCCGAATAAAACAACAAAAAATAAATTTATTGGATTTCCAATTTTCGAAATTGTACGAAGATTTATTCGGTAAAATTCTAATATTATTTAAAATCAATCAACTCACTGCAGTTTACTGCATATATTGTTACATTTAATTTATAAAACGTTTATTTTTTTCCTACCAATTAAAAATTTCGGTAATATAAAACTATATTACTAATTTAATCGTTCAATTCTTAATATTTTAAAAAGTTAATAATAAACCATTTTAATTATTATTTTTTTTTTTAATCACTGCGTAAATTATATAAACAAATATTAGAATATAGAAGAACCCTTAATACTCCAATAAATAATAGTGCCGAATTTTACTTTTAATGAAGAATATATCAATTTAATTCAAAATAATTTTTTTATATTAATTATTTTAAAGAAAATAATTCAAAAGAACACATGTAGGTATGTATTCAGAGTATTTATTTTTTTATGGTCATTTCTTTCTTTTTTTTACGATAACGAATAAAAAAAGGTTGAAAGTAAAATAATAAATTAAATCAAACAGGCTTAAATTTATTTTTTCTTATTGCCATTGTCACTATTTAATTTTTGTAGTTGGTTAAACTATTATATCTGCGCGTTTGTTTTATTATGAAAAATAGAAATATACATATACTAATATGTGAAATTGAATTCTACCCTCTTATTTTATTGTGATATATATCGTATTTGAACAAAATACTAAGAAAGTTCCGAATATATATGTATTATTTCCCCCATCTTTATTTTTATGTTCGTTTGTTTTTTTTTTCATTTTTAACTGTAAATTCATAAATTGTTAGTAATATACAAGAAAAAAGCCAATAGGATTACGTTTAAAAATTGGAAATTTGGGTTATAATTTGAAACCTACTACCTCCTTCAAATAAACTTTTTTGTTTTCTCCGCGAAGATTTTAACATTTTTAATTTTTTATGTTAAATTTAGTTACTTTCCCTACAATTCTTATAATCGAAATAACTTTTTCTTTTATTTTTTTTTTAAGTAATGTTAAAAAAATAAGAAAAAAAAATAAATAAATAATACAGTTAGAAATTTAATAATTAATAAAAAAGTCAATATGATTACAAATTGTTTATTTCCGAAAAAACAAATTCAAATTGAAGAATATTATTAAACATTACCTATAATGTCGAAGTGAACACGCAATCAATCTTATAATCAATTATTTAATGTTATATTTCTTTTTGTTTTTAAAAATTAAATTTTAATGCTGACGCAATATTTATTGTTGTGTTGTTATTTTATTCGTTGTAAAATTATTAACTCAAGGGTCTAATTATTTTTTTTTATATTATAACAATAAGTTTATCAGTACTATTTAATTAATATAAACAACTAAACTCGGTATTAGGTTCAATCTATAAAGGAAAGAAAACTGATCTTTGTCTAACTGTTTCTTAGAATTTGTTTAATAAAATTTCTGTTTATTTTTAACTATTACAGAATATGAAAATTATAATTATATACTGATCAATTGATACCATAATAGTAATAATAATAATAAAAAGAAAAAACGTCAATATTTATACATTTTAATTTCTTTTTTATTTTTATGTTATTCCGTAATAGAAAATAATAATTTAATGCTCATAAATTAAAACTTAAAATATAATGTCAAAGAAACTATTCAACAAATTCTAATATACAATTCTTATGATTACCTAGGTAATAAGAATTTAATCTCCAAAAATATTATGATGTTTAAAAATCAATAAACTTCTTTGGGTCCATTTCTTATAATTTAGACCAATACATGTCTGTCATTCTATTTAATAAATTTAAATAAATAAAATACTCTCATTATTTATTTACTAATTGAAAATTATAAAATTTAATTATTGGACGCATTTTAATTATAAACATAAATAATTCGATTTTAAGGGTTCAGCGTCAGTAGAATGGAACATTTTAAAATTATGTATTCTTTTAAATTGATTAGTATAATGTTAAAAGGAGAAATATAAGTAAAGCTCTCCCGCCCCCCTTATTTATTATAATAGTAATTTAAAACTTATGCGATTAAATGGATAATGACTGTTATTGAACCCTTATGGTTGGTCATAACTAATTTCATTAATTGTATAAATTATTAGTTTAAAGGTTATGATATTATTACTATGACTTTAATGACATCTTAGCATTTGGACATGAATATCTAAACTTTCAAAACTTTGTTGAGCAAATTTGCCAATTCTTGTAAAAAAAAGAAAATGAAAATAAATCTGACTAATATTAAATGTAAGAGAGGGTAGCTTCAAATAAAAAACTTGCAAAAACATCTTAATAGATTTAATTCCTTTTTCGTTTCATAAATCCAATTCGTTATTATTAAATTCGGTATATTATTTCTATTAAATGGTTATAATAAAATTTATGGGTGCATTTTGATTAAATCGAAAAATTGTTATCAATTTAATATTATAAGTTCTCAATAAAATCTAAAACATCATTTATACCAAATCGTTCATCAGGATCAACCACCAGACATTTTGAAATTAGTATTTTAAATTTATCAATATGTTCAAAAGTAATATCACTATAAACTTCTGCTTTCTCAGGATAGGAAAATTTACCCGTACATATTGAATAATGTAAAGATGCTCCTCGTAGTTGTTCCTCTCTTTTAAATGGTGACATACCATATAATAGGGAATATAGGATACACCCTAAAGACCAAACTGCTGCTTTTGTACTAATTTTATCAATTTTTAATTCAACCAGTTCTGGAGATTTATATTCTAAGGGGCCAATGTTGTCCAACCATTCTTTAAATTGTATAGAGTCTTTTATATTTTTTTCATTAATACATCTACTTAAGTCCCCTATAATTGGGACAAACGATTCTATTTCTTCATTTGAATCCTTTATGTTTTGAATATATATATTTGATGGTGATAATATCATATTTATATAGATATTGTTATCTGATTCCGAACCGGGTATTACAGTACCATTTTCGCTAAGTAAGTTATCTAGTGATGATTCTAATGGTAATGATGGTAATTGTATCTTGAATGGGACCTCTGTATTTCCTTCACTAACAACGCTTGAATTTTCTATTGCTTCTATATTTTTCCTATATTCAGGTGAATGAAGGTAATGGAGACCTTTTGCAATACCTATTATAATTTTTATAATGTCGTTTTCTGTAAAAATTAAACTACTATTAATTACACTTTTATTAATTAAATCTTCTACTGTTCCCAGTTGATAATATGGTAGAATAATATAGCAAACTTTTGAGATATTATGATTTAAATTATTTGGAGATGAAGGGAATGAATAGCTGTCACTACTAGATAATTCCGAAATACCATGTATTAAACCATTATATTGTTGTAAGATTTGTGAATCTATTAATTTTATTATATTTTCAGATTTAAAATTATTATAATAATTAATTTCATTTAAACTTAATTTTAGATCATCGATTGTAAAACAATTAATTTTTTTTAAAATATATTTTTTAATTGAACTATTTTGATTTAATTTAGATAAATCTATACTTGATTGTGAAGTCACGATATATTTATAACTATCATTTGTATCCTCTTTTAATTCATTAATAATATATTTTTCACCATTAACCGTTACTTCAGGGACATTATATTTAGTGAAGACTCCAACATTGCAATAACAATTCTCTATTATATTTGAAAGAGCGTTCATTATTAAAAGGAAAGTATTTCAGTATATATGAGTATATTTTTGTTTATATGTATATATCAAAAACTGATTATAATTTAATATTTGTATTAATATAATTAATTAATTAAATTAAAGGGATGTTCTTTTTTTTTTTTTAATCTAGTTATACATGTTTAGTGATGCTTCTTAATTTATATTTGACAAAAGATATTGAAAAAATAAAGCCCTTATAAAAAAACAGTCACGTGACAAAATAAATTTAATTAGTCTTTAGTAAGTAAATAGATGTATACATTATTTTATTAAATTGAAAGTATTATTGAAGGAATAATTACAATTAAATCAAAACAATACAATATTTTTTTAATAAATATTGTATATAATTTACAATTGGATCCAAGATTCTATTATTCACATTAATAAATATATACTAATAATATAAAAGTCACTGACTAAATATAAATTTTAAAAAACATCAAAAAAAAAATGTTATTCTTCCCGATCATTTTGAGTATAAGGTATATAATTATAACATACTTTAAATAAATAGATAAACAAACAAATAAACAAATAAAAAACAACAACGACAGAATACATTAAATTAATAAACTGTCATACTTCAACGACAATATAGATTTATTAGACTCTTTAGATTATCTAAATAGTTAAACATATAAAATTTAATAATTATATGATGTGTTTATTATAACAATATGAACTGCAATTATATCCACGTTAGGAAATGTAATTGTACATTCTTATTTAAGACAAAATAACAAATCAATTCCCACGAAAAACAAGTTATTTCACACACACTCTCTCTCTATCAAAAATCAGAAAAAATAATGTAGTATAAAATATGTACTCTGTCTGATACGAGAGAGAGAGAATTTTAATTAAATTATTTTTTTTATATTCGATATGGTAGATTTTACACTAACACATAAAAAATAATAGTAACAAAAAAAAAAAAAGAAAAAGAATCCAATAAAATTTCGGACAAAATGAAACGAATTGTTTATGTTTTCAGTTATATACTTATTAGATTCATTTTTTATTGTAAATAGCTTTATTCGTCCAAAAGAATTGTATAACTGAAATTTTATGAGTTATTTATTGTACCCGATTAGGAAAATCTTCTATACTATATAAATAAATATGAAAAAGATAACTTTTTCATATTTATTTATTTATTTATTTATTTATTTCCGTTTATTATGCTGTTATTATTATAAATATTTCTTATTTTTATTTCCTATTTCCATCTTTTTTAAAAACTTAAAATTGTTATTCACATGTAAAATATGTATTAATACATGCATTTCTCTTTCTGTTTCTTTTTAACAATTCAATTCAATTCAATTCAAAATTATATTTTTGAATAAAAATTTTTTTTATTTTGTTTTTTTGTTTTTTTAATTTTATTTTCAAAATTGTTTTAAACGATATTACAATAAATATTTATTTTGTTTTTAATTTTTTTTTTCCCTCTAAATTTTAAATTTTTTTTTATTGTGTAATATATAATTATTATTATATTTTTTAATTAATAAATAAATAAATTTTTTATTTTTATTTTTTTCAATTCATATTTGTGGTTAATTCCTTTTTTAAATATATTATTTATATATTATATATATCATATAAATATTTAGTTATTTTTAAATTGAAATAAATTTAAACGTTATTGTTATAATTGTAATTAAAGACCAAAAAAAAACAAAAAGACATTATAAATTTATTGGAAATTTTTTATTTAAAAGATGAGTAACCCTTATGCTACTGAAAATCCTTATGAAGAAAATTATGAATTAAATAATACTAATCATACTAATACTAACCAATCTAGTAACAATGATTTTGTTCAATTCATGAGTAATATTAATGAAATTAATCAAGATTTAAGTAATTATGAAAATATTGTTAATCAAATTGATATTTTACATAAAAGATTATTATCTGAAGTTAATGAAGAACATGCTAATCAATCAAGAAATAATTTAAATGATTTAGTCTCTCAAGCTACTGATTTACAATTTCAATTAAAAGATAAAATTAAAAATGCTCAAAGATTAGGTTTACATGATTCTAACAAGCAAGCTCAAGCTGAAAATTCAAGACAAAAATTTTTAAAATTAATTCAAGATTATAGAATCATTGATTCTAATTATAAAGAAGAAAACAAACAACAAGCAATTAGACAATATAAAATTATTCAACCAGATGCTACTGAAGAAGAAGTTGAAGAAGCTATCACTGATGTTGGTGGTCAACAAATTTTCTCTCAAGCTTTATTAAATGCTAATAGACGTGGTGAAGCTAAAACTGCTTTAGCTGAAGTTCAAGCTAGACATCAAGAATTATTACAATTAGAAAAGACAATGGCTGAATTAACTCAATTATTCAATGATATGGAACAATTAGTTGTTGAACAACAAGAAAACATTGAAGCTATTGATCAAAATGTTGAAGCTGCTCAACAAGATATGGAACAAGGTATTGGTCATACCAATAAAGCTGTTAAGAGTGCTAGAAACGCTAGAAAGAACAAGAGAAGATGTTATATTATCTGTTTCTTAATCGTTGTAGTTATTGTTATTGCTGCAGTTGTTCCTTCCGTTGTTGCTACCCAAGTTTAATGAATGATAATAATAAATTTAATAATTAATAATAATAAATTAATAATAATAATAAGAATATAATAGAATTTTAATAATAAATTAATAATATGATTGTTTCTATTTTTATTTTTATTTTTACTTTTTTAAATTTATTATTATGATTATTTTTTTTTTATTTATTAACTCAAATTACTAACTAAGATAAAAACCTAAAAAAAATATATTAAACTAATAATAGAGAAAATATAAATTCTCAATTATCAAATTAAACTTGCATTCTAGTATTTAATTGTTAAAGACAAAAAGAATAATAATTTTGAACTCAAAAAGATTGATTAAAAATTAAATACGTTAACAAAACATCTCGAAATGAATAAAATAACATATAAAAAATAACTTAAAAAAAATAAATTCTAAATAGAATAAACAAAAACAAATAAACAATGACACTAATAAGATAGATAATCTTTAAATTCATTATACGATTTTATTTTAAAGAAGTATAAAACCTTTAAACGAAAGAATAATGATAAGATTAAACGATAATAAAAAAACATTGTAACTGTATTCCAAGTATAATAAATAACTACGATACTCTGTATAATAATAAATATAATAATAATAGTAAGAAGTATAGAATATTTTCCTTTATATATACTTTATATTAATACTACATCACGACTGTAGTATTCAAGAAAATTTTGATATAATTAAGATTTTTTTTTTAAAAAAATAAAGATATATTTAATAAATAATATGTAACCCTAGATATTTTAGTCCCGATATTATAATCTCAAAAAACAAATTGAATATGAATTCAATTCTCTATAAATCAGGGTGGAAACAGGGATTAAACTGAATTATTAGTTTTCCAAAGACAAGTTTTCAAAAAACTTTGGGGATATGAATTAATAGGTATAGTCGCAACTAAATTAATCAATCCTGAGTTTAATTTTATAAAATTTATAAAATTGAAGTAATATGAAAGGCATTTAATTAGTCTTTGGGTCAATTAAAAAAAAAGGAAAAATATAGATAAAATAAAATTAAACTTAAACAACTAGTACTATATAAGATTTGTTATACCTGTAACAAACTTATATATCAAATGTTTATAATAAAATTGCTTAATTTTATCTTATCGATACATTGAGTTGTTTTAATAATTTTTAATTTGTTATATAAGTAATTGAGATTAACTTTAACATTAATTTATATTATAAGAACAAATTTTAAGAAATATTATTGTAATTATTATTTTTATGCAATCTTTATATAAAAATGATATAAATAAAAAAAAACGAAAACGAAGTAAAAAAATTTTATTTTTAAAATTTTAAAACATCCAGTTACCCGTTCAGAATGCACCTAATTAAAAATATTAACGTTGATAGTAGGGCAAAATAATTTTTTTAAAGCTTATTACAGACATTTTATCAATACATTCTCATATATTGGTTAATATTTAATCAATTACAATAAATTTTATATATTTGAACTGAGAGAAATGACAATAAGTTATTGAAATAAAATTATATTATTACAATATCTCTATACCTTATTATTTTTCAAATTAATCTTCAATACTTATAACTTTAAACAAACAATGAAATCTCATTTTGTCATGTAAGTGTCATGTCATCTATATAACTGAAACTCTTATTGATAATAAATTTGATTGATATGATTCAATCATTTTATTTTATTTTTCTTTTGTATTATGGTTCAACAAAATGTTCTTATGCATAATATTTTATATATGTTGCAAAAAAAAAAGATGATCAAAAATTAACAAATTAAGGCAGAAAACACAAAAAAACAAAAAAAAAAGAAAAGAAAACTAGAAAAATAACAATAGGTTATTCTGTAAATAGTAAAAGAAACTAAGAATATCTTCCAGTTTGAATGTCTAAAAATATCTCCCAATTAGGTATAACAAGAGACAACTATGTCTGTATCATATATTTTAATACGTTATATTTTTTTGAATAAAACAATTATACAATAATTATATCATTATTATATATTATCAACAAAAATGTATTTTATTCAACATAAAAATAATTTTTATTTTAATTATTTATAAATGATATCGAACTGTAATTATAACACTTTAACTATATTTTAGATTTATTATCTATTAACTATGGTATCTCTAATAATAATACACTGCTTCCTTTTTTTTGTTTTTTTTTTCATTTTATTTCAATGTATTTGTATACAATTCTTGATTTATTGTATAAAGTTTTTTATTTATTTTTTTTAAATTTTTAGTTTTTGTTGATTTTTTTTCGCTTTGTACTTTGATTTCACTTATACGACAAATTAAAGTATGGTTGAAAAATAATGTTGGCTTGAAAACTAATTTCAATTGAGCTAATAATAAGTTATCATCGAATTGATTCGAAACATATGTCATTGTCTTGATTATATATATATATCAATTGTATTTAAAAATACATTTTTTTTTTATATTATTTAAAAATTAGGTTTCAGTTTAATCAATAATAACTAAATAAAGTAAAACAAACAAAAAATCTGGCAACTCTCATTATGAAAGCTGAAGTTGAGCAAGAATTAGCCCACGTTTTATTAACCGAATTATTAGCTTATCAATTCGCTTCACCTGTTAGGTGGATCGAAACTCAAGATGTTTTCTTGAAAGATTTTAACACTGAAAGAGTAGTCGAAATTGGTCCTTCTCCTACTTTAGCTGGTATGGCTCAAAGAACAATTAAAAATAAATATGAGTCCTATGATGCTGCTTTATCCTTACAGAGACAAGTTTTATGCTATGGTAAGGATGCAAATGAAATTTATTATACCCCAGATCCATCCGAATTGAAACAATTAAATGGTTCAGATGCTGAAGCTTCTACTGAATCAACCGGAACTTCCAATAACCAAGCTACCCCACCGGCTGCCCAAACTGCTGCCCCTGTAGCTGATGCTGCGGCACCATCTGGCCCAGTTGCTGAATTATCTGATGAACCAGTTAAAGCTGCTTTGATTTTAAACGTTTTAGTTGCTCATAAATTAAAGAAACCATTAGATGGTATCTCTATGTCAAAAACTATTAAAGATTTGGTTGGTGGTAAGTCTACTGTTCAAAACGAAATTTTAGGTGATTTAGGGAAAGAATTTGGTAATACACCAGAAAAACCAGAAGAAACTCCATTAGAAGAATTGGCTGAAACTTTCCAAGACACTTTCTCAGGTTCCTTAGGTAAACAAACTTCTTCTTTGATTTCAAGATTGATCTCTTCAAAGATGCCTGGTGGTTTCTCAATCACTGTTGCAAGAAAGTATTTGCAAACGAGATGGGGTTTACCAAGTAGCAGACAAGATTCTGTTTTATTAATTGCTTTAGCTCAAGAACCAGCATCTCGTTTAGGTTCAGAAGCTGATGCTAAGTCATTTTTGGATTCTGCTGCTCAAAAGTATGCTTCTATTTATGGTATTGATTTATCATCTGCTTCATCAAGCTCTGTAAGAGCAGACAGTTCCAATGCTACTATTGATGCTGCCGTATTCGACGAATTTACCAAGGATCAAAAAGTTATGGCTCGTCAACAATTACAAGCTTTGGCACGTTACTTAAAGATGGACTTAGATAGTGGAGAAAGAAAATACTTGAAAGGAAAAGATTCTGTTGCCCAATTACAAGCCCAGTTAGATTACTTAACTGCTGAGTTAGGTGAATTTTTTGTTAATGGTGTTTCAACTACTTTTTCCAGAAAGAAGGCTAGAGTCTTTGATTCCTCATGGAATTGGGCTAGACAATCTTTATTATGTCTATATTTTGAAGTCATTCATGGTGTTTTAAAGAATGTTGACAGAAAAGTCGTCAGTGAAGCAATCAATATTATGAACAGATCTAACGAAACCTTAATTAAATTTATGGAATACCACGTTTCTCACACTAATACAAGTAAGGGTGAAACTTACCAAATGGTTAAAACTTTAGGTGACCAATTGATTGAAAATTGTAAGGAGGTTATTAACATGGATCCGGTTTATAAAGATATCTCAAAGCCAACAGGTCCAAAAACTACTATCGACAAAAATGGTAATATTACTTATACTGAAGAACCAAGAGACAAAGTAAGAAAATTATCCCAATACGTACAAGAAATGGCTCTTGGTGGCCCAATGACGAAAGAACATCATTCTACAATCCAAGATGATTTAACTAGAGTTTATAAAGCAATTAGTTTACAAGCTGCTCAGCAAGATATTTCTCAATCAACAGCTTTAGAATTCGAGAAATTATATGGTGAATTGTTAAAATTCTTAAAGAACTCTGACGAAATTGATTCATCTCAAACTACTAAATTAGCTGGTGTCATCGATGATGACTTAGATACTGATTCTACTAAGGTTATCGCTACTTTAACTAACAAAACCAACAATACAAAGACTGTTTCTTCATCTATCCCAAGAGAAACAGTTCCATTCTTACATTTGAAGAAGAAGTTACCTTCTGGCGAATGGAAATATGACCGTCAATTATCTTCTTTATTTTTGGATGGTCTAGAGAAAGCTGCAATGGATGGTATCACATTTAAAGACAAATATGTCTTGATCACTGGTGCTGGCCAAGGCTCCATTGGTGCTGAGGTTTTACAAGGTTTATTACAGGGTGGTGCTAAGGTTATTGTTACGACTTCCCGTTTCTCCAAAAAGGTCACTGATTTTTATCAATCAATGTATGCTACATATGGTTCTAGAGGCTCTACATTAATGGTTGTTCCTTTCAACCAAGGTTCTAAACAAGATGTCGAAGCTCTTGTAAACTATATCTATGATGATGTCAAAAATGGAGGTTTAGGTTGGGATCTTGACGTAATTATCCCATTTGCTGCTATCCCAGAAAACGGTATCGAATTAGAGAATATTGATTCAAAGTCTGAATTTGCCCATAGAATCATGTTAACTAACATTTTAAGATTAATGGGTGCTGTCAAAAAGGAAAAATCTTCGAGAGGAATTGAAACTAGACCAGCTCAAGTTATTTTACCTTTATCACCAAATCATGGTACTTTTGGTGGAGATGGTCTATACTCAGAATCTAAATTATCTTTGGAAACCCTATTCAATAGATGGCATTCTGAATCATGGGCTAATCAATTAACTGTTTGTGGTGCTATTATTGGTTGGACTAGAGGTACTGGTTTAATGTCAGCTAATAATATTATTGCTGAAGGTATTGAAAAAATGGGTGTCCGTACCTTCTCCCAAAAAGAAATGGCCTTTAATCTGTTAGGTTTATTAGTTCCAGAAATTGTCGAATTATGCCAAAAATCTCCAGTAATGGCTGATTTGAATGGTGGTTTACAATTTTTAACCGATTTGAAGGAATTTACTGCCAAATTACGTGCCGATCTAACTGAGACATCTGATGTCAGAAAGGCAGTTTCTATCGAAACTGCTCTTGAACATAAAGTAGTCAAGGGTGAGCATGCTGATTCAGCTTATACAAAGGTTGAAGTTAACCCAAGAGCAAACATCCAATTAGGCTTCCCTGATTTAAGATCACATAAAGATATTATTGAAGCAACAAATTCTGATTTAGAGGGTCTATTAGATTTGGAAAAGGTTATCGTTGTTACAGGTTTTGCTGAAGTCGGTCCTTGGGGTTCATCAAGAACTAGATGGGAAATGGAAGCTAATGGTACATTCTCACTAGAAGGTTGCGTTGAAATGGCTTGGATGATGGGTTTAATCAAATACCACAACGGCAATATTAAAGGTCGCCCTTACACAGGTTGGATTGATGCTAAGACTAACGAACCTGTTAATGATGCTGATGTTAAAGCTAAATACGAAACACATATCTTAGAACATTCTGGTATCAGATTAATTGAATCCGAATTATTCAATGGATATAACCCTAATAAAAAACAATTGATCCAAGAAGTCGTTATCGAAGAAGATATGGCACCATTCGAAGCTTCAATGGAAACTGCTAAACAATTTAAGTTAGAACATGCTGATAAAGTTGATATATTTGAAATACCAGAAACTGGTGAATATTCAATTAGATTATTAAAAGGTGCTTCCTTATACATTCCTAAAGCATTACAATTCGATCGTTTAGTAGCTGGCCAAATACCATCAGGTTGGAATGCGAAAACTTATGGTATTAGTGATGATGTTATTTCTCAAGTTGACCCTCTAACATTATATGTTTTAGTTTCAGTCATCGAGGCCTTCATATCTTCTGGTATTACTGATCCTTATGAAATGTATAAATATGTCCATATCTCTGAAGTTGGTAATTGTTCTGGTTCTGGTATGGGTGGTGTATCTGCTTTACGTGGTATGTTTAGAGATCGTTATAAAGATATTCCTGTTCAAAATGATATTTTACAAGAATCTTTCATCAACACAATGTCTGCCTGGGTTAATATGTTATTAATTTCATCATCTGGTCCTATTAAGACACCAGTTGGTGCTTGTGCTACCGCTGTTGAATCTGTTGATGCTGGTGTTGAAACCATTTTATCTAAAAAGGCAAAAATTTGTATTGTAGGTGGTTATGATGATTTCCAAGAGGAAGGCTCATATGAATTCGCAAACATGAACGCGACTTCGAATACTTTAGAGGAGTTCGAAAACGGTCGTACACCAGCTGAGATGTCAAGACCTGCAACTACGACTCGTAATGGGTTCATGGAAGCTCAAGGTGCTGGTATTCAAGTTATTATGCAAGCTGACTTAGCTTTGAAAATGGGTGTTCCTATCTATGGTATTATTGCATTAAGTGCAACTGCCACCGATAAAATTGGTAGATCTGTCCCAGCTCCAGGTAAAGGTGTCCTGACTACTGCAAGAGAATTTAACGGTTCTTTGAAATTCAAATCGCCAATGTTAGATGTCAAATATAGAAAACGTCAATTCATTAACCGTGAAAGACAAATCAAAGAATGGATTGAAAATGAAATAGAAATGTTACGATTTGAAGTTTCAGATTTATCAGAAGAAGACCAAAAAGAATTTGTTATTGAGAGAACTGAAGAAATCGAGCGTGAAGCTGATAATCAAGTTAAAGCTGCTCAAGCACAATGGGGTAACGAATTCTATAAGAATGACCCTCGTATTGCTCCTCTAAGAGGATCTTTAGCGGCTTTTGGTTTAACTATTGATGACTTAGGTGTCGCTTCTTTTCACGGTACATCTACTAAGGCAAACGAAAAGAATGAATCAGCTACAATTAACAAGATGATGGAGCACTTAGGTAGATCAGAAGGTAACCCAGTTTTAGGTGTTTTCCAAAAATACTTAACTGGTCACCCAAAGGGTGCAGCCGGTGCTTGGATGTTGAACGGTGCTTTGCAAATTTTAAATACTGGTATTGTACCAGGTAATAGAAATGCTGATAATATTGATAATTACTTAGAACAATTTGAATATGTGTTATTCCCCTCTAAATCAATCAAGACTGATGGTATTAAAGCTGTTTCTATTACCTCTTTCGGGTTTGGTCAGAAGGGTGGTCAAGCTATTGTAGTTCACCCAGATTATTTATTTGCTGCTATTTCAGAAGAAGCTTATAACAAATATGCCATTAAGGTCAATGATAGAAAAAGATCAGCGTCTAAGTACTTCAACAATGGTATGATAAGTAATAAGATTTTTGTTAGCAAAGAAAACCCTCCATATACCGATGAATTAGAACAAGGTGTTTATTTAGATCCACTAGCTCGTGTTAGTCAATGCAAAAAGACTGGTGAACTGATTTACAAAGAAGGTGAAATTCAAAAAGAAGATAATTATATTAGTAGTTCCAAAAAAGACACTGCTAATATCGTTAACACATTAGTTTCCGAATCAATTTCTAAAAGTAAAGATAGTAAAAACGTAGGTGTCGATGTTGAATTAATAAATTCCATTAATGTCAATAACAGAACCTTCATCGAACGTAACTTTACCTCAAAAGAAATCGAGTATTGTGAAAAACAACCTTCAGTCCAAAGTTCGTTTGCCGGTACTTGGTCTGCAAAAGAAGCAGTATTCAAAGCTCTTGGTGTTAAATCTCAAGGTGCTGGAGCTCCTCTACTCGATATTGAAATCTCACGTGATTCTGGTAATGGTCCACATGTCGCCTTACACGGTGCAGCTAAGCAATTGGCTACTGAAGCTGGTATCACAGAAGTTGCTGTCTCAATTTCTCATAATGATTTCCAATCTGTTGCAGTTGCAATTAGTAAATAATAAGGGACAATAGTAGATTTACATATTTGAAAAAAATTCATTTTGATCTATGCTATTGTAGTTTTATAGATGCTATAAATTCATTTACTTGAACGAATATGTTTGCCAAGATGACAGAATAAATATTAAAATACTAAACTTATTCAAAAATTTCTAATCTTAGATCGCTTTACAATATACCTATGTCGAAATATAAGATTCCAAAACGTCTGTGCCATATCTATATAAAAAGTATCGTAAATATACAATTAAATAAAAGATTTTATATTTTTATGAAGTTTTTTATTAAAATTTAATACCTCTTTATCATATAAATAATAATATATTAGACGTTTTATAAAAATTATATCGTATCTTTAACTTTTTAAGTTATAATAAAGATAAAAAGACTATATAATTATTTTAGGAAAACACAGGTAGAAATTAACTGTGTAATGAGAAAAGAAAATGCCTAAAAAATATGAAAAAGAAATTTTAGAAATATTTTTAATTAAATGCCTGAAAATCAAGAATAAAGTAATAAATAGAGCTATTAATTCGAAATATTAAAGTATTTCAGCGTTTATTGTATTCTTATTACATTATTTTATGGCATAAAATTATTGAGATGTACATTTTTGAGCGGAATGTTTCGGTTTCTTTAAGCCTGAAACTATCTACTAAATGTTCTTTTTTATCTTCGCATATTTTCTTAGACGCATAGCAATTTTAGCGGAAAAAAGATGTTGCAGAATTCAAATTGGGACTATTTTCTAAGCCCTTTTTGTAATCGATTCTAATACTTAGTAAGATAGAGTCAAGGATTATATAAACTGTAGCAGTGAGAATTTATTAAATTAATTGTTAAATTCATAGAACTTGTTAAACAAGTGAACAAGAAATGTTCTGCATCTATTAGAAGACAATTTCCTTTTTAATTTCACAAAATTGTAAAAATTGAGGGTCAATGATTGGACACAGCGTCATTAACACCTATTTATAAATTTTAATACAATTTTTCAAGGAAACGGATTTTGATAATGGTTTTATAATGAAACAACTGTTTTTTTATGTACATATTAAGATATTTATTAATCTAAAATATTTGAAGATAAATAGTTTTCTAGTACTTGAACAACAATCAGTAATTAATTATTTTTCGAATATTTATTTATTTATTTCTTTCCAAAATGTTATACTTTAATCTTTAATTGCAAAAACCTTTTAATAATATAAATTAAAACAGAATATATTTATTTGAATTTCTGACAACAATAGAAGGGATTATTTAAAATAAGAATCCATTTTAAAAATTGTGCGTACAATTATCATGCAGTAATCTTATCATTAACCCCGAAACGTAATATCCACGGAGTTTTCTAAATAAAAAAATTAGAATGTCATATTTTTAGTTCTAAGATAAGAAGATTTCACCGGAAAAAATATAAACAAATATCATTTTTTTAAAATATTATACAATAAACCACCAAAATTTCACCTGAACAAGAGGAATGAATAAAGAAATATTTTTTCCAATTTTGTAAAATTTTTTTACTATATTTGTTAAGGTTGAAATATTAAAATTATAAATATTCTACATTTTTTTCTTTAACATTTTCTAATAAATATTACAGATCAAATAATAGGCATAATACGAAATTAGTTATGTGATTATTAAAAAAAATATTAATTATTTTTAAATTTTTATTGAGAATATGTGTACAATAGTTTACATATAATTTTTTTTACGTAAAAACAAATTTTTTTTTAATTGTAACATATAAATAATATATTCTGAATGCTGATTAAGACAAATGTGTATTCTGGTAAATTGTATTCCTCAAACAAAATTAAAAGAATTATTATCAATTTCTTGACAAATGTAGGAGACCACATTGGAGATACGGAACACACGGATAATGATTTGAACGGAACCATTTTATTAATAAGACGGAAGCAGTATTTTTTTTATTTTTTATTTTTTTTGCAGCATTTATGAGGGATGGCGGGTTGGTGAAGATAGCAAGAGAAGGAACAATAAGAAAAGCTAGGTTTTATTTTTTGGTTTTTTTCCACGATGCCTATTCTAATTTTTTTTATAAAATTATTTATTATTGTAATATATAATAACCTTTTATTTAAAAAATTTTCATGTTTTTGTTCCATGGAGGGTGTAAAAACTCTAATAGAGGGGCACATAATTGAAGGAGAAATTTTTTTTTTTTAGAAAAAAATATTTCTCGATATATAAATAATATTCTCCATGGGAAGATTTTTCTATTAATTTTTGAAGAAAATAATAAAATATTTTTGTGCGTCTCGGAAATTATATTGTCATCTTTTAACAAACTCCCCAACAGATTGAATGGTACATCTTCTTGTTTTAAATTATTTCCATTCTAAATGGGGTTTGCTTTGTTCTTGTTTATTCAAAGAAATTTTTTTTTTATTTCCGTTTATTTTTGAAATTAATAATTTATTTATGTTATTCTATTTAAAATTTTATTTCTACTTTGTTTGCTTTGCTTCGGATGTAATAATTATTTCAATTCCCATCAATTGATTCAAAAACATTTTTTTAGAACTATTACATGGGTAAGTTAAAATTACGGATTTAGGTTAATCATAATATCAACAATAAGAAACTATGTAAAGAATTTTTTGTTGCATTGCCATCTAAGTCCTGAGTTTTCCTGGAGTTCATTTTTAGGATGATATTCAAAATTTTGTATCCTTGATTTATTCTAAAATATATACAATTTTTCTCGCTAAGTTTTACTTTATGTAATGTTATTTTTCCCAAAAATTTTTTGTTATAAATATACTTTTATTAATATCTTGTGGTACTTTATCCGAGATGCGTATGCTAAGGTTTATTAGCCAATTAATTAATTTTAATATTTAATATCCCATTTATTTTATTAATTAATTAATTTGTTATTTTTTTTCTTCAGAAATTCAATTAGGAATAATTTAAATTCATAGTAATTTTTTTCTTGTGAAAATTCTTTTTTTTTTATTTTTTTATTGTTATTACAATAGATATTTGGATGATAATAATACTTATTTTCCATTTTTTTACTTCGTAATTATAACGTAAAATATTTTACTTTCTTTTCCCTTCATTTTAATTTTTTTATTGATGTTAATTTTTAATAAGGTTTTACAGTACAAATAATTAAAAATATACATGTATTTTTTTAAATCTTGAATTTCAAAAAAACAACATTTAATTAATTATACGCTTGAGATTTAAGGCACAAATGTTCTATAAACTGCTAAGCCTATTCATTATTTATAAAATATTTTTCGTAGTTATAATTTATTCATTTATATGTCTTCGTATGTATAGAATTGTAAATTAATTAATTATTAATTATTATATATTTTAAATAAAATCTAATAATTTCCCACACTACTTAAACATTTTTTTTTATTTCATTTTAAATAATATTTTATTAATTAATATTAATTTTATATCCTTCCGTGTCATTTCTTTTTTTTCTTTTTTTTTTAACATTAATTTCCTATATATTATTATTATTCTTTCTACAACTAAAATTTATGAATCTGCCTTCCGATCTTCACTTTTATTACAGTATTTTCTTTATAATAATTACCAAATAACACAATAATGTAAAATTAAATTAATCATAATTATATTTTTTTGTAACGTAATTTATCAAAAGATTATATTAGCAACTTTGCAAATTAATTATTCAAATTAAATTAATTTATTAAAAACAAACCTGTAACGATATTTTGTTAACAAAATAAATAAACAAATCCATTTATAATAAACCTGTAAGGATAGGACCAAGAAAGCTCCATTCTCTTTTACTTAATACACTTTTTTTTAATACGTTTTAGGAAAGAATTTTAAACAATTTTTTAAAGATCAAATTACAGAAATGTGATAAGATTTATTTAATTCTAAAATAAATTTTTATATTTATACTTGGGATAAATTTAATTAAATTAAAAGAATTCTTTTTTTTCTTAACTTTTCAATAATTTATAATCAATTATTTTTTATTTTTTTGTTAGAACCTTTTCTAACTTTATACTTCAATATATTATATGACGTTTTCATTATTATTTGTAATTATTATATAATATCTGAATAAATTATTCAATTGTTAGAAAAAAAAACTAACATTCCGTAAAACTATAGAAGGTTAATTATTGAAAAATAATTCTAATATTGATTGCAATTTAATAATTAGAATCTTCATTAATACATAATATATTTTTAGTTAAAACTTCAATATAAGTTAAGAAATAAAATAACATGGCTACTTCAACTATAAAAGATCCAATTGGCAAAAAAGCTGCTGCCAAGTTATTAAACCAAAGAAGAACCAAGAAAACTTATGTTTGTACTGGTTTCGAGGGTTGTAATATGGTTTTCACCAGATCCGAAAACTTAACTAGACATAGAAGAAAACATACTGGTGAAAAGCCATTTAAATGTCACGTTTGTTTAAAATTTTTTAGTAGAATAGATAACTTGAAACAACATATTGAATCAGTTCATGGTAAAGATATGGTTATAAGAACAAAAAGAAGAAGAACTTTTAACCATAATAAACATGAAACTTTCACAAATATTACTCTAGTTAATGGCTTACCAAAACCTTCCACTGTGACAGCTTCTCCAACATACATGATGAAAACACATTCCGGTTTACAATTAAATCATGATCCAGCTTATTTGAATCACATGACCCATAATAGATTCATTAATGTTAATAATCCTATACAATCTTATGGTTACTCTCATGTAGAACAACCATTCTCCGGTTTATACGAGCAACAAAATTCTGTCACTAGCTTACCAACACCGCCACCAACTCAATACATGAAAACCATTCCTTACTCACAAAACACTATCCAACACAGTAATTTTTCTTCCGCTCCATCACCATCATTCCCAATTTCCCCAAATACTCAAAAACAATATATTGGCTATAATGATTTACAAGCTAGAAGACTACCTTTACCTATCAATGCTACTATGGTTAACAATACCAACACTTTTTCTGAATCATATGATAACCAAGGATATTACAACAAATCACTTCCGGAGTTACCTTCTATGAATAATGTCTATGTTAAGCAAGAAAGATCAGTACCAATGTATGAACTATCACAATATTCTCAACCAACAAATGTACTACCACAAATTCATTCTTCTCAACAACCAAACTTGATGCAAACTACTGTCACCAGAGAACCGGTCTTTGATTATCAAAGCAGAGCACCAAATGCCGTTTCGTATCCATCTCATCGCAACATTCCTAACTTGTTGCCGCTTGGTGCACATAAAAGTTTGATCAGACAAACTTGAACATATAAAATTGTTTATATGTTATCAACAAAGGGCATTTGCATATTATTTTTAAAAAAAGAAATACTTTTGAAATCAGCAAAAAAGGACATTTGAAGATGTAAAGAATTATTGATTAATATTATCACATCATCAATTTTTAAATATAGATACATCCTACACTATTTTCAAACAAAAAACTCAATTTTTTCTATATCTATTATGGGATCTGCTGGCATTTTCTATTTATATCGTAACCCATGAAACTATTGAGCCAAGAAACTTCTATTAAATAACTACTTTGTCATTTATAAAGATATCTACAATTAAGATATACTGCATTTAGTAACTACGTCATGTTTTTTAAATATTTTATATACTATTATAAAATACCTGAATCCCGTAACATCTAGGCTGTCCGTCTTTTGAATATTCTAATATCACTTATAATTATCAAATATAACAATGAGTTCTTCTATATATATCTGAGGGATAATTTATAATATAAACTTACCTGTTAGAATAGATAGATATTATAATTTGTCGTATTGTAACAAGTTTTATCATACATTTTTTCAGGTATAAAAATAAGCTTAATTACTGACGCTTCCTACCATTTTGGATGCCTTACTAAATTTAGGTTCCTTAAATGTATGTTTTCTAAAAAATAAAGGTATTTGTTAAAACGTATGTCAACAAAGTTAAATCAAATAAATATCATATTAAAGTAGACGAAAATTCAGATATTACATACTGAATAAATTCTGTATCTTTGTTAACTTGAAAATTTTATTGTTTATTTTAATTCTAATTAATTATTATGAAGCTACTTATTATATATTGTCATGTGGACACACTAAAATTACAACCTTAATAATAAATAATTACGTGACATTGAATTTATAGTTTAGTTGTTATGATATTAATCAGTTATTATTTATTATAATTTTGTGTGTATAAGTTAGGTTGACATCTACCTATATTTTCTATCACTAATACATATTTTACATTTTGAGGAATTTAGTAAAAATAACTTATATTACAGCAGGTACTGACTTTAAAAATTATTTTTGTCAACTTTGGATAAACTTAATGGTTAGTAGAACCTATATTTATTTTGGATTAATTTATTTAATTTATTCAGGTGCTTTTTCATTATTCTTGTACATTCTTTTAAAAATCGCTTTCGTGAAGTATGAGCTGACATAGTTTTTTTAAAGTTTTATAAAATATTACGAATTCGGTGAAAATATTGAAATACAATATTTGTATATATTGAAAAAATCATATGGGAGAATAAAAATAGAAAAGCTGAATTGAAATTTTAGAGATATTAATGAAGATTAAAATTATTTAATATACATTTAAAAATTGCTATCATATTTTTATTTCGATAAACGCTTTAAAAGTTAATATTCAAGGATATAACAACATAAATTCTAAATGCAGGAAATGAGTGAACTTAGTGCTGAGTCAAGTTCTTCATTACCACAGAAAAGAGTTTTACCCTTAAATGACATTGTTAACAATGAACAAGAAGATAGTCATAAATTTCAAAAACTGAATGATTCTAAAAACAATGAATCCGATACTGTAAAAAGTGCTGTTGAAAATAATTCAGCAGAAGATATCCAAGACAATAACGATGATTCATGTACAGAAGTACCAAAAATTTCAACAAACTTACCAAGTGAATCATTTGACGAATCTGACACAGATACAGATGATAATGGAGAAATTAATTTTGATGCTAGCATGTCATTTGATTATGATAGACAAGATATCGATTCTCCAGAAAAACCGAAACCAAAATCAACAGTCAAAGCTAAAAAATCCAATTCGAAAATTAATCTAAACCAAACGTTAGAAGATGAATCAAAAAATGAAATAATCAGTTTGGAATCGAATGTTGAAGTTAAAGTTAAAAATGCTGAATCAAAGGAAACAGATCCCAATATTGAAAAGCTGAATGAGAATGAAATAAAGGAACCAAATCACAAAGAAGATGACATTACTACGTCAGCTGATGCATCGGAGGATAAAAAATCGAAAGAAAACATTGATACAGGAAAACTTAAGAACAAGAAGCAAAAACTTTCAGAGGATGACCAAGTTAAAGATATTTTTAAAGAAGAAACATCTACAACTTCTAAAAAGGAGACTATAAAAAAAGATCTTGAGTTATTAAAAGAAATAAATGCTAGTTCTAAACCAAATAAATATAAAAATGCTCCTATTTGGGCTCAAAAGTGGAGACCATCTGTTAAAGTTCTTGAAAAGGTTGATACGAATGATATAAAATTAGATCAATCCATACTTCAATTTATTCCTGATGATGATCTTACAAAATCGGTACAGGATTGGGTTTATGCAACAGTGTATTCAATTGAACCTGAACTAAGACAATTTATAGAATTTGAAATGAAATTTGGGATTATAATAAACGGTAATGGTCCTGATAGAGTCAATCCTCCAATTTCTACTCAAGCTATATACACTGAATTAGATGCTCATTTAACACCAAATGTAGATAAAATCCTATTTGGAGAAATTACTAAATATATCCAAGGTTTGACAAGACAACCTGAAAATTCTAGTAAATTTTCCACTATCGAATCACATACTAAGGATTCTGTTTATAGAGCAGGCGTCTCAACACAAAGACCAAGATTTTTAAGAATGAGCACTGATGTAAAAACTGGCCGTATTGGTCAGTTTATAGAAAAGAGACATGTTGCACAATTAATGCTATATTCACCTAAAGATAATTATGATATGAAATTATCGATTAACTTAGAATTACCAGTTCCTGATAACGAACCACCAGAGAAGTATATTAATGAACAATCAATAAATGAAAGAACCAAAGAACGTATTAGTTTTATTCATAATGACTCTTGTACAAGATTTGACCTAACCAGAGTGTCAAATCATAAACAAGGAATTAAAGGTAACGATACAGAATTAACTCATGAAATCGAATTGGAAATAAATACACCAGCTTTATTAAATGCATTTGATAATATAACGACTAATAGCAGCGAATATGCATCTATAATTAGAACTTTTTTAAGCAATGGAGCTATTGTTAGAAGAAAACTTACGTCTTTATCTCAAGCGATATACGAAGGTTCAAAAAAGGTTATGTAATAGTAGTATCATGTATAATTAATGTCATTCTTAATCAACAAATAATATCGAATTATTTTGTAAATTTATATAATTGTTTTTGCTATACTCTATATAGACAACAAAATTGTTTGAGTTAAATTAACTTTTCTAATGCCCGTTTTAATACTTTGAACGAATGAGATGTTCTTAAGAACTAAATCATTTGGTCAAATCACTAGATAAAGATGTATAATGGGAATTGGGAGATTCTTTATATTTATTATCAATGATCTTTGAAAACTCTTCATTTATATCAATATCTGATGAAGTTCGTGCCAATCTAGGCATTTTTATTGGAGAAGATGGTATTGTATCAGCTTTAGAAGTACTTTTAACTCTTTTATGAATCGTTGAAATATCTCTTTTATTGTTACATTCTAATCGAGGTGAAGAAGAAGAAGGTTCAAGTATAGATGTGACCTCATCCTCATCATCAGAAGTAAACTCTGTATTATGTGTAGCAAGTTTCTTAGATATCAATATTGGAATTTTTTTTAACTGATCTTGGCATGATGTATCGATATGTGACGCAGTTCTTTGATCCAATTCCATCAATGGCATTGATAAAGTATCAATTGGAGAAGTTCTGTCGACATCACTGATGGCATCGTTTCCCAAAAGTTCCTGTAGCTTATGAGGTTCAATGGTTAAATCTAAATTTTCAAGTGATTTAATATCTGGTATTTGTTGAATATCTATTATGTTATTTATATGCTGATCTAGAAGATTTTGGTCAAATATATCTGCATCATTTAACCAATTCATATTAAGTTCTTCGTTATTTTGTAACTTTGATAAATAATTTAACCCTAAATCAATGAATGAAGCATCTTTAATTGGAGGAATATTTTCTTTATCTTCATCTACAAAGTTAGTTTTAATATTATCGTCATTAATATTATTTTTAACATTATCTTTATCTTCATTTGATTTATTGCAATAGAGAATATCAGTCATTTTCGATGTATTTTTTAAATTCTTATGATTATGATTATGATTTATATTTTTATCTGTTTCAAATTTTCCCTTTTTAACATTATTATGTTGTACACCTGAAACGTTATATATATTTTGCGCTGATTTTGTTGGTATAATGCTTAAAACCAAATTATTCTTGGTTTTTGAAAAAAGAGTCTTTTTAGGAAGATTATTTAAAGTTGAACTATTAGAAGGTTTCCTTTTTTCGTTGAAGATTTCAAATCTAGAATTTATATTATTATCCAATATTTGATTACGGAGTGTGTTATTTTCATTTACTGTTGCTACATGAAAACTGAGGTTCTGTGAGTTATTATTATGATTGCTCTTTCTCGTCTTCCTGTCAGCTAAATATATTTTATGAGCTAAAGAATTTATTGGTAAA
This sequence comes from Tetrapisispora taiwanensis (nom. inval.), assembly GCA_030573835.1. Taxonomy (NCBI): domain Eukaryota; kingdom Fungi; phylum Ascomycota; class Saccharomycetes; order Saccharomycetales; family Saccharomycetaceae; genus Tetrapisispora; species Tetrapisispora taiwanensis (nom. inval.). The sequence goes on from JAJMDZ010000003.1 coordinate 108,625, forward strand.
CCACTATCAGGGATACTATTGTTCGACAATTTTTGGTTCCATGCGGGCAGGGATTGTGTTCGTACAGCCTTTGGAGCAGGCATTGGATTAGTTTTTCTCTTCTGCACTGTGTAATTATTAATACTTGATTGATTTTCAGATTTCATTAACATAGAAGAAGAACCTAATTTTATTTTATTATTATGCTTTTCAATTTTTGAAGTTGATAACCTTGCAAATTTCATTTTAATTTCTAATATTGTGCTAGAATCCTCATTTGATTTTGATAATTGAATCTTTTGCCGTATTAGGGTTTTTAGGTTTTGTTTGATTAAACCAAATATAATCAAATTTTCCTTTTCATTTACTATATCTTTTGTTGAATTTAATTTATGGGTATTATTATTTTGAATATCTCTCATATCTTGTTTTATTTTTGATAGTAATCCTAATGTCACATAAGGTTCATTAACCTCAGTGATATCTTTAAAATAGGTGTTATAATCAAATCCATTTTGAATTGGATCGATATTCATAATTTCTGGAGAACTCAATTGTATTTGATTTAATACGTCATCTAATCTTATGATTCCTATTTTTGTGATACTATTCTTCAAATTTATATCATTTGATGGAATGTCAACCGTTTCAATATACTTTTTTTCATTTGATTCTGTCATGTATGTGCTTACAGTTTCATGTCCATCATCCAAGATGAATATTACTTTTAAAATGGCTTTCATTATTTTAGTTGAAATATATCTATTAGTACTTTAATGGTGTCTACCATATACCGACAAACACTTTATTTATAGCAATTTAATTATTTAATGATAAATACACCAATTCAATCAATTTACAGTTATTTCTATGTGTATATTGTAAATAATTCTTATTCCGTATAGAATAAAATGTTATTGTTCTACCCTTTGTTGATACTGTAACAAAATAAGTTTTGTTGACAATTACAAATTAATTTAATATTATTAAAGACGTTAGGTACCTCTCTTGAATATTGAATTGATAGTTTATAAAGACGTTCAATTATCTAAAACGGTTATTATTTTATATTTACTTTTAATTATTTGTTATAATTTATTTACTGTTATTGTTATCAATTACTACGTAATTTTTTTACTAACACGATTTAATGTTTTAATTAATTCGTGATACGAGTTTTATTTACGCGACACTCACGAATAAGTTTTCTAGATCTTGTATGTCTGAAATAACGATAATGGAAAATTGAAATAATGAAATTAGTTTGAATTACTGATAAGTAACGACGTCGAATTTCTTGTAATATATTCTAATATAATATACAAAACTGATAATCTTTTTTTGTTAATATTTTTTCCAGCATTTGTCACAAAACAAATAGCTATAATAAACAAGATAATATTTATAGAGTTCTTGAAATGTGTAAATGTATTTAACGAAAGTTATGTCAAAAAGTTTACAATGTGTTCAGATGAAATGCAGAAATATTGTCAAATACAAATCCAAAAATATTTAAAAGTGTCAAGAATTTTAACGTTCTATATAATAAGACAATTTTGATATAACTATACTATTCTAATTATATAATGGTATTAAAAAACACACCATAATAAGCTCCTAATTACAATATTGAGAAAGTAATATTTATATAAATAATGTATCCATTTACATTACTTTTTATATAGCACAGTCCTATTATTAATATTAAAGGTGTAATTATACTTCGCTGATAAAATGCATTGTCGTTTTTTTCTCTTCTGAAAAATATTTTACCTCATCGAATTTTTGAAAAATTAATATTTTCATTTTTCCAATAAAAAAAAAAGAAAGAAATTTTTTCAGTGATGGTAATTTGGTTCATTGTATGCATGTTTCTGAACGAACAAGGTGAGAACAGTAATTGTGTTTATGGTTTCTTTTTTTACTGTTCAATAAAAAAATTTTTGAAACGAAATGTCATTTGTTGCAAGTGAAATATCGAGAGATGAGATGATTCTATTTCATTTAATAAAATTTAAAAATTTTAATGAATTTATTAATAAATAAAAGTTTTCAGTCATTATTTTAATATATTAATACTTATATTATGTTATTCTTGTATAGGTATTATTATCATTTCTAAATTTTAAATAACCAGTAAACTAAATTGAACTCCGGTGGCCGTAGTCATATTTGAAGTAAGATTATAAATATATCAATATGCCTCCAAAAAAGCTACAAAGTTTAGATGATTTCTTGAATGATCAAAAGCCAGATACCAATATGGTCCCATCACCATTTGGTGGCTATTTCAAGAAGCAAGACATAAATCAAAACCAGATGGGTGCTCAAAAGAATTATAATTCCTACAACCAAAAACGTAATTGGAATGATGGTAGTAATTACAATAAAGGTGGTTACCAAAATTATAACCAAGGAGGTTATCAAAATTATAACCAAGGAGGTTATCAAAATTACAACCAAGGTGGTTACCAATACCATCAATCTGCTGTCACCCCAAACACTAGTGGTACACCAACTCCATCTGCTTCATCAACTACTTTATCATCTCTGACTGATAATGTTGCCAAATTAGAAGTTTCTCCAATTTCTAGTTTATTAACTGCTATTTCTCAGTCTGAATCATTAGCTGAATGTAAGAAAAATGTCGATTCTATTATTGAAAAATTTGATGAAAGTGATGAATCAATTAACGTCAATTTAGAAGATTGGAAATTAAAAGATGTCTTAATAAAATTTTTGAAACCAAAGAATTCCACTTTAGTTAGAGAAAGTGCGATTTTAATTGTTGATAAATTAGCTCAATACTTAGCTGATAAAATTCCACAACAAATTTATTTATTAGAATTTTTTGATTTAGTATTGGATATTTATGCTGATAAAGATTCTAATGTCAAGAGAGCTGCTCACCATGCTATAAATTCTTTAATTGGTGCTTTCTCGGTTGAATCTTTAACTTCCATGGTTTTGCCCGTAATTTTAAAATACTTAGCCTCAGGTGCAAAGTGGAATTCTAAATTAGGTGCTTTAGTTGTTATAGATAGAATTAGAGAAGATTCTCCAAACGATTTGTTAGAATTAACTTTCAAAGAAGCCATTCCTGTTTTAACTGACGTTGCTACTGATTTTAAACCAGAATTAGCCAAACAAGCTAAACAATCTTTATTAGAATATGTTTCTATTTTAGATAATTTAGATTTAGCATCTCGTTACGAATTGATCGTTGATACTTTACAAAATCCCCAAAAGGTTCCAGAATCTGTTAAGGCTTTATCAAGTGTTACTTTTGTTGCCGAAGTAACAGAACCAGCTTTATCCTTATTAGTTCCAATTTTAAATAGGTCTTTGAACTTATCATCATCTTCTCAAGAACAACTAAGACAAACTGTTATCGTTATTGAAAATTTAACAAGATTAGTTAACAACCGTTACGAAATTGAAAGCTTCATTCCATTATTATTACCTGGTGTCCAAAAAGTGGTAAATACCGCTTCCTTACCTGAAGTTCGTGAACTTGCGGAAAAAGCTCTAACCGTCTTACAAGATGACGAAGAAGGTAAAAGTGAAGGTAAATTTGAAGGAAGATTAACTTTAGAATCTGCTAAAAAGTTCCTAACAGAACATTTAAATCAATTGCCACAAGATAAATTTGATAAAAAGTTATCAGCTTTATTAAACGAAGAAATAGTCTTCGAAAATATTTCTAGATATCTAAGTAATAATTCGAATGTTAATGATTGGGTTAAAATTGAAGCTTATTTTACTGCTATATTAGGCGAATCTTATTCTCAATTTATTAAAGATTCTTTTATCCATGATTTAAGATCATTGTTCCACCAAGAAAAAGAATCTACCGACGAAGACGAAGGTATTGAGATTGTTAATACTGATTTCTCACTAGCTTACGGTTCCAGAATGTTATTAAACAAAACAAGATTACGTTTATTAAAAGGTCATCGTTATGGTTTATGTGGTAGAAATGGTGCTGGTAAATCTACTTTAATGAGATCTATTGCCAATGGTCAATTAGAAGGCTTCCCAGATAAAGACACTCTACGTACTTGTTTTGTAGAACATAAACTACAAGGTGAAGAAGGTGAATTAGATTTAGTATCTTTTATTGCTTTAGATGAACAATTGCAAGATACATCCCGTGACGAAATTTCTAAAGCTTTAGAATCTGTTGGTTTCGATGAAGAAAGAAGAGCACAAACTGTTGGTTCATTATCTGGTGGTTGGAAGATGAAATTGGAATTAGCTAGAGCTATGTTACAAAGAGCTGACATTTTGTTATTAGATGAACCTACCAATCATTTAGATGTTTCCAATGTTAGATGGTTGGAAGAATATTTGCTAGAACATACTGAAATCACATCCTTAATAGTTTCACATGACTCAGGATTCTTAGATACTGTTTGTACTGATATTATTCATTATGAAAATAAAAAGTTAGCTTACTACAAGGGTAATTTAGCTAAATTTGTTGAACAAAAGCCAGAAGCCAAGGCTTATTATACATTAACAGATTCTAATGCACAAATGCATTTCCCACCTCCAGGTATTTTAACTGGTGTTAAATCAAATACAAGAGCTGTTGCAAAAGTGACTGATGTTACATTCACATATCCAGGTAGAGACAAGCCCCAATTACAGCATGCTTCATGTGCACTATCTTTATCTTCTCGTGTCGCAGTTTTAGGTCCAAATGGTGCTGGTAAATCTACTTTAATTAAATTATTAACTGGGGAATTAGTACCTGACGAAGGTAAAGTTGAAAAACATCCAAATTTACGTATTGGTTACATTGCTCAACATGCCTTACAACATGTTAATGAACATAAAGAAAAAACTGCTAACCAATACTTACAATGGCGTTACAAATTTGGGGATGATCGTGAAGTTTTATTAAAGGAATCAAGAAAGATTTCCGATGATGAAAAAGAATTAATGAAAAAAGAAATTGATATCGATGATGGCAGAGGACCAAGAGCTATAGAAGCAATTGTAGGTAGACAAAAATTAAAGAAATCTTTCCAATATGAAATTAAGTGGAAATGGTGGAAACCAAAATACAATTCATGGGTCCCAAAGGATGTATTAATTGGTCATGGTTTTGAAAAATTAGTACAAAAGTTTGACGATCATGAAGCTTCTAGAGAAGGTTTAGGTTACCGTGAACTAACTCCTACTGTTATCACAAAACATTTCGAAGATGTTGGTTTAGATGCTGAAATCGCCAACCACACCCCAATGGGATCATTATCTGGTGGTCAATTAGTCAAAGTCGTTATTGCTGGTGCAATGTGGAATAACCCTCATTTATTAGTTTTAGATGAACCTACCAATTATCTGGATAGAGATTCTTTAGGTGCTTTAGCTATGGCTATCCGTGAATGGAGTGGTGGTGTTGTTATGATTTCACATAATAATGAATTTGTTGGTGCCCTATGTCCTGAACAATGGATCGTGGAAAACGGTCAATTAACTCAAAAAGGTATTGCTGAAATCGATCAATCAAGATTCGAGGATGGTGGTAATGCTGATGCTGTTGGTGTTGCTAAAAAAATGGCTTCACCATCCGTCGTTGACGATGACTCACCAGCTAACATTAAGGTTAAACAAAGAAAGAAGAGGTTAACCAGAAATGAAAAGAAGTTACAAGTTGAACGTCGTCGTTTACGTTACATCGAATGGTTATCATCTCCAAAGGGTACTCCTAAACCAGTCAATACTGATGACGAAGATGATGATGAAGAGGAAGAATAGAAATACTTATATACTAATAAATTTACTTACTTTAATTCATAATAAATACTATAGATACTTTTTAATTTTTTAATTATTTTATTAATTGCCAATTTTAAGTCAGTTATCAATATATAATCATTTATATAACTATAATTTCCGGTTTTCAAATTCATTAGATATTAGTTCTTCATCTTCTTGAGAAATTTCAACACCATCTAATTTTATGATAGTTTCGTTTTTCATTTGTAAGAGATAATCTTCAAAATTTGAAGTTCCTAAAATGCTAACTGTATTAAATCCATGTCCATAATGTGGATACGAACCTATTTTAATGTCTTTGGATACTTTTGTACTCTTTTGTTGAAGATCATTTAGATATGAAGATATTTGAGATTCTTTAAGAGATGTTTTAACAAAATATCGAATAAAATTATTTTTAACAACATCAATATCATAAGTACGTAATATAACAGGAGTTAGTAGATTCAATAATTTTTCAAAAAGCTGAGGTATACCTGGGAAAATATATAACTGCTTTTTTATACAACAAACTGGAACCCATAAATCATCAGATAAGTAATAGTTAGTGACATCATGCCCTGTTGGAAGGGTAGCCATTCTGTAATGTGCCTTTAATGATTCACTATCCAACCTAGATTCTGGACTAGAAACTTTTGTCATCTTCTGTTTGCATTCAAGGTCTAACTCACAAGGTAGGCTATATGCTTTCGCAACAGATTCATATGTGATATCATCATGAGTGGGCCCGATACCACCAGTGGTAATAATGAATCTATATTTTTTTGACAATCTTTGAATAGTCTCAATAATTATTTCTTCATCATCACCAATTGTTACTATTTCTTTAAGTTGAATTCCAAGTTTGTAACAGTATTTAGCAAAATATCTTGAATTAGAATCATTTATTTTGCTATTTAATACCTCATCACCAATTATTACACACGCTGCTGTAATTGTAGACATTTTTAATTGTTGAAGGTTTATTCTTAAGAACTCAAACTTATAAAATAATCAATTTAATGATTCTAAAAAATTTACTTTTCCAATTAATTATATGAATTACACCAAGATGTAATATAGATCATTCTGATGCTTGAGAGTTTTTAAGGTTTTTTCTATATCTAGGCTTCAGCGAAAAGCGGTTTTACACTAGGTTCGCAGAAAAATATAATACCAGTGAGCTTTCAAGCTGTAAAGAATATATATATATGTGCAGTCCAGACACATCAGTTATTAAATGATATTCATAAACAAAAACACAGAGTTGCTATAAAATAAAAGATAAAAAAATAATGGATGCATATGTTTTATTATTTAAATAATATATATAAAAAATTATTATATTCGCTGAAAGTATGCTCTACATAGATCCTCCTGTTTGTCCATGATTACTTATTATACCGGCCATTTCCAATAGAGCTCTATCTTCACCCATTGTCTTTATATTTACTTGTTGTCTTCTCTTCGCCTCTGCTTCTTCCCAGGCCCACTGTTTCAGTTGTTCATCAATTTCTTTTTCTCCACCACAACCCCATAATTCAATATCTTGTATCAAAAATCGTATTTCATATGTTCGGTTGGGCTCGTTAAGGCTTTGTAGAAGTGTGCTTGGTTCAAAGGAACCACCATGTCCAGTATGTCTAAAAACACCAAATTCTAATGTGCTATCAATTGTTAAAGAAACGTTTCCGGGTTTATATGCAATTCCATTACCCTTTAATAATGGCTGTTCGTTTCCGAAACCAATTCCACCCCCAACAGTATTAAAGTAAATGGTATTGTTTTTAGAAGCTTTAAAAATATCTTGTTTGGAAGATAATTCAATTATTTGAACTTTTCCGCCACCAAAAAAACTTTTATTAGTAACCTTCCAAGGTTCATCGATATATATAGCGTATGTAACTTTTCTTAATTGTGAGTGACACTCTTCTAGATTTTGATCTAAATCCCTTAATTTTGGGAAGCTTTCAAGGAAAGATCTGTACCTAGTATTTTTTTTTGTCGAATACTCAAAATCATCCAATATACGCATCCCTGAAACTAATAGAATTGATGGTGCATTCCATTTAAAAGACTTAGATTGAAAAGAGCGCATAGAAAATCCGTTTTCACGACCTGAATATAGTTTATGTAATTTTGAAATGACTACATCTTTGCTTAAAATAGTAGAAAGTTGTGATAATGCACCAAAGGTCATTAATTTTGATTCTTTAAAAGGAATATCTAATTCGTGGAGCTGCACTAAACTAGATTCTAAATATAACATGTGATATACAATATTTTGTAATGGTACTAATAAATATTTCATAACTGTATCAATAGCCACTCTAAATTGATTATAATAGATCATTTTATTTTCTGTAGGAGTGATTATTGTCGAATCCATTGATCTTATTAATGATACAGCAGATTTTTCATATGTATCCCAATTATCAAAAATATGTTTGGAATCAATTTTACAATTATTGCTTGGGCAAATATTTGTAAGTGCTAAAACCCAAGTTAAAAAAGACAAAAGATTTAAGGACGAAATTCCCGTTTCGTTTAAATTATTGCTTTGATATTTTATTTCATCCATTACAGTAACAACTGATATTGCTGAAGAAATAACTGTTGCATCTTTATTTAAACAAGAGATTGAAGTGAAAATAAATTTTAATCGATCCAATTTTACTCCAGATGTAAATTTTATAAAATGTTGTTCTTGAAACAAAATTATAGTTTTTAATAGGGTATACCCCGAAATTTTATCTGAATTAGTTCTTAGAAATGGAAAATTAGTTAATCGTTTCAGCAATGTAATGATAATTCTTTTTAGATCTTTATTAGCGTCTTTCAAATATAATATATCATACACTTTAGCTTCATCTATCAAATCAGAATAGTCCTCAATATCAAGAACTTTTTTGAAGCACATTAATTCTAAATTGGAAAATACAGAAATAGCTTTCAAATTAAAAAAATCTAAAGCTTCTCTCTCAGAATTAAAAGATTTTATAAGATCATTACCAACCTCAGATTTAACTTCTCGAGAAGAAGTTGTTTGTCCCATACTTGTTTTTATTATTATTCTTAGTTAATTTAATATTTTTATTATTAAATTTCTTTTACCTATTAAATATTAGATAATATCATGCAGTGAAGCGGTTAAATGAAATTATCTCCAGTTCACTTTTTCATATATTAATGTTCGAAAATCATATAAGATAACCTTAATATAATTAATTTACTTTTATTTATCTGTTTTTTGACTTTAAATTTAATTTTATTTGTAGCAGCTTACATTTAATCATTTGGATCTTTTAATTATTACTTCAGTTATATTCAAGTTAGTTCTTATAAAATGAATCCTTAATTATTGCTTCTAAAGGATATTATATTATCATTTTATACGGTCAGATTTGAAAAATTTTGACCTTTCCGATGTGTCTCATCTCATCTCATCTCATCTCATCTCATCTCATCACTTGGAATTTTGTATCTTGGACAGTAAGATATATAATAATAAGTACATAAAATTACTGACTTTATGAATGTTTTATGCAATACCCAGAATATCAGTTTACTTTTTAAATTTAATCTAATAGCTCCATTTTAGTCACAATCTATTTATAAATATTGTAATATCAACTTATTTTAATTGACCACCCATCAATTTAGAAAGATTTGATATATACCCTTTGCCAATAATATTGATTTACTTAAACTAACAGCTTAATTATTGATAATGTCCTCTGATAAAACCCCAAATGAGGATGAAAGATTCTCTCAAGTTTTCAATGATCCTAAGTTTAAAAATGCTAAGAAAAAGAATTTGAAAATCAAATTAGATGATAGATTTAGTAAAGCTGATTTAGAAGTTAAACATAAAACTAAAGTTGATAAATATGGTAGAAAAATTTCCAAGAATAATGAGCAAGAAGTTAAAGATTTTGATAAATATTTTGAAAAAGATGAAGATAAAAAAGAAGACGAATCTTCTAGTGAAAAAGAAGACGAAGTTGGAGAAGAAGCTATTTTTAAAACCAACATCGACCGTGCTCGAGGTGAAGTTCCATCAGATTATGTTAGTTCATCTGATGAATATACTTCCTCTGATTCAGAAGGCTCAGAGGATAGTGAAATTGACAGTGATGAAGAATCTGAAGTTGAACTTCAAGAATCAAAGCCTGAATCTGGTGATTCTTCAAAAACTATCGCAGTTGTTAATTTAGATTGGGATCATGTTAAATCCACTGATCTACTAGTAACATTTTCTAGTTTTGTTCCAAAAGGAGGTAAAATTGAAAAAATTTCAATTTTTCCTAGTGAATTTGGTAAAGAAAGAATGCAAAGGGAAGAAGTTGAAGGCCCTCCAAAAGAACTTTTCCAAAGAAAAAAGAAAAAGAATGCAAAAAATAAGGATGCTGATTCTGATGCTGATTCTGATATTGATATTAAGGATTTATATGAAGAGGGAGATGCAGACAAGGAGGTTGATTCTAAATCTTTACGTCAGTACCAATTAGATAGATTAAGGTATTATTATGCAGTTGTCTTTTGTAATAATATTGCAACTGCAGAAGCGATTTATGATAATTGTGATGGTACTGAATATGAATCGACTGCTAATGTTTTTGATTTACGTTATGTTCCAGATGATATGAAATTCGAAGACAAACCTCGTGATCAGTGTACTGAGCTTCCAAAAAATTATAGACCATTAAATTTTACAACAGATGCTTTACAACATTCAAACGTTAAGTTGACTTGGGATGAGACGCCTGCCGATAGGGTAGAAATTGCTAAAAGAGCATTCACACAAAAGGAAATTGAAGACATGGATTTTAAAGCCTATCTAGCTTCCGACAGTGAAGAATCAGAACAGGAAAATGAAGATGCAAAGAACAAATTAAAATCTCTTGTTGGGTTATCAATGAAGGTTGGTGATAAATCTATTATGGATAATAATGATGAAGGTGACGAGGGTGAAGTAGACATGGAAATCACTTTTACTCCAGGTTTAGCTGAAGGTGCAGAGTCTAACGATGAAAAAGAAAATGAAGAAACCACTATTGAGAAGGTTAGACGTAAGGAAAAAGAACGTCGTAAAGCTAGAAAGCAAAAATTAAAGGAAATAAAGCAAACATCAGAAAAGGAAAAGAGAGAGAAATTAAAATCTTCAAAACAAAAGTCATCTGATACTATGGATTCTGAATCGGACAAAAAATCAAAGGCGGAATTGGAGTTACTTATGATGGAGGATAATGCTAGCGGAAATAAGAAGAGCAAGATTAATAATAAAGCTCATTTTAATATTAAGGAAATCATGAGATCAGAAAAAGAAAGAACTAAGAAATCTAAATTCCAAAAGAAGGAAAGAATTATTGAAGATGACTTCAAACCTAATTTGAATGATCCTAGATTTAATGAAATGTTCGAAGATCATGATTTTGCGATCGATCCTACACAGCCAGAATATAAGGAAACTGCTGCTATGAAGGAAATATTGAAAGAAAGATCCAAGCGTTCTGTAACTAAAAAAATTAATAAAAACAATAAGAGAAAGGCCTCATCATCAGAAGATAATCATAATGACATATCTAACATAGTCTCTAAATTAAAGAGCAAAAACAAGAAAAGCAAAAATTAGTAATAGTTTATAAGTTTGTATAATAGAAAATGAGCATATTTTTAAAACCCGCAATACCATCTTATCTATTTCATTAATAATTAGTGTGTATAGTGATAAATAATTATTCATTTATGTATAGGTTTATAAGTTTAGAATGTTGAAACAAATCTAATAGTATAAGAACTGCATTGTATCTACATCGATTCACATACATATTGCTTTTTCTATAACGATTAATGAGTTTACGATATATATTTACCTATATTTATGTATGTACTTGTGTATATGTATCTACATATATAAAATTATGCATAGAATGAAACAGACTTAGATTTTCTTGCTTGAACTTCAGAAATAGCTTCAACGAAATCTTCATGCTTTACAGAAGATTGGCCATTTCTTAAAGCAATCATACCAGCTTCAACTGCGACTGCCTTTAATTGGGCACCATTAAATTCATCAGTTGATCTTGCCAATTCTTGCCAATTTATATCATCATCAGTAGTCATTTTTCTTGAGTGAATTTGTAAAATTTGGGCTCTTGATTCTTCGGTTGGAAGTGGGAATTCGATTTTTCTGTCTAATCTACCTGATCTCAATAAGGCTGGATCCAACACATCAACTCTATTTGTAGCAGCTAAAACTTTAACACGGTCATCAGAACCAAAACCATCTAATTGATTTAATAATTCTAACATAGTTCTCTGTACTTCTCTATCACCAGACTTTTCTGAATCGAATCTCTTTGTACCAATAGCATCTAATTCGTCAATGAAAATAATAGTTGGTGCCTTTTCTTTAGCTAAAGCAAATGCATCACGAACTAATTTAGCACCCTCACCAATAAACATTTGAACCAATTGGGGAGCAGCTAATTTTAAAAATGTAGCATTAGTTTGAGCAGCACAAGCTCTTGCTAAAAGAGTTTTACCTGTACCTGGTGGACCATACATCAATGCACCCTTTGGAGCTTTAATACCCAATTCTTTGAATTTGTCTGCTCTCTTCATTGGCAATACAATAGCTTCAACCAATTCCTCTATTTGTTTATCTAAACCACCAACATCACTATAAGTTTCTGTTGGCTTTTCATCGACTTCCATAGCTTTAACTCTTGAATCAAATTCAGAAGGTAAAGTATCTAAAATTAAATATGAATCTTTATTAACACCAACTAAATCATTTGGTTTTAAATTTTTTGGATCAACTAAACCTACTAAAGGTAAAAATACAGTTTGTCTAGAAGAAGTTTTAACAACAGCTGCTTTACCTTTTGAAGTATTATCTAAATTAACGTTACCACCTTGAGTTTTTGATTCACTATTTTCTTGATCTTCAATTTCATTCATATCCATAATTTCTACTACATTAGCAACTAAATATGGTAGTTGTTTATTATTTTTTATCTTTTCTTTATTATCTTTAATCTTTTCTTGCATAACATTACTTTCATGTGATAATCTTTGCAATTCTGATCTAAAGATTCTAATTTCATTATCTAATAATTTGGTTCTTGTGGATAACTCTTGAGTTGATAAATTTAAGATCTCTTGATCTAATTCATCACCACCGGGAACTGTCTGAGCTTCTAATTCTTCTAAAGTAGTCATTCTGTGTTTTTTTTTATGATCTGTTAAATATCTTAGTTTCTTATTGTATTCACAACCGTTTAGCCTGATTTTGTTAAGTTTAAAGAAATGGATTCGATTATAAATTAATGTTAATTCAAAGGCTTTCCAATTAATAAAAAAAATTTATATTCTACTATTAATCTACAAGTTTATCACCTATTAACTAATAACAATGATTAATAAAAACAATTAAATTCAAATCTTTTGTTTCATAAAATTACCTTTTCTTATATCTTTATTATATCCAATTTCTTTAATACCTAATTTTTCTTATTTTATTAAATCTAGCGCCACCGAAATTTTCAAAATTTTAAGTTTCTTTTATGTTCTCTCAAATATTAAAATGTACTCGACCGGGTAATTGTGCACAGTCATCATAAAACAATAACGACACAAGGATTATATATAATTATAGTCATAATCATAATCATAATCATAAAAGAGAGTATATAAATTATAATATATGAGTTATAAAAAATAGATAAAACTTTATTTGTTAGTCGATATACTAATTGTCCTTTAAATTGAAATATTAGTGTCATTTTGTCTTTTATCTTTGTATGACAAGGAATATTTAGACAAGTGTCATTATGTTTAAATAAACATTATACCTGTAAAAATAAGTATCGATTCAATTATTATTATTTAGATCAAAGTCTAGGACTCATAACTTCATACAATTCTTATTTCATTCAGTGTGTGACAGTTTATCTTTTCTTTTTCTTTTTACCATAATAACTTCTTTTTAATTGGAAAGTCGGGTAAATTGTATTATCAAAAAAAAATTTTGTAAAAAAAATAAAAACATTAATTATTTGAAAAATTTATTATGCGATGAGATGATGATGGTGATAATTTTTCAATAATTAATTATGGTAAAGAGTTTAATAATATGAATCAATTTTGCTTAATATTTTATAAGATTTAAATATATCAAAGTATTTGTAATTATATTTATAACTTGATGGTATTATTTTTTTTCATATAATTATTTTAATTTTTTTATTTGTTTAATAATCAGGAGATTCAAAAATACCATAAGATAAAATTTCTATCTGATCTGATTAATTCTTCCAATTATATTGTAGTGGTAAAGTTATTATTATTATTTGTATCCCCAATCTAGAGCCTTGATTAATTTAAGTGAATATAAATAAAAGTAAGATAATTCCACCCTGGTAAACAATGAAGGAGGTTGTTATTAGTGAAACACCTAAAAAGATTAGTGGGTTAGAATTCAGTGCTTTAAGTTCTTCTGATATTATTGCTCAATCAGAAGTTGAAATTTCCACTCGTGATTTATTCGATTTAGAAAATGGTCGTGCTCCTAAAGAAGGTGGTGCATTAGATCCAAAGATGGGTGTTTCCTCATCGTCTTTAGAATGTACAACATGTCATGGTAATTTAGCTTCTTGTCATGGTCATTTTGGTCATATTAAATTATCATTACCAGTTTTCCATGTTGGTTATTTTAAGGCCACTATTCAAATATTACAAGCCATCTGTAAGAGTTGTTCTTCTATTCTGTTAAGCGATGATGATAAAAGACAATTTTTACATGAACTACGTAGACCAGATATTGATAATTTAAAGAGAATGAGTGTATTGAAAAAAATTTTAGATCAATGTAAAAAACAAAGAAGATGTTTAGTCTGTGGTGATCTTAACGGTGTTGTTAAGAGAGCTGCTGCAGGTTCTGGTTCAGCATCATTGAAGATCATTCATGATACATTCCGTTGGGTTGGTAAAAAAAGTGTACCGGAAAAGGAAAAATGGATTGGAGATTGGAACCAAGTATTAGTCAATAATCCAGAATTAGAAAGATTTGTTAAAAGATGTTCAGATGATTTAAATCCGTTGAAAACTTTGAATTTATTTAAACAAGTAAAAAATGAGGATTGTGAATTGCTAGGTATCGATTCAACTGTAGCTTCAGGTAGACCAGAAACTTATATCTGGAGATATTTGCCTGCGCCACCAGTCTGTATTAGACCTTCGGTTATGATGCAAGATTCTCCAGCATCTAATGAAGATGATTTAACAGTTAAACTGACCGAAATTGTATGGACATCATCTTTAATCAAAGCAGGTTTAGAAAAAGGTATATCAATTAACAACATGATGGAACATTGGGATTATTTGCAATTATCTGTTGCAATGTATATTAATTCAGACTCTGTTAACTTATCAATGATGCCAGGTTCTAATGGTGGTACAAAAGCCAAACCGATTAGAGGTTTTTGCCAACGTTTAAAGGGTAAGCAAGGTAGATTTAGAGGTAACTTATCAGGTAAGCGTGTTGATTTTTCAGGTAGAACTGTTATTTCTCCTGATCCAAATTTGTCAATTGATGAAGTTGCTGTTCCCGACAGAGTTGCAAAAGTTCTTACATATCCAGAAAAGGTCACGCGTTATAATAAAGAAAAGTTAAGACAATTAGTTATCAATGGTCCTAATGTCCATCCTGGTGCGAATTATTTATTAAAAGAAAATGAAGAAGCAAGAAGAAACTTAAGATACGGTAATAGAGAAAAATTAGCAAAACAATTACGTATTGGTGATATTGTTGAAAGACATTTAGAAGATGGTGATATAGTATTATTCAACCGTCAACCTTCCTTACATAGATTATCTATCTTATCACATTTTGCAAAGATCCGACCATGGAGAACATTTAGATTGAATGAATGTGTTTGTACTCCATATAATGCCGATTTTGATGGTGATGAAATGAATTTACATGTCCCTCAAACTGAAGAAGCTAGAGCTGAAGCAATTAATTTAATGGGTGTCAAAAATAATTTATTAACGCCAAAATCTGGTGAACCAATTATTGCTGCAACTCAAGATTTTATCACCGGTTCTTATTTAATTTCCCATAAGGATTCTTTCTTTGATAGAGCAACTTTAAATCAATTATTATCTATGATGTCAGATGGTTGCCTACAGTTCGATTTACCACCACCAGCAGTATTAAAACCACAATGCCTATGGACAGGTAAACAAATTTTTTCATTGCTAATCAAACCTAATAAAGACTCTTCTGTAGTAATTAACTTGGATGCAAAGAACAAGGTTTACATTCCTCCTAAAAATAAGTCATATCCAAGTGAAATGTCTCAAAATGACGGTTACGTTGTTATTAGAGGCTCCCAAATTTTATCTGGTGTAATGGACAAATCTGTTTTAGGTGACGGTAAAAAACACTCTGTATTTTACACTATTCTAAGAGATCATGGCCCTCAAGAAGCGGCTAATGCCATGAACAGAATGGCTAAATTATGTGCACGTTACTTAGGTAATAGAGGTTTTTCAATAGGTATCAGTGATGTTACTCCAGGTGATGATCTAAAATCTAAGAAAGAAGAGTTAGTAGAAATAGCTTATAGAAAGTGTGATGAGTTAATTGATCAATATAAGAGAGGCGAATTAGAAACACAGCCTGGTTGTAATGAAGAACAAACACTTGAAGCTAAGATTGGTGGTTTGTTATCAAAGGTTAGAGAAGAAGTCGGTGATGTTTGTATTAATGAATTAGATAATTTAAATGCACCACTGATTATGTCAACATGTGGTTCAAAGGGTTCAAACTTAAATGTCTCTCAAATGGTTGCCGTTGTTGGTCAACAAATTATTTCGGGTAATCGTGTGCCAGATGGTTTCCAAGATCGTTCTTTACCTCATTTCGAAAAGAATTCCAAAACTCCACAATCAAAAGGTTTCGTTAGAAATTCTTTCTTCTCGGGTTTGACTCCTCCTGAATTTTTATTTCATGCCATTTCCGGTCGTGAAGGTCTGGTCGATACTGCTGTTAAAACTGCTGAAACAGGTTATATGTCACGTAGATTAATGAAATCTTTAGAAGATTTGTCATGTCAATACGATAATACTATTAGAACGTCATCAAATGGTATTGTTCAATTTACATATGGTGGTGATGGTTTAGATCCATTAGATATGGAAGGTGATGCTAAACCTGTAAACTTTAAGAGAACATGGGATCATGCCAATAACATTACTTTCGATAAATCCGCTAAAGGTTTGTTGCCATATGAAATTATTAAAAGGGCTAATGAAATTTTAAAACCATATGAACAAGTATTAGTTAGATATGATAATGTCGGCAAAATTGTTTCTCAAAATGATTATGATAAAGATGAATATGTTGATCAACTTGATGCGGAAAGAGAATTTTACAATTCTATTAGAAATTACATAAAAGAACAAGCTGAAAGACTAGCTAGAATCAGAAAAGATAAAGGTCTAAATGAATTACTTTCATCTCCTGGTGAAGGATTTGAAGATATGGATCTTGATGACACTGCATCAACTGCTGTACGAGAAGTTATCGAAAAGCTATGTAAAATTAGTGAATCAACAGTCAATAAGTTTTTGGAAATTGCTATATCTAAATATCGTAAAGCAAGAGTTGAACCTGGTACTGCTGTTGGTGCTATTGGTGCCCAATCTATTGGTGAACCAGGTACTCAAATGACATTAAAAACTTTCCATTTTGCTGGTGTTGCGTCTATGAATGTTACATTAGGTGTTCCTCGTATTAAAGAAATTATTAATGCATCTAAAACTATTTCAACTCCTATCATTAAAGCAGTTCTAGTCAATGATACCGACAGAAGGGCAGCTAGAGTGGTTAAAGGTAGAATTGAAAAAACTCTATTATCCGATGTTGCATATTATATTGAAGATGTTTATAAAGATAATTTATCTTTCATTAGAGTAAAAATTGATTTATCCACTATTGATAAACTTCAATTAGAATTGACAATTGATGATATTGCTGTTGCAATCTCTAAAGCTCCAAAACTAAAAATTGATAGTTCCAATATTCATATTATTGGCAAAGATAAAATTGCAATCAATGTTTATGAAGAAACTCAAAAATCAGTCTCAACATCACTCAAGGAACTACCTGAAAATAATGTATTTTACAAGATGCAACTTTTACGTAGGTCCTTGCCTAATGTTGTTGTTAAAGGTTTACCTGATATTGCCAGAGCTGTTATTAATATTAAGGATGATAATAAGACTGAACTTTTAGTAGAAGGTTATGGTCTAAGGGATGTTATGTGTACAGATGGTGTTGTTGGTACAAAGAGTTCAACAAATCATATTTTAGAAATATTCAATGTTCTAGGTATAGAAGCCGCTAGATCTAGTATTGTTGATGAAATTGATTACACAATGAGTAATCATGGTATGAGTGTTGATCCTCGTCATATTCAATTGCTAGGTGATGTTATGACATTTAAGGGTGAAGTTCTTGGTATTACTAGATTTGGTTTAAGTAAAATGAGAGATTCTGTATTACAATTAGCATCCTTCGAAAAGACAACAGATCATTTGTTTGATGCAGCATTTTACATGAAGAAGGATGAAGTTGAGGGTGTATCTGAATGTATCATTTTAGGCCAAACTATGTCAATTGGTACAGGTGCCTTCAATGTGATCAAAAATACAGATGTAAGCTTGAACCAAATCAAACCGAAGAGAACTTTGTTTGAAAGCTTGGTGATTTCTAACGATCATAAAAAATTGAACTGACTTCGTTTTAATTTAACAGAAAATGTGTTCTCCCTATAAACTGCATATATAAAATAAATTATTTATTTTAATTAATTTACTCGATTTTTCGATATAAAATTTAGATATTATGTAAAAAATTTACATCTAGTTACATGTTTAAGATTTTAAGAAAATTTTTATTTTTGGAAGAATATTAATAATCCCCGGCAAAGGGAAACACAACTATTGATTAAATTAATTTTAGTTAAATACATAATATTTAATTACTTTAATGTTATTTACACAACAATAGAATCATATAATTTTGAATAATCAACAAAAAATTGTTTAAATAATTCAATTTGTAAAGTAATATCAGCAGCACCTCCAGTTTCTCTTATTGAATGCATACTTAAAATAGCATTACCTAAATCTAAAGTTCTAATACCTGTTTTTGAAGCTAAAATTGGACCAATTGTAGAACCACATGGTGAGTCATTTTTTACTACAAATAATTGTAAAGGAACTTTAGCTTTATCGGCAATTTGCTTAATCAATACTAACCCTGGTGAGTTTGTCATATAACGTTGATTGGCATTGATTTTTACAACAGGACCAGCGCCTAATTGTGGCTTGTGATCATCTTCGTATTTAGAAGCATAATTTGGATGGACACCGTGTGCAACATCAGAAGATAGGAAAAAAGATTTAGCAGATGATTCTAACAGAAATGATCTTGGAGCACCATTTAAATTAGAAAAAGTTAATCTTTCTAAAATGTTAGGTAAGAAATTTGAATCAGCACCTTGCGCAGTTGATGAACCAATTTCTTCATGGTCAAAACAAGCCATCAAACGAATACCATTTTCATTTTCTAAATCTTGAGTAGATGCTTCAGATAAACCATGCATAGAGGTAAAACATGAAGTTAAGTTATCTAATCTACCTGAAAAGACGAATTCTTCATGCATACCACCCAAACAAGATGGTTTATTGTCATATAAAATTAATTCAAAATCTTCAATTAAATCAATAGAAGAGATTGATAATTCTTCTACAACTAATTTTAATAAATCTTCATGATGTCTTTCGATAATTGAGTTTATAGAAGAAAACTCAGTTCCAGATAATTGCGAATCTTCACCACCACAACAGCCCATCTTACTACTGGAATTCGCATCAACTAAACCAGCAATTGGTAATAACTGAGATTCCTTATTAAATTCAAAACGTTCATTTACCGATCTATCTAAATGGATGGCTAATGTTGGTATTTTTAATAGTGGTTTTTTTAAATCGACTAGTTTAGAAACGATCTTACCTGATTTTTCATCTTTGCACATGACTCTACCAGCAATAGAAAGATCAGAATCAAACCAAGAGTGCCATATACCACCACCATATACTTCAACACCAACCTGTTGGAATTTTTCCTTAATTTTCTTTGAGACTGGTTTTATTCTTAAAACAGGGGAATCAGTATGAGCACCAGTAATAGCGATTGGGTTACCTGCTTTCCAATTATTTCCTACAACAAATGCAATAATAGATGAGTTATTTCTTGTTACAAAATATTTACCCATAGGTTTAATTTGGTTATCATATTCCCAAGAATCAGTTTCTTTTAATTCTTGAAAGTTATAGTTTAATAAATGTGTTTTAATATTTTGCACAGTATGGTATGGAGTTGGGGAAGCATTTAAAAAGTTAACAAACTCTTGAGCATAATTTGGAGAACTTGAGATTGACATTTTTCTTAAGTGGAGCTTCAACATAAATTTTAGCTTACAAAATTCGATATAACTATGCTTTTATCTTTCTTCTTAGAATAATCTTAAATATTAATTAAAAGCACATATAGATTGAAGAGTGATAAAATATTTTTGATTCAGCAATGATATAATCTTTTTAATATACCATCTGATCTTTCAATCTAATTAATATTTTCTAACAATTCTAAACAAAAATTGTACAAATTCTTTCAAGTTTCTTGGAATTTATTAAGCGAAATTGAAGGGTTTCTCGGCATTGAATCACAGAGGAAGAGTTTCCATGACATAATAATTATTATATAAATTTATAAGATTGTATCTGCTTTTATTTTTAAATTGCAACTATATATATGCCTGTTGTCTATATTATTGACACATTTTTTTAATTGAATATGTTCAAACATAGGGTGAGGTTAATAACAACTATTCTGATGATGCACAATGGAAAGTAACGTTAACCTATATGTTGTCATTCAGTATTTATAATGTATTATAATAAGATTACTAAATTAAAATGTAGCATAGTTTAATAATGTAAATTTAAGGTTAGTTTGAATAGACAACTGTTATCGATTATCTAACACATTATAATACTGTCTATTCAATTGAGAATATGGCGGTAATTTATATTACAATCTGGACTATTTACCCGCTCTTAAATTTTCTCTACACATTATTTTTAATTTTAATTATTACTCCCTTCTCACACGAGTGGCAAAATTAAAGAAATATTGTACATAACCGGTAAGAACAGATTTAAGATATAAGATTTGGGGTTTAAAGATTTAAAGTTCATAGTTAAAATTTATTTATTAATGGCTATTAAAATGCACCATAGGTTTAATAATTTTTATTATAAGATACTGTAGGAGGACATAACTATAATATGAAAGATACTTCTGTTATATCACATTTACATTTCAGAGCTGGTGTAGCTAAATTTAATGAAGATACTAAAGAATGTACCCCTTTACCAGCACAAGGTGAGATTAATATACGTATAAATGAAGAAGAAGCAGAATTAGGTTTTTATGATTTCGAATGGAAAGCTTTTGAAGATAAAAATAATCCAGATAATACACCAATTAATTTAATTTTAATACCGGGTGAAACTGTCGTTACACATATCAAATCATGTGAAACAGGTAGAGTCTTAGCTATTATTTTCTCATCGAATGAAAAATATTTCTTTTGGTTACAAGATAAAAATCCACCAAATTTAAAGAGTAACGAGCTAAGTTTCGGCGATAAAGTAGTATTTAAACGTTTTAATCATCTTCTAACTCCTCGTGAAGAACAGGATTATGCTGAAGAAGATGATGAGAATTTAGGTTCATTCTAACAATACGAATAAATAAATTGAATAGGTCATTAATAATAATAAACAATAAAAACTAAATTGACATATATGTACATATACACAGTAAATATTTATATATTACAGTAACTCTATTGATATGTTTGAAAATATAAAGTAATGAGAAAAATATACATCTTAGTTTCACAATAGAAGAGTTTATTATAATATCTAATACTTTTAAAGTTATTAGTGCAAGAATCTTGTTAAGTGACAGTTAAGCAAGCTTTATAAATATATTTGTATAGCAGGCTTTCAGAATAATATATTATACTATTTCATTTTAAACATTATGGAACTATATTTTCTTTTTGCTATATCAATTAAAAAATTTAAATCTTATTATAATTTTGATCAGTTAGAATTCATTAAATTTTGATCAATTTGATATTCTATTACTAATATGATATACTTGCTACACCATCATTTTTCAGTTTGTTTATTTGATTTATTACCATAATCATTACTATAGTAATGCTTAACTATTGAAAATTTTTAAATGCCGGTTTTGTAAAAAAAAGTTTCACCAAAATTTTACGATGAGCTTAAAGTCAAAACATATAAATTATTCTTAACTCATCGGTAACTTAATCTATTAAATTTTAATTGTAAAATCATCTTTTAAGTTTAAAAAATAAATAGAAACGATAACCTATCAGCCTCAAATGTCAGATTCTGAAAATTCTATGGATGAGTTCGTACCACCAGTACTATCAACTGGTCAGGATGAAGAGACGTTCAATTTTCAAAAATATGCAACCACTTATAAAGAAAGAGAATCTTATTTAGGTAAATATGATCCAAATGAATTAGATCAAAAAATTTATGATTATTATAATATCGATGAACTAATTAGGTATTTTAAAGATAATAACCAACATCGTAAGATTACCTTACAATTTCCTGATTCATTAATTCAAGATTCAAGTATTGTCACTAAATTATTACAAGAAAATTTGAAAGATACTTTACCAGTTTCAGATGATGAAGATTCAGAAGAATTAGATAGAAAATTCTGGGTATTAGCCGATACAGCTTACAGTTCTTGTTGTGTCGATGAAGTTGCATCTGAACATGTTGGTTCAGAAATTGTTATTCATTTTGGTGATGCTTGTATGAATGCTATTCAAAAGTTGCCAGTTGTATATTCTTTTGGAAACCCATACTTACACATATTAAATGTAGTTGAAAAATTCAAAGAAGAATTCTCTGATTTAAATGAAAAGATCTGTCTGATGTCTAGTTTCCCAAATTCCAAGAATATCTTTTTCATTTATAAACAATTAAAACTAGAAGGTTATGCAAACCTTGTAATTACTACAATGGATGAAAAATCATTAAATGATAATGTAACAATTTTAGGAGACAATAAATTGAGCGATTCATTTAAAAGCATATATAGCATTTCAAATAGAGTTATCCTTACTGAAGACTCATCTATTTCAATTGAAGATGATGACCAATTGAGAGAAGAATATAAATTATTCCATATTACAATGCCTCAAGAACCTCATTTATTATATTTAACAACTAAGTTTAGCTCTGTTTCAATTTTTGATACAATTGATGGCAGCATATCCAATGGTCCTTTCCCATCATTGATGAAACGTTACAAATATATGCATGTTGCAAGAACTGCAGGTTGTATTGGTATATTAGTAAACACATTATCGTTAAGAAATACAAAAGAAACAATTAATAGATTGGCCAAATTAATAAAGGATAATGGCAAAAAACATTATCTCTTTGTTGTAGGGAAACCAAATGTAGCAAAGTTAGCTAACTTTGAGCCTGTTGATATATGGTGTATTTTAGGTTGTGGTCAAAGTGGTATTATATTAGACCAATACAATGAATTTTACAAACCTATAATTACTCCATATGAGTTAAAAATGGCTTTAAGTGACGAAGTCACTTGGACTGGTAAATGGATAGTTGATTTCAAAAGTGTTCTTAATGAAATAGTTGAAGATGAGAGTAAGTTAGAGGGAAAAGCTTTACAACCCGATAGTCAAGAAGAAAGTCTAATTCCTGAATTTGATGCTGTTACAGGTAAATATATAAGTAACTCAAGGCCATTAAGAAATATTGCACATTTATCAATTGATAGTCATATAGATAATGAAAAATCATCAACTGAATTGATTAAAAATGTCTCTGGTGGTGTAATTATTAAAGGTACAGTCTCTACATCGGCTGCAACATTACAGAATCGTCAATGGTCTGGTTTGGGTAGCGATTTTACAGAACAAGAAGGATACGAAGAAGATGGTGCAACAGTGGAAGAGGGTATCAGTGGTGTAGCTCGGGGTTATGAATTTGATAGAAACGCCAACTAATACATATGCCATAGTATATAAAATTATATACTTAAAATATAAACTATATTTATTCATTTTAAAAGCAGAAAAGTTAATTATATAACGACCATTCTGCTTGTTGCTTTATACTTTGCTCTTTATGTATATATTTATGCGGAACACCCTTATCTGAAAGTTTTCCGGGCTTCTAATAAAATGTTAAAAATAATTCTTTGAAAAAATAAAGAAATTTGAAAAAGAATATATAAAATATTGATGAATAAAAATACTAAGTATTTTTAAATCATAATATAATCAAGTTATATTATTTTTTATTATAAAAAATAATTAATTTCATCAATAGGTTATTACATTAAAAAGTCATTCATAATAATTTAGTTAAAAATGGGTGCATCATCATCAAAGTTAATTGAAGATTTATTAGAAGATACAAATTTTGATAGGGATGAAATAGAAAGATTGAGAAAAAGATTTATGAAACTAGATAGTGATAGTTCTGGTTCTATTGATAAAAATGAATTTATGAGTATCCCAGGGGTTTCATCTAATCCATTAGCAGCTAGAATTATGGAAGTTTTTGATTCCGATAATAGTGGTGATATCGATTTTCAAGAATTTATTACTGGTTTATCAATTTTCAGTGGTCATGGAAGTAAAGATGAAAAATTAAAATTTGCATTTAAGATATATGATATAGATAAAGATGGATACATTTCTAATGGTGAATTATTCATTGTATTAAAAATTATGGTTGGTAATAATTTAGATGATGAACAATTACAACAAGTTGTTGATAGAACAATAATGGAAAACGACCTTGATGGTGATAATCATTTAAGTTTTGAAGAATTCAAGAATGCAATCGAAACTACTGAAGTTGCAAAAAGTTTAACTTTATCACTCGGAGTTTAAAAATAAGAATCAAACAAAATTTAAAATTCGAATAAATAAAGAAGATAATCTTTCAGAGACTAAAATCAAATATATAGAAATTGCATTAATTATAACTCTATTGTTACTAAGTTGGTATTAAAATAGTAACAGATTATAAACAAAAAGAAAATAAAACGTATACAATATTCAAAAATTAATAATTCTGAATGGATGAACTCATTTCTTAAATAGTCTTATTATTATTATTATTATAATTAATTATATATATATATTGTATTTATATATCTTCTTAATTTTCTTTCCATATGGGAGATAAGTAATGTTCATCAATTCATTATTGGAGTCTTTATATACCTTTTACTTTTGGATGGATAATTCAACTCGACAACGATGTTGAACAAATCTATCCCTACGGTTGTATATAGGAATATTACTAGCTACACTTAGTGATGATCATATAATAGTAATTTATGGTTTAGGAGGCAAATATTCTCATAATATTAACTTCCTCTTCTGTTCCTATTAAAGAAAGATGCAAGCTTTACTATTTGTATAGATCACAATCTCTATTTCAACAAATTAGTTATATTTGATCGTTGAGAAAATGTTGTTCAAAGGCAGTTCTTTGATCCACGTATATGTCAGACTTGACTGTCTTAATTCGACTGACAGCGGAGTTGTTTGTGTTTGTTTCAATATTTGAGTTCATTTTAGAAAGAATTAACTTTAAGGATGTTTCTGTGATATTATAAGTTGTAAATACCCTAGATTTTTTTAAATTATATATTACATATTAATTTTACATTAACTATGGAAATATAAGATTTTCATAATTTCAAATATCTTTAGCTTTTATACAATTGATTATGAATTGGTAGCTTAATTATAAAGTTCAAAATCCTCTTCTTGTATTTCTGAACTAAGGATATCAAGCTTCTGGAATCCTCTGAAATATGTGAAACGTGAATTTCTTATTCCCATCCCAGAATGTGAAAGTATGATATTAATTGATTATCGTTGTAAACACATCTATCTTATAATGCTCTATAAGCTGACAGTCATGACTAGATGATTGCATTTTTAATTTAAAGTCTTTATTTTATTATATTATAATATTTATTTAACTTATTCTTAATATAGAGAATTATGAGTTAATCTCACTGGTCTTTTGACATTGATTAAAAACATAATTATTTATCTATTCAATTTTATGGGTATTTATATATCTTTCTTATAAGAATAGGTTTGCTATTTCAACAAATTCGTTGGGATATGCAATTCATTCTAAGACATAATAAACCATTACTATTTATCTGTAATCTTCGCAGAACTATTTGGTATCAATAATACAAAGTTTAATACCCAATTCTGTCAAATGAGAGTGTTAAAACCGATAATACCATAATATGTGAAACATTTATTGATTACTACAGGAAGTATCTCGATTAATTCCGAAACATACGAAATATAGTCTATATTCCGTTTGTTTCAGCAGGCAGAAAACGGTTAGATTTTGTATTCCAAATTATTTATTTATTTAAATTGTTAAGTGTATATTAGTAAAAGTTTTAAAAAGTGAACAAACTTATAAAAATTATAAAAAAAAACAATATTTTAAAATATAGTTAACTTCAATAATATAAGACATATCAAAAAGTATTTGTGTGTAAATTAATTGGTTCCGTGGTCTAGTCGGTTATGGCATCTGCTTAACACGCAGAACGTCCCCAGTTCGATCCTGGGCGAAATCATTAGTTTTTTAATGTTTTCTAACATTAGAAAAGATATAAAGTATTTGAATTTTTTCTATGCACTATAATATCAATGATCATATATTTAGTTCTTATAATAATTTATTATCCACATACTCCAATTATAATAACTTGTATGATAGTTAAACTTTACTCTAAGTTCTCCATAATTATTTTTAATACCATAATCATATACCATATTTCGGAGTTAAGTCATTTTTTTTTTCAAATTTTGAATCATTTAATTATTTTTTTCGTATGGGTGAGAAACGACAGTATTTCTTTACTCCACATTTTCCTGTAATTTTAATTAGTGTTTTTTGTATGACAATCATTTTATTTTTATTTTTTTATATGATATCATATTATGTACTACGCATAATATATACTGATAATTTATAATAATAAATTGAATTAATTGATTAAAAAGAATGACTTTATCATAAACTTACTTATGGGAAAATTTAATTTATTATGGTATGATGTTTAATTATGGATGAATGTAAATAAAAGTTATATGTAGGGAGAGATTAAGATAAGTATATATAAAAAAAGTTGGGCGGTTAATTTATCTTTTGTATATAAGAGTAAAGAAATATATTTATAAAATTATTTTACATAAATTATATATATATATGAGCAAAGAACAAAAACAAATATATTTTTAATAATTAATAGATAGACACAAATTCAACAAAATTAATAATATAATATATAAATGAAATGTTATTAAATAACAATTTATTAAATACATATAATAAAAATAGAGTGCTGATTTTAAGAGTCTCTTATATAATTTTATTATATTCAACTTTTAAAAACAGTGTTCTAAGTGATAATAAAAAGTCAAAATTAAATAAAAATAAAATAAATAAACAATTAAATGAAATTAAATTAATTAATAACGAAGATGATTTAAATGAAGATAATAATAAATATATTAAATCTAATGAAGTTTCTCAAAAATTAACTGATAATTTTTTATTTAAATTAATTTTAAAAGATAAAAAATGTTTATTATTATTTTTAACTCAATCGATTTTATTAGTATTAAGAACTTTTTTAACTTTACATGTTGCAACATTAGATGGTAAATTAGTTTCAGCATTAGTAAAAGCAAAATATTTTGATTTCATTAAAATTTTATTAGGCCAATGGATGACTTTAGGCATACCTGCAAGTTTTATCAATTCATTAATTCAATATATTACAAAATTATGTGCAATTACTATAAATAAAAGGTTATCAAATCATTTACTTGATAAATATTTAAAAAATTATAAAGTTTTTTATTCTGTTGTTGCAAATTCAAATAGTTCTATTAAAAGAGTTACAAATAATGATAGTATAAATAATAATAATAATAATAATAATAATAATAATAATAATAATAATAATAATAATAATAATAATAATAATAATAATAATAGTAATGAAAATAATGAAAATGATGAAAATAATTTAATTTCAAATTCAAAGATTGAATCTAGCTTAAAATCGCAATCACAATCACAACAATCTATTGGAAACAATAATAAAATAAGATTAAAAGCTTCTGAAATTCAAGATCATTTAACTCGTGACATTTATCAATTCTCAAATAATTCTTCAATGTTATTAAATCAACTACTAAAACCAACTTTAGATTTAATTTTATGTTCTTTTAAATTATTAACTGGTAATACAACAATGATGGGCGAGAGTACATTGGTTTTAGGTTTAATTGTAAATTTTTCAAATTCATTCTTAAGAATTATTCAACCTAATTTTACACAATTAACTATGATACGTTCTTCACTTGAAAGTTGGTTTAGAACTTTACACTCTAATATCCATTCAAATAATGAAGAAATTGCAATTTTAAGAGGTCAAGACAAAGAATTATCAAATTTAGATTATTCATTTTATCAACTAGTATTATTTTTAAATAGAGAAATTAAAGCAAGAGCTTTATATGATTTCGCTACAACATTCGTCATTAAATATACTTGGGGTGTAGCTGGATTAATTTTATGTTCAATACCAATATTTTTTGGACAAAAGGATGATAATGGAAAGATTTTAAATAGAGACGTTATCGCAGAATTTATTACAAATAGAAGATTATTGTTAACAGCTTCCGGATCTGTCGGTAGATTTGTTGAATTAAAGAGAAATGTACAACAACTTAAAGGCATTTGGATGAGATTAAATAGCTTTAATGAATCGTTAGAGTATAATTTAGATTTAGACTCTGAATTGCATGATATTAAAAGTAATAATTTAATATCTTATGATAATTCTAAGATCGAATTCATAAATGTACCTTTAATCACACCTGCTGGTCAAGTATTAGTACCGGAATTAAATTTTAAATTAGAACATGGGAACCATTTATTAATTATAGGTCCAAATGGTTGTGGTAAATCTTCACTATTCCGTATTTTAGGTGGATTATGGCCAGTTCATAAAACAATTGTGCCAGGTCATGAAACAAAATTGATCATGCCTTCCAGAAATTCGGAAAACGAATGTATAATTTATTACTTACCTCAAAGACCATACATGGGAAATAGATCTTCCTTTAGAGAACAAATAATTTATCCAGATTCAATTGAACAATTTGAAAGAAGATTCAAGAATAATTATACAAAGGGGGATGAGTACTTAATTGAAATTTTAAACCTATTAGATTTAGGTGACTTAATAAATGAAAATATGTCTTTAGTCTTGGCTCAAAAACCCAAAAACGCTATTCATGACAATATAAACGAATCAGTTGAAATAAAAGATAGTTTTGATCTGATTAGAAATTGGTCTGATGAATTATCAATAGGTATTCAACAACGGTTAGCAATGGCAAGAATGTACTATCACAAACCAAAATTTGCTGTATTAGATGAATGTACTTCAGCGGTATCTCCAGCAATGGAACAAAGAATGTACGAAAATGCACAAAAATTTAATATTTCATTAATTTCAGTGTGTCACAGAACGAATTTGTGGCATTTTCACAACTACTTATTGAAATTCGATGGAAAGGGTGATTATAAATTTGGAAAATTTGATCCCGCAGAAAGATTATCTAACGAAGAAAAATTGGCCGAATTAAGTGTGATTTTGGATCAACAGGCACCTATTTGGGAAAAAAGGTTACAAGAATTGAATGAAGCTAGAAAATCAAATGTAATTAAAAAGTCACATACTGATTTAAAAGCCGTAGAAGAAATTCAAAAAGAATTTAATTCTAGACCAAGAAGCCCTGTCAAACTCTTAATGATGAATGAAAAAGAATTATCTTCTGCATCTCTATCAAATAATGAAAAATCCACGTTAATCAATAATAGTCAACCAGTTAAAACTTCATCCTCTAAGAAAGATCAATTAAAAAGTATTTATAAAACTAAAAGGGACAAGAAGAAATAAAAAAAAATATTCTTATCTTAAAGTTTATATATAATTAAATTACATTACATTTTATTTACTCTTACAAAAGTATTAGTTAATTCAATATATCAGAGTTATCATATTTCAATTTGTTTTTAAGAACATTATATATTTTTCTATTTAAATATGGATACATCCTAAGGGGAGAAATTTCTTCGGGAAACTTAAGAAAAATTTGATCTATGGTAACATTAAATGTTAAGTTATAATACCATCAATCAAATTATAATTTTTATTGAATTAATACCTTCAGTCTATAAAAGACCGGTTTAATAAAATTATTTACATTTATATTGCAACATAAAATGAACAATCTGATATAGAAGGCCAAGAATTATAAATGGAGTGTTGGCGTTACATTGAAGTGAACAAATCGGGTCAGCCCATATTACGAGAAAATGAGAAAGATATTTTAATAGAAGACAAGATTGGTTTATATCATGGTAAAGTACGAATATTAAATCGTCAATCAGGTAGAATTTTTTTAACCACACAGAGAATTATTTATGTTGACGATATAAACCCAGTGAACTATTCCGTATGTCTAGAATTAGATGATATTGAGAAATTAGAATATTCATCAAAGTTTTTGAAAAGATCAGCTCGTCTAATTTTATTTATACACAACAATCCTGCATCCTCAAGTAAGCATCAACAAGTTAATAAACATGAAAATAAGTTGTCGGAGTATTCAACTTGGGTATGCCCAATTTGTATGTTTAGTAATGAATCAGAAGGCATTTTAACAGAAGACACATTTCCTTCACCAATCTGTGTTAATTGTGGCATTCCTGTGGTTTATGAAATGGCAAAAGATAATATCACCATTTTAAATTGTTCAACTGAAGAGGCTAAGATCTCCAAAAATAATAAGGAAGAACCTAATGATGAGAATGCTTGTCCAGATTGTACTTTTATTAATCATCCTCTAATTAAAAATTGTGAAATATGCGGAGCAAGACTACCAAATAGCAAGAAAAGAAAGAATTATATAGCATATAATGATTTAAGGGTTGTTATTGAGTTAGATTATTCACAACAAAAAGACTACAGTAAAATAAATAGGAAAAAATTAGATGAAACTACATATATTCAATTTAGTTTTAGAAAAGGCGATGGTTTATTATTCTCACAGGCATTAGAAAATATTTTAGATGAAGTAAGGAAAAAAGAGCAAGGAATTGTTTTTAATAAAGGAGTTATCTCAGTTAACGGTGTTTCAGCTGGAATTACAAAGCAAATAGATCTACCTTATTTAGAAACAAAGCTTAATCGATTTGGTATCAGTAGCTTAGAAACTAACCAAGAAGCTCAGCTAGTTAATAACGATATTCTTTTAAGTAATGCATTGACCGACTTAAACCAGCTAATGTCACTTGCTTCTGATATCGAAAAAGTCTTTAAAAATTACTTAAAGGATGAATCTGATGATTCCCTAAAGTCTAATTCATACGTTATAGACCGAGAAAAATTTTATAATAAATCGATGTTTTTAAATGAAATTGCTCGTGAAATTTTTCAATTTGTGATGACAGAGTTTAATTCTGGTAGTAACAATAATATTGTAATGGTCACATTGGTGGATCTGTACGCCCTATATAATAAAACAATGAGAATTGGCATGGGTTACATATCACCAAGTGAAATGAAAGAAGCGTGTCAATGTTTTAGTGATCTTGGTTTGGATTCCCTTAAATTGGTTCAACTTAACGGTTCTGTTTTATGCCTATCATCAGATAACGCATTTGATTATATTAGAAATAATATAGTTTCTATACTAGATGATAACCCGGGGTGTGATTTATTACAATTAATTCAAGAATTGAATAGTAGTAACTCAAATACATCTTGGACGCTAGGTGTAATATCAGAAGTGCTACAAAATTCAATAAATGAAGGTTTCATTGTCATCGATGAGCAATTAAGTGGTGTATCTTATTATAAGAATTCTTTTTGGGCATAAACGAAATTCGCATACATGTATGCATAACTACTTTTATAGTTGCATTAATAAATAATTATATATTAGATTTAAAAATTTATTAAATTATATAGCTCGTATTTCTTGAGTTATGTAACTAATTTCATCCTTAAATGTGTAATCATTGCTATCTTGGCAGATTGTTGGCAAATGTTTCAATAATTTATTCTGGTTTTTTTGTAAAACCTTTACTATCTCCATTGGCTTATCAGGGTTAGCTACTATAATTTTAAATATGTTGAACGCTTCGTATTGTAAATTTTTTGACTTATTTCCCATTAATGTCATTACTAGTTTCATATTATTGACATCCGTTATATACGACATCATTAATTTATTATTTGGGCGAAGTATTAATATAGAAGCTAATAACTTTGTAATTTGCCTTTTGCATATATAACTGCTGCTGACCAGTAAATTATTAACCAATGTTATAAACTTTTCTGCATTATTACTTGGATCGTGCTCTAAACTAGTATTACTATTTGATGTTGACAGAAAAAATTCTGTCACAATAGTCGGATGCTGTGTAAAAACAGTAGTGATAATTTGAAGTGATGATGCACTTATTTCAAAATTTGGTAAATTGCAATATTCGAATAGTTTCCAAATATTGTTGTCGTTTAAAATTATTTGTAATAGTTTTTCATACTTACACGATTCTAATATTAAATTTGTTAGAGTGACAAAAACATCTTCTCCAAGTTCCCCTACAACAACTAACTCTGTTTTGTTTAAGATTAATGGGAAAATTCCTGGATTTATTGATGTAATTAAATCAGCAGTGCTAATTTTATTAAAATGTCGAAGAGTCAGTGAATAGATTAAAACAATATCTTTTCTAGTTTCAAACTCAAGGATCGTTAAACAATTGACTAGATTGAAGCATAAATCAGTATTAATGATTTCTTCATAAAAAATATTTTCAATATCTCTTGATAATTTTGGTTCAATCTCATTTAACATTATAGACTTCATAATTGATAAATATTTTTTAATTTCATCGTTGGCATTTTTTTTAGCTTCCTGAGAATTTGAAGAATTCAGAATTAATAATTGATCCAAAATATGTTTGGGATATTGGTTAGGTTCATTACAATACTTTCTCCACCAAAACGTCATATCGAATTCTTGACCTCGATACTTTTTAAACATAGTTTTTTAAAATTAAATTTTAGCTGATCTTCAGGGATATGAACCTTAGAAATGTTTAATAATTTCTAACCACCTAAGAAATATTGGTGTTTAAATTTCCTTTATTATTTAATTGTATGGTGGACTTTAAAAAGGATAAAATATAAAATGATTTTATATTCAATAATAAATTAATATGTATACTTTTTACAATATATTGTGACACAAAATAAATTCTGTAACACGCTGTCCGTAAATTAGAAACTTAAAGTAGCTGACCGCTAAGAGTTGAATGGGATACTTTTATCAATAGAAAGTGATTTATATATTTCTTAACAATATTTTACTATCTGTTTGCTTGGTATAGTATTGCATGCAAGAATAAAACCTATAAAAATCAGTTACTTGATCATTCAATTTATCTTCTTAAATTGTTTATAAAGTTATATTACATACTATAGAATAATAGATTTTGGAATTTTGTTATTATTTTCATATATCCAATTAACGGTAACCTCTCGCTAGTAATTCTTTTTCTAAACTGTACCAGAAGAAACGAACAACCTCAACATCTTTAAATCTTTTGTTTTTGTCTATTTCAACTTTTTGAACATTCCATTTTTGAATTGTTTGTGGAATATTGTCACCAGCGAAATGGAAGTAATAACCTTTGCAATGTTGAAATAAATCTTGAGGTTTACTCCATTGATAGTTGTTAAATTGCCACTCATGACCAGTTGTAAAAACTGCGACCACTCTATCCCAATATTCAGCTTTAGTAAACATCCTTGTGTTATTTACAATCAAAAATCTAATTGGTCTGCTTAAGCCATCTAATTTCTTTTCTATAACAATCAAATCTTGTTGTAAATTAACTGATAAATCTCTTGGGCTAATATATTTAGAATCTTCCAGAAATTGTTTAATATTAGATAAAGTAAAAATAGATGAAGTAGCTGATGGAATTAAAATAATTGGATCTTTTTGAAGAATATGCTTTTTTTCGTTGTATTTAGATACACCAGCAGATGATGATGATTTACCCTTGGAGGAACGCAAAGATGATTTTATAGATTGGACTATTTTTAATTCTGCATCCTTAATAAGGTACCCAAAATCAATAGCTTTAGAACCACGAAGCTCAGTATTATGGTTTAATAATTCTCTTTGGTTGCTTAATGTTTCGGCAAGAACAGGATCTGTAGATTTTAAAGTTTCTAAATTATTTGATGTATTTTTATTTATAGCCTTATTAACATTAGAATCTTGTTCAGAAGATCTAGGCAAGGTATTGTTTGATGTTGGGTTGCTTCCATTTTGCTTTTGAAGATGATCATCATCTTTTGATGCAAAATTATTGCCTATACTACTTCCCATATATTGAGAATTATCAGATTTTCCTGTTAACCAGTTGATTAAATCATTTCTATGCAAGAAACTGACATTGGTTAATTTTTTAGCTTGACAATCAGAAATATATTCTGCAGCAATAGAATCTCTATGCATCCAACAGTGAATAATTGATCTTAATGGTAAATAATTTTCGTCTACTAAAAAGTCAGTTAATTCATCTAAATTATATAAAACATTTTCATTGTCATTAAATTTTAATTGGCTAGCTGAAGTGATATCAGCAGTTTCGTTGCCTTGTTTATCTAGAAGTTTGAATGTTTCGCCATTTTTCAGATGGCCCTTAATCTTAGTTAAAATAGACATATCTGCAAGCTTCAGAGGTACTAGATGGGCCTATTAAGTGTATTGGGTGAACAAACAAATGAATATTAGAAAGTAATTTTAAACAAAATATAGTTATAGTAGCTTTTAAATAAAATTTTCAGATGTCCCTCTCTCTCTCTCTCTCTCTTTCTCTCACCCTCTTTCTCTTTTTGTATTAAGAATGGGTAAATATCATGAATTCGAAAACATCTAGGAATTTAACATTCTAAATTTTTTGAAAAATAAAAATAATACTCTATTACATGGTATAACCGGGTAATTTCATTGCCAAAATTTCATTTTGATGAAATAATGTCATCTCATCGAATATATTTATAACGATAGATATAGAGTTTGATTATAAAAACTCTAGAGATGAGGTTCAATAGTCAAATTATTTTTAAGATTTGTTAATAGTATAATTTTATAGAAGTGAAAAAATTATACAACTTTTAATTACTTGTTATTAAATTAAGTAAGTTACCAAATTGGGAGGCAGTGAATACCATACGAACATGGCTAAGAAAGGCAAAAGTAATTCAAAAGCATCAACACCTGTTGCTGAGAAGCCTGATACTAAAAAAAATGGTAAAAAGGGTAAAAAAGATAAAACAGAGGATGTTCCAGACCCTAAAGATATAAAGGCTGCAAACAGAGCAAAACAACAACAAAATAGAGCCAAGGTTACAGCTACAACCAGTTGGACTGGTAAATTACCACATACTATTTTACATGAAAATTGTGTTAAAAGAAAATGGAATAAAGTGGAATATGATATGAGAAAAATTGGTGATAAAGGTATGGTTGCAACAGCTATTCTTTCATATACAGAACATAAAACAAAAGAAATCATTACCGTAAAAATGTTTGATCCAACTTATGATAAAGCTACTGGGAAGGGATTATCTATTCCACAGGAGACAGCTATGGAAGCACGTCATATTGCAGCTACAATTGCACTATATCGTATTGCTTACAATACTAATTTACAAATGATGTTACCACCAAACCATAAAAACATATGGTACGACTTAAGTGATTATCGAAAAGACCTATTGGAAAAAAATCCTCAAAGAGCCAACATGTTATTTGATGTGGACCCTTTTAAATCAATTTTAGAAGATAGAAAAAATAAAGAACAAAAGGAAAAAGAAAGAGATGCCAAAATTAACCAATCGCAAAAAGAAAATAAGCCTACAGTTATGATATCAATAAATTCATCCAAAGACGTAAACAAAAATTCTGCACCTTCTTCTAAAATTAAACACAGTCGTACTGATGATGATAAAAATGAATTAATAAAGAAAGTCAAAAACAGTTCACTAGTATCATTTCCAAGAAAGGCCTGGGACAATGCTGCTTTTATAGATTTAAACGAATCTTCTAGACAACTTATTGAAAAGTCTTTAAAACCATATATACACTGGAGTGACAAGTCATACCAACTAAATGATACTAACAATTTACAGCAGATAGAACGTAAACTTATAGAAAACAGATTATCATCTTTGAAATTTAGGGCGTCGCATATAAAAGAGGCCATGAATTTCAAAGATCCATTATCTTTCTTATTATTTAATTTACCAGAAGATGATTTACCACCATTTTTTCATAAACGTAAAGAAGACTCAAAAAATATTATTGAAATATCTAATTTACCTCTGGTAAAACAAAACATTATTGAACGATTATCAGAATCTGGATTATCAAAGGACATCATCATGTTAACTTTGAATTCATGCAATTATGACGAATGTGAAGCAGCTGGATTATTAACATCGAACAGATTACCAACATTTAAATATAGCGATGACACTTTAATTGACGAATCTGAATCTCAGGAAATATGGGATCAAGAATTAGAAAGTTTAAAAAGCATTTACGAGAATTCAATAAACGTCATTAACAAAGATAATTGTTTTACTATGGTATTAATAGAGAAATTTAATTTAAAAGTAAAATTTTATAGAACTAAAAATTATCCTTCAAGATTACCAGGGATAGTAATTTCGACTTTTGACAAGTCAGTAATGTTACCAGGCTACATTAAAGAGAAAATTATTACAAAATTGTTAGAATACATTGATACCATGCATTTATTGAACGAGATGATGTTATACAATATATATGAATGGTTAAGTGAGAATGTAGTTACTATTATAGAGAATCCTGGTCTTTTACTATCTTCAAATGCTATCGAAGAATCTCT
Source organism: Tetrapisispora taiwanensis (nom. inval.) (assembly GCA_030573835.1). NCBI lineage: Eukaryota > Fungi > Ascomycota > Saccharomycetes > Saccharomycetales > Saccharomycetaceae > Tetrapisispora > Tetrapisispora taiwanensis (nom. inval.). Next base: position 145,702 of record JAJMDZ010000003.1, read on the forward strand.
GTTTAACAATAACGTCAATTCAAATACTTCAAAAAATAATAATATAACTAAGAATAAGAGACAACGTGAAATTAAACTGATAGATGAACAGATTGAAGATATGGAAAAGGAGTATAAGACACGAATTGATTCTATGGAATATAAGAGCATGCTTGAGAATAGAAAATGTTTACCAGCATGGAAAATTCAGAAAACAATTACAGATTTAGTTTTCAACAATGATGTTGTTTTAATTACAGGTGAAACAGGTTCAGGTAAATCTACTCAAGTCGTACAATTCATTTTAGATAATCTTATAAAAATTAAAAAAGATTTCAAAACCAAATTAATTTGTACACAACCTAGAAGAATTTCAGCTATTGGTTTGGCTGAACGTGTCTCAGATGAAAGATGCATTCCATGTGGTGATGAAGTTGGTTATATAATTAGAGGTGTCAATAAAACAAATGACAAAACTAGAATCAATTTTATGACTACAGGTGTCTTGGTAAGAATTTTACAAACCGATACTAATTATTTGAAAGATTCGATAATTGTTATCGATGAAGTCCATGAAAGATCAATAGATACTGATTTGGTTGTCATTTTACTAAAAAACTTATTAAAAAAGATAAAAGGTTTGAAGGTTATTTTAATGAGTGCTACTGTGAATGTCGATGTCTTTAAGAATTATTTCAATGGATTGGGCCAATGTCATATTGAAGGTCGTACTTTTCCTATAAAAGATTATTTCTTAGATGATATATTGAAATTGACTAACTTTAAGATTGAAAGAGGCAAAGATTACAATGAAGATAGTACTCCAGAAATTGTCACTCCATCTGCAGAATCTAAGTTTTTTAAATCTGGACAAATCAATTATGATTTAATTTCTCACTTACTGAATTATATTGATAATAAATTAATTAATGAATCCAATGATGGTTCAATAATTGTATTTTTACCTGGTGTTGCAGAAATTAACAAATGTTGTAGTATCGTTGAGAAAAATGATAAATCAGGAAAATTTATTGTTTTACCACTTCATTCTGCTTTAACTCCAGAGGATCAAAAGAGAGTCTTTGAGAAGTATAAGAACAGGAGAAAGATTGTCATTTCTACTAATATTGCAGAAACGTCTATAACAATCGATGATTGTGTAGCAACTGTTGATTCTGGTCGTGCAAAGACAATGTTATATAATTCAAAGGATAATACTACTAGACTAATAGAAGCATTTATTTCTAAAGCTGAAGCAAAGCAGCGTAGAGGTCGTGCTGGTAGAGTTCGTGAAGGTTTATCTTATAGATTGTACTCTGAAAGACTATATCAAGAAGATATGGTTGAAATGCCAACTCCAGAAATTCGTAGAACTTCATTAGAATCTTTATATTTGGCAGTCAAAGCTATGGGTATAAAGAATGTGATGCAATTTTTATCTAAGGGTTTAGATCCACCTCCATTGGCATCTTTACAAAAAGCTGAAGATATGCTAACAACTGTGGGTTTATTAAGAAATGAGGATAAATCGTTATCAGAACTTGGTAAATTTATTAGTTTAATGCCTGTTATGGATAGTAAACATGGTAAATTATTAATTTATAGTATTATATTTGGATGTGCTGATTTCGGTGTCTTAATTGTATCTATTTTAAGTGGATCATCATTACCATTTTTAGCGGGTGTTGAAAATCGTGATGAAGTTAGGAAAATTTTATCTAAGAATGAATCAGTTGGTGATGTTATAAGTACTGCGATTTTATTAAAAGAATATTTAAAATTTAATGATAGTATATCAAAACGTAAATTTTTAAAAGATAATTATTTATCATTTAATAAAGTTTCTGATATAATGTCATCGAGAACCCAATTTTATTCAATATTGAAAGATGTTGGTTTTTTACCATTAAATTATAAACCAAATGATGACTCTGAATTGAATAAAAATAGTAACAATATTTCAATGATTAAGAGTATATTAACTGGTGCATTTTATCCAAATATTGCAAGAGTACAAATCCCAGATGCAAAATTCGCAAGTACAAGTGTTGGTACAATTGAAAAAGAATCAGATTCTAAATTAATTAAATATTGGATTAGAAATGAGAAATACATTGAACAAATAAATTCATTGAATTTACAAATAACAAAAGATCCAAATTTTAAAATTGATAAAGAGATATTAGAATTACCTGCAACAAAAACGTTTATTCATCCATCATCTGTATTATTCTCTAAAAAATCACTTGATACCGAAGATTTAGAATTATTATCAAAAGATTATTTACCAGTATTAAAAAATAATAATGTTGAAATTACAAAATTTCCGTTTTTAGTATATACTGGATCATTTATTACAACGAAATTATTTATTAAAGATATCACACCGACATCGACATTATCAATATTATTATTTGGTGGACCAATTAATTATGATTTAAATGGTATGACACATTCGCCTGGTATTGTAGTTGATAATTGGTTACCAATTAGAACATGGTGTAAAAATGCAGTATTAATTAAAGAATTAAGAAATTTACTTGATAATGCTATTAAAGAGAAACTAAGGAATCCAAAATATTCGAATACAAATGAATATAATGACACAACAGTAGCTGATAAGATTCTTGATGCAGTTCAAGATATAATAGCCATAGAGTAATTAAATAATATAATATAGTGCTTTGAAATAAATATTACAATCTTTGTAATAATTAATATAAATATTAAAGAAAAAAAAAAATAAAGATCTCTAAAATTATCAAATAAATAGTTAACGGTTAATATTGCGCTTTGTTAGATATATCCCAATACTAAAACTAAATACAATATTCTACTTCCTAATGATATATAAATATAGTAACACTGAAAATAAAAATAAGGGCTTAGTATTAAAATAAATTTAAGGATGTTAATATTAATGTATTGTATACGTTTAACCGTCTACTTACATTCATACTACGTTATTATTATAAGAAGAATAACATAAAATAAAAAATGGAATTTCGACATGATGTTTTTTTTAAATTTTTAATTTTCAGTTTGGGTTGTCCGGTGTATTTCCTGTTTTTAATTCAAACCTTTTCAATAATCAAGGATCGTACAATATCAATTTCTTTATCTGTCACGGAGAAAATAGTGAGAGAGTGAAAAGAACATGTTTGGTATCTTTTGTTTCCTTATACTGTCTGTCACAAAACAAAACAAAACAAAACAAAAAACAGTACAAATTACAACAAAAATATACATATATTTATTTATTTTTTACTTTTAATCTGTTGTATATGATGATATTTATCGTATGAAGACTGTATATTCAGGAAGCACAGAGCTCCAACCCAAAAGAAAAGAAAAAGAATATTTTTAAAAAATTCAAAAAGACTCGCTGCATATATATCGCTACAAATATAAAATAACAACACTCACTCACTCACAAATAGATGTATATCGCTCAATAGTTTATCATCACTCTTTTTTTTTTGTCTTATTTTTTCTTATTTTGACATATTTTTCGATAACTCAATAATAGTTGAATAGTCGAAAAATGAAAAGAGAAACTGCTGTCAAATAACTTTTTTTTATTTACTATATTTTTGTTAATTATGTAAATATATGTTTAACAAAGTTTTAATTAACAATGTTTTTCTTTTGGCAAATTTTCCAACTTTAATTGCTTAACGTAAGTTTGAAAATTACTCAATGCATATAAAAATCTAATTAATTAGAAAATGAAAATTTATTTTTTCACTGATTACAACTCATGTAATTAAATCATTTAGTTGTTTTTTATTTCTATTTTTAATATTATTCATTGCTTGTATTCTAATTATTTTAATCTATTAAATTACATTAGCCAACTTTAAATTTTGACTAATATTATATATATATATATATATATATATATATATATATACTTATATTCACTATAGATAGCTTTTTGTTTTTTGTTTTTGTGCTGTTATCTTAAATTTTTATTTGTTTCCATTCACTATCTATAAAAAAAAATCGTATAAACACAATACAAAGAGAATTATAATCAGTTTTTTTATACAAAATGGCTGGTGGTTTTAAACTTTTTATAGCTTTACTTATATCATTCACATCATTCATTATAGCGATTATTTCATTTGCTGGTTCGACTTCAAATTATAAACCAATCAATGAAATTTATGTTGCTCATTTAGATCTTTCAAAAATTGTAAGTGATACAGTTTTCAAAAATTTAACAACTACTCTAGGTACAGATAGTTTACCAAATTATATTAATATTGGTTTATGGTCTTATTGTATATCTGGTACAAGTTCAAATAAAATTGTTAAATGTACAAAACCAAAAGGTATTCAAGAATTCGATTTAAAGACATTTTTATATGATAACATTTCAGATAACGATACTGAAGAATTATTAGATTCCATTGATGATATTTTATTACCAGATTCTATCGCTGATAAAAAAGGTTATTATAATAATTTGAGTAGATGTATGTGGATTACTTTGATTATTGGTATTATTGTTTTATTTTTAGATATGATTTTTATTATTCTGAGAATGATGTTTTCAAATAGAGCTTTAAAAATTGTTGGTTTATTCTTAGCAATCATTGCTTTTGCATCTTTAATTATTAGTGGTTCAACAAGTGTTGCAACTTATGTTTATATTAAAGTTCATTTAGATCATAATTATGATGAATACGGTATTAAATTAGATTTAGGTAGAAACTTTTTCTGTTTATTATGGGGTTCAATCTTAGGTTCTTTATTAAATTTATTACTATGGGTATCAGTAAGAGAACAAAGACGTACATCTTATGTTACAGAAGCTGGTCCAGGTGCTTCAGGAAAGCGTATTATATTATAGATATATTAGGTTAAAAGAAAAAACAATTATATATATATAAATTGTATTTAAATAAAATAAAATAATTTAAATAATTTATTAACTACAGTATTGATTTTTTAGTTATGTTTACAATAATAAGCTTAAAAACATAGTTATTTTATATACAGTAGAAAAACAACATCCTCTTATCTTTTGAAAACAAGTTAATTTTGCTTAGGGGAGTAGTGCTTTTTTATGGTAGTATAAAATTATCGGCATAAATTAAAATTATGGGCAATGAAATATCAATTGTAACACAATGAATTCGAAAACTAATATAAACTCAAGGCATATATTAAATAATTGAAAAATGGTTAAAATTTTTGATTATATTAAAACTATTTATTTTTTTTGGTAAATATGCTAAATAAAATATAGTTAACTATATAATATTTTTATTATTAAAAATTAAGATGCAATTTGAGTAATGATTGAAAAATCTTATCACCGATGATAATATTAATCGAAATAAAGGTATTTTTGAGAATTTTATCAAACCTTTAAATCAATCAATTAACTTTTTTATTAATTAAAATGAGAAAATAAAAGGAAAAAAATGAATGGATCATTCAAAGTTTTGTATTTGAATAAAGTTAAGCGTGTTGAACATTGTCAGAGGATGCACTACTGCCTTCGTCATTACTGTTAGATAATTCAGTAACCTTGACATCAGCATTTTCTTTGTCACTGTTAACTTCTTCATCAGATTGAGTGCCCTTGTTTCTGTAAGTGTGGATGAAACCAGTAGAGTATAGACCATCGAAGAAGTAAATGAAAACAGTGAAGAAGGTTAAAGTGAAAGAGGTCCAAACTAAACCATAGTAAGCAGAACCAGAAGAAATAATAACACCATAATTATCATCCTTAGTACCAGATTTGATAATACCAACAATGGCAGCAGTGACAGCAGCAGCTAAACCAGTGAAAACACAAATGAAAGTAATGAAAGCAACGATAGAGAACCAGTATTTAATGCTAGTGACTGGGTGAATGATCAACCAGATAGCAATGGCAATACCAACAAGACAACTGATGAAAGATAAAATGGACATAGCTAAGACAGCCTTCATAGCTGGAACGTATTCGTGTTGTCTCTTTAATAATTTACCTTCTAAGTATAAGTCATCAGCGCTAATGTCTAAAGCTTTAATGTATGGTGCAAAGTTAGAATCGATTAAGGCATCATAGATAATAGCTCTGAAATCTAAACCTTGAACTGGGTGGCTACTAGTACAAGAAACAATTTCACCGTCAGCCATTTGGTGACATAAAGCAGTTAAAGATAATCTGTAATCAGTTGGGACTTCTAGGTAAACTAATAAATCTGGTAACATGGCTTCAAGTTGTTCTTCAGTAACTGGAGTACCTTCAGCAACGGCAGATAAGACTTCAACAACAGGGGAAAATAAATCAGTGTTGCTACCAGCCCATTCAACAACAGTGATTAAGTTGGAGATGGTATCTAATGGAGCTGTAGAAACTTCTAATAAAGTGAATAATGATGGAATGTAAGCAGTTAAAGCAGTAGAAACAGATAATAAAGAGGATAATGAAGTGATAATTTCTAAAGTTTGGGTGTCATTAGAGGTAGAAGTGAACATGTAGTATAAACCAGTTAATTCAGCAGTGGTGGTGGTGGTATCTAAGTTTTCAGCTAAAACAGTGACAGAAGATAAAACTTCAGTGTCATTATTACCATATTCGACCAATTCGCTTAAAGCGGTTAAAGAAGAAATAGCCCATTCTGCAGAAGTGATATTTTGAGTGAATAAAGAGTATAAAGTAGAAATAGCAGTAGTTGGGTTTGCAGAAGTTTCAATGATGTCAACAAGAGCTCCGAAAGCGGATTCGTAAGCACTTGGCACTAAAGAGGCAACGGTAGTTAAAGTAGCGTTCAAACTAGAAGCATCAGTAACGTTGGAGATAGCACCGAATAAAGTTGTGACTAAAGAAGTTGGTAAGGTAACATTTGAAACAACAGCTAAATCTCCTAAAGTACCTGAAATATCACTAGAGTTTGCTAATAAAGATAAGATTGGAGAAATAGCTAGCTTTTGGGTTAAACTTAAACTATTTAAGGACATAAGAGCTTCAGTAGAACCAGTGACATTTGCAGAATCAGCTAATAATTGTAAAACTAATTCTTGACTTTCAGCATTAGTACTGGAGTTAGTGGAGGTAGAAGCATTAATTAACATTTCTAAACCACCAATAGTTTGAGTGGCATTAGTAGTAGAATTGAATAAAGTTTCAATTGGAGTAACGACAACACCGACTAAAGAAGAAGTGGTATTCGATTCGGCTAATGGGGCCAAAACATTCAAAGAATCAACAGTAGCAGTAACATTGTTAGTGTCAGCTAATAAATATAATAATGGAGAGAAAGCAGTTGTATTAGTTAAATCTTGGAAAACATCCAAAACAGCAGTGACATTGTTGTCGGCAGCTATAACAGCGGTACCGATAAAAGATAATAATGGAGATAATTGTGGTAAAACTTTAGAAACATTTAAATTTTTAATATCAGCATTAAAAATATAAACATTATTAATTGGAGAATAATTTGATGAACAACCAGCGATCGAGATAATGATCATAATGAAAGTTGTAAATAAAAATAAAATGGCTACCGACAGCCAGGAACGTTTAGTTGAAAGCATGGTTGATTGTGTATTAATTTTTTGTTTGGGTATTTTTGATTTGTTGTTATGCATAACAATAGATGATAAATAATAATAAGAAAAATGTTTAAATATAGTTTGAAAATAATTGGAAATTGAAATAATATATTTTTTTAAGAATAATTTACTTATTTATATATGAAATGAAATCATAAAAGAAAATGTATAAATTAAATAAATTTAAAAATTGAGCAACATGGAATTTATTTTTTTCAGGTATAAGATGATAAACTTACATAATTGATATTAATTGTCTAGTTCATCTATTGATTTACAACTGTTAAAATGATTGAAATTTTAAAATTGTTAATGACAAATTTCAATATATTATTGTTTACTAAAATTTCATAAACAAAAGAAAAAAAAAAAAAGAAAAAAAAGAAAGTTATTGGACCTTTTACGAAGGATATTCAGTGAAAAATTGAAAAAAATTTCAATTCAATAAAAATAAATATTTTCCATCTCATCTCATCTCATCTCATCTTTTACATTACCTTATACAATAACGATACCATTAAAAAAAATTGAAAATAAAATTATTGAAATTCTCCAACAAAAATGTATTTCAATAGTGAAAAAAGAAAAAAAAACACAATGAAAATTATAACGTATTTAACAGTAAAACGTACATACAATCCAAATATAAAAAAGTAAAATAATAATTTTTATAATTTGTCCGAGAATTAAAATAAAATCATCTGACAAACTATTGGAATAATGGAAAATTATTAAATAATAATACAATTATACGGTAACTTTTTAGTAACGTTTTAAATTTTAAATTTATATATATTTGTTGATGTTTTTTTTATTTTTGGTTTGAGTATATTAATTTCTTTTTTTTTTCCATTTATTAATCAAGGTCTTTCTTTTTCTTTAGTAAATCATTAATTCTTTAAATTGTTAATTATGTATAATCAAAAATAAAGTGTTGTTTTTATTTTTTTTTACTCCAATAATTTTATAAAATGAATGATTTTAAAACAATTGTAATGACAATGATGTTGCTTTAAAGTTGTTATTTTATTTTTTGTTGGATTATCATTTTCTTTTGGTAACTTACAAAGAGAACATTTGTTATTGTTAGAGGTAACTTTCTTCTAAAATTTCTACTTAGTTAAACAAAGATATTTGAAATATTGTAAATTTACTAAAAATTACATTCGGGTTTCTTCACAAAATAGGTAAATCAATTAATTTTGCATAGTTTTTTTTTTGTTTTTTTTTTTCAAAAACAAAAAAAAACATAATTATTCCTTTGATCCTACAACTATTATACTATTAATGTTTTGTTATATATATATATGTATGTGATTTTCAATTTTACTCTTAAAATGCAATAGAAACGAAATTATATTTACAGGGAAAATTTTTATTGAAGTAAACCTAAAATATACTATGAAAAACTTTTTGTTTGTTTTTTTTTTTCTTTCTTATTTTTCTGAAAAAAGAGGCTAATTTCAAATTGTTGAATTTTTCCACGGAATAAGTATCTTTTTGATATTAGAAATTTATTTGAAAATCAACTTTTGGTTATTATTAGAGAAGCCGATCATTATTTTGGGTAAATTTTATATATTTTAAATTTCCAACAACTTTTATGAGGTTAAGAAATACAAGTACGTCTAAAATTGTTGAATTTATATTTATCTTATTGGGTTTTCAACCTTATAACAATAATATTTTATAATAATTTTACATTTGATCTACATATATTATTTTTTTTGCAGAATATCACATATATACAATAAAATTTTAAAATTTTTCATATTGCATATACCATTGTTTTTTAGTTTTGCCAACGTATTAATGGATTTAATTACCTTATTAAGTAAATGAAACTAATTATTTACTATAATTATTAATTGATTACTGTTTATTTTAATATAATTTAAGATTATTTATTCGAATTTTAAAGTGAATCAACAGAACACGTCAAATGTAAAAAAAAAATATAATAAAGGGTAGTTTATCGATTTTATTCTCATATATGTAATCATTTTCTTTATTAACTGTTGAATCTTAAATCTATTGAAGTATTAACAATAAAAAATAAATTAAAATATTTTGAAACTAATGACAATGACCGATTTTACGTCGTTATGTTAGTTTTTTTAATTAATTAATTTTAATCAACAAAAAAAAAAACAGACATAATAATACAATTCGAACTTTTTTTTGAGACTATAATAATTATTAACAATTTCTTGATTTAATTATTTACATTGTATGGAATATTGAGTTCAAAATTAAAATGTAACTCTTTCAAGTGATTAAAGGGATTAGTCTTAATTAAAAATTAAATACTTTTAAATGTCAAAATTGTTAAAAAAAATTGTATATGACTGTAAATTTTCTTTACCTTTTGTGGTATTAAAATTAATTTCACTAATTTTAAAAATTCTTTACATCTCGTGTTTTTTAATTCATATTTTAAAAACTTAACTGTTAAATTCGATTTAAATTTTACTAATAGAAAGGATAATCATTATTTAAAATTCCTCAAACTGATCATGTGATGAGGTTTTTAATAATTTATTTGTAAAATAATCATTATATGTAAGAATGATGACACTATATAATTGTAAATCATGTATATTTTTAATTTTAATTTAATTCAATTTATTGTGGTAACTCTATTAGGTGATGTAATTAATTATTATTAATGTACTGCTTTTTTAACAATTCTATTTTTTTATATTAATTGATTGACATTTTATGGTTCAAATTAAGGTACTAAAATCACCATAAGATACATGATTTAATTCAAAATATATTTTAAATTAAGGACAAAGAGGGAATGATTCTTCGTGATAATATTAGATTTACAATTCAATTGAAAACGGATGGACGGAATTTTTGATTTAGGTAATTTAAATTGTAAAATCAATTACATATCAACCAACTAATAAATGTATGACTTTATTCATATATAATAATTAATTAATTTTGTAATTTAATATTTAATTAAAGTGGGGAGACATAAAACAAACTTTAATATTAATTTAGATTAATATTTTTTTCAGAATGTTACAGGGTAATCTGAAAAAAATTGAGGGTGAACCACATATATCTAATTACTTCACAATATTTATTTATTGAAAATAATGGTTTTGTCTTTCAAAAAGTTAAGTCAGTCAAATAAATAAATGTTTGAAAATAAATATTTTATAATATTGATTGTTGTTTATAGTTTGTTTAATAACGCTACAATCATAAATTCATTGAATAATAAAAAAATATAGAACATTAATTTTAGTTAAAATAACTAAAGTTAATTTATACAATATTATTAAAATTGGTATGTATATGCTTGGCAATAATAAAAATAACTATTTAGAATAAGAGATAAAATAATAATAATTTTGACAAAAATATACACTTGAGTCGTGTTTAGAAACAAATAGAACAATAAACATTCTCGATACAATTCTATAAAACTAGTTGCTACTCCATATTTATATTTTTTTAAGCAATTGCTGATTCAATTATACTAGAGACATAACATATTTATTATAATTTCAAGATGTTGAATTTGTTTTGCTTTCAGTATTTTTTTGCTATTTTCTTCTTCTTCGACTTAGCAACCTATAATGGTGACCGCGAATACGTGCTTGCTGGTTGTTAACTAATACTATTCAAAGTAAACAATATTAACCATCTTAAAATGATTTAATTAGTTACTATATTAAATTGTTCCCTTACATTCAGATTACAAGGATTTAATTTTAATGTTAAAAGTAAACAAGAAGTCTGAGGTTCATTACATTTGATTAAATGTAGTCATTAAAAAAACTATTTAACGTCCCTGGTATATTGGTTGCAAACGGTTGTTTTTATTTTACTTAAAAATTTACAACAAGATGAAAGAGCACTGTAAGGAAACGATTCAGCATTAAATAAATAAATGGACAATTAATATTAGTATGTTATTGAGCTTAAAATTAGAAATTTTTTTAAACATAATAATCATAAAAAGAAATTAATTTGCTAGCTTATAGATCTTGGAGCTACCCCAAAATGGATAACTAATTAGCTTCTCAAATAAAAATTCATCAACTAATTAGGAAATAAACTTGATCTAATTTGCTTTTTTTACCAGCCATAGTCAATTGAAAAGGGATATTTTTAAAAAAAAATGAAAAATTAAATTATCAGACCTTACGGAGTTTTACTGGATCATTTAAATAAAATTGAAATGAGACCAGCCTTTTCCAAAAAAAAAAGAAAAAATATAATAATTTTTTTTCTAAATTTGAAAAACCAGCTTTTTTAAAAATATTGTCTCTATAACGATTTCTTAGCATATCATCGAATTTATAAAACTTTTTCTTTTTTTTTTTTATGCTTTTGATTTCAATAATTAATTGATAACCAAGCATACTCAATTAAATTTTTTTTTCATGTAAAGGGTTGTCACTATAATTCTCTTCAAATTATGATTCAATTTAAATCTTAAATGGGTAAAAGACTCTTCAAAAAATATTTTATCAATATTTCGATAAAATTGAGATTAAATTGAAAACTAGTTAGTTATCGCAGTAACTTAATATATCAGATCATTATTGTAATTATTAAATTTAGATTAATAGAATATAATAGAATTTATGATTCATTAAATGATTTATATATAAACAAAAAAATAAAACTTGTATATTATATAAAGGATCAAAGAATATATATAGTTTTCTTGTCACTCATAATTTCTTTGTTCTACCTATAAATTTTGATTTAAATCATTATTTAATTAATTTTGCTTCTTGAAATTATTGTGTTTTTAGGTTAAATTAAATCAATACAAACAAGTATAAAAGTAAGATCAAAGAAATAAAAAATCTAAATAATAAATTTCAATTTCAGATTTTTCAACAGACAGGTTTCATTTTTTTATTTTTGCTTCTAAAAGATAAAAACAAAAAATAAAAATCACACTGTCTTATTATAATGAACAAAATTTCAATAGGGAATTTAAATTCTGCTGGTTCAGGATTTCAAAAAAATATCATTGATAATACAATGCTATCTAATGATCGTTTAAATTCATTAAATAATAAAACACAATTTAGTTTTGATGATTTATTAATTGCAAGTAATATTTGTATGAATAATATGTCAACAACTCAAAAATTAAAATCAAATTCAGCTCCAGCTTCAATGTATACTTTATCAAGTCCACAATCTCCAAATAAACAATATGATAATGGCTATACTTTAAATGTCAATTATTCAAGTTTGAAAAATTTTGCCAATAATACAGAATTACCATCTTTGAGACACTTACAATTATTACCAGATCCGAGAATCCAAGAATATGCTTATAATTATCCTGATACATCAGAAAATACGCCAACATGGAAAAAAAATTTAATGACTTGGTGTAAAGAAAAAAATTACCAAGATTATGTTAAGATTGTAAATGAAACTTCTTTTGCGAGACATTCTTCTACACAAACTATTCCAAGTGTTTTAAAACCATTTGATGCATTCCAAAATTTAACAAATAATCCTAATAATTATAGTGATTTAGGTCCAGTGACACCACCAATGAGTCCAGATATTAGAAAACTTGAAGGAACAAATAGCATCAAAAGAACTCATAATATAACTAAAGTAGTAGGAATAGAAAATGAAAACAGTACTGTTAATATTTTTAATCCTGTGATAAGTCCCAAACTGATACAATTGGTTAAAAGTCAATCACTTGAAAGTACAAACTCTACTACTACTAAGTTATCTAATATTACGAAAAATGGAATCACTAAAAACACTGATAGCAACTGTAATTCCCCAAGACATAAAAAGACAAATAGTTTTAAAGCTAAGCAATTAAAACAACTTCTTGACAGCAGAGATGTATTAAATACAAGTGGAACAAAATTAACCAAATTAACTGCAATTGATTTTGCTAAATCCAGAAGAAAATCAAATAATACAGCAAAAGTTGGAAAATCAATTTTAAAAGATATTTCTTCAATGACATCACAAATAAACTCACGTTCAAGATCATTATCGCCATCAAGAAAAGCAAGAAACAATGTATCACCATCAAGAAATTTAGTAATGAAAGTTAATAATTATCAAAGCAGAAATAATAGTGGTACAACTACCCCAAGATCAACTTCTCCAATTAGAACTACTCCAATAACACCTCCACAAAATATAATTAAGTATAGTAAATTCAGTATTGACTCGCCTTCAAATGTCAACAAAGAAATACTGAACAATTCAATGAATAACAATGTTAGTCCAACGATTAAAAAAGGAAACGAAATAACAACATCACCATTGAATGTTAAACATAAGAGCAAATCTGTTACACCAAGAAGAAGATCTAACGGTAGTCCTCATCACATGCATATTAGAAAATGTCTATCATGTAATTCCAGTGATTCACCATGTTGGAGACCATCCTGGTCGAATAAAAAACATGATCAATTATGTAACTCTTGTGGTTTACGTTTCAAAAAGACCCGTACAAGATGTTTAAATGATTCATGTAAGAAAATTCCAACAAAAAGTGAATTAACGATAATGAAAACTAATGGTATGATTAAAGAAACATTAGAAAATGGTAAAACTGTTGAAGGTTATAGATGTTTATTTTGTAATGGAGTTGCAGAAACATTAAGTGAACTTCAAACACCAACATCACCAAAGAAAAAATCAATTCCAACTGTAAATATTTCACCAAAATTAAACGGTACCGAAAAAACCAACGAAATTAAAATCAATAATGTAATTAATAACAATATTAATAACAATATTACTGAGATAAATACAACTGGGTATATAACAAGAACAATGCCATGGACACCAGCATATCAACCAACTCATTAAATATTCGTAAAAAAAATTAATAAAGAAATAAAAAGTATAAAAAAAAACTACTATTTAAATAAATTTATAAATTTAATTAAAATCATATAAGGGACTGTAATAATATAATATTTTTCAATTAGAACCAAATTAGTTTTTAACATTTTTTTAAATAAATTGGTATTTTAGTCAACAAGTTATTAAATTAATAAAATTTTTTTTTTAAAACTGTATAGAAATATATATATTCCAATTGAACATTCTGACTACATATACATAATTACGGTTATCTAATTTAATTTAATTTAATATATTAATATCATAAATTAAAACTCATTGGTAAATTTGTGACGTTTATTTCTTTATCAAGTATATTATTTTTATCATTATAAATTTTCAATTATATAAAACAATTATAAAACAACCAACCATTCGGGAGTGGAAAAAAATATTGATGGCACAAAAGTTAAACATAACATAAATAATATAATCAAATATATATAGTATTTTTGTTTTTGCTCATTCTATTATTTAATACATGTAATTAATAAAAAAAATACTTAATCGATACTACAATTCAAACCCCGCCAATTTTGAAAAAGATCAACAAATGAATTGGGCCGGATCATAATTCTTTTATTTTTTCGCTTTTATGAACCAGTGTAAAACATGAAAAAAAGAAACGAAAGCAAATTTATTTTAGACCCTTTCTCATACATAGTTTTCTGTTACCATATTTTAAAATTTAAAGAATAATAATATTTTTTTAGTTATAAATAAACATTTAAAAAAAAACCATTAATTTTGACCCACAAGAAAATAATCCCATACTATACTAAAATATTTTAAACAGAAATATTAACATAATTTTCTTGTCTTTGATTTGGTGGTACTTAGATTCCATTGTAAATCTTTAACTAATAATATTTCCATGTTCTCTTCCGCTTTTACTCTTTGTGTTTTTTTTTTTGTTTGTGTTATTGATTTTATGTATGCTATTTTTACTTTCATATACATTTTATATATACTTATATTCTTATCTGCTCTAAAATAACATTTTCTCGTTCAATCATATTTCTATTATGATTATTATCCATACTTTATTTATGTATGTTTTATTTCAATATGTTCTCATTATAGCTTAATTTATCAGTCGTCTATATATTTTATTATGGAAAATCAATGTTTTTTAATTTTTATTTTTATTATTGGTGTTATTTTGGAAAAATTATTATAGTGAGAGAGCAAAAATTTTTGCTATTTTTTATTATAGCTCATCTTAACATCATAATCACATCATCAATAAATTTTTATTATTTATATTATTTATATTATTTATATTATTTATATTATTTATATTATTTATATTTCAATCATATATATACTAATTATAAATCTTATTTGTTATATTCAATATTTAATCTGATATAATTTTTTTTAAATTATCCATTTTATATATATTTTTCTTTCATCTCTTTTCCATCCTCTATATATAAACCATACTGATCGTATTCAATATCTATCTCTTTATAAACACAATATATTGAGTTTTTTTTATATATACTTTTCAAGTGAAATAATAAATTAAAAAACAACAACAATGAATACTGGTTTAGACCATATGTTAGGCTCAACTGCTACTTTAGTTGATTTAACTAAAGATACAATTAATAAAGATATTGATTTAATAGTACCAAAAAATCATGTTTTACCACATGAACCTGCCCATGATTTGATTTTTAATGCTTTGAAAAAAAGAATTGAATCTATTAATGGTGAAACTTGTGAACCTGGTGAAGAAAATTCTTTTTTTGTTTGTGATTTAGGTGAATTAGAAAAATTATATATTAATTGGCAAAAAGAATTACCTTTAGTTAAACCTTTTTATGCTGTTAAATGTAATCCTAATCCAAAAATTTTATCAAGATTAAATGAATTAGGTTTAAATTTTGATTGTGCTTCAAAATCTGAAATTGAATCCATTTTATCAATGGGTGTCGATCCAAATAGAATCATTTATGCTAATCCTTGTAAAGCTTCTTCTTACGTTAGATTTGCTAAGGATAAAAATGTTTTAAAATCAACTTTTGATAATATCGATGAATTATATAAAATTAAAAAGTTTAATCCAAATTCTGAATTATTAATACGGATTTGTACCGATGATTCAACTGCTCAATGTAGACTATCAACAAAATATGGTTGTGATTTATCTGATGTTGAAAATTTATTATTAAAAATTAAAGAATTAAATTTAAATTTAGTCGGTGTATCTTTTCATGTTGGTTCTGGTGCAAGTGATTTCACTTCTATTCATACTGCAATCAAAGATTCAAAATATGTCTTCAATAAAGTTAAAGAAATGGGTTTACCAGATTTAAAAATTTTAGATATCGGTGGTGGTTTCCAATTGGAAACTTTCAGTGAATCAAGTAAAGTTGTTCGTTCAAGTTTAGATGAATTTTTTAAAGTCGAAATTGAAAATAATGAAATTACTTTAATAGCTGAACCAGGTAGATATTTTGTATCAACAGCATTGACTTTAGCATCTCATGTTATCGCAAAGAGAACTATTGGTGAAAACGAATCTATGTTATATTTAAATGATGGTGTTTACGGTAACATGAATTGTATTTTATTCGATCATCAAGAACCTGAACCGCGTATTTTACATCATAAAAATGAATTCAAATATTTCGATTTCGATTCTACAACAAGACATTTACCAATCATAGGAGGTTCAAAACAATACCCACAAAAAGTATCAATGTGGGGACCGACTTGCGATGGTTTAGATTGTATCACAAAAGAATATTATTTAAAATATAACTTAAACGTAGGAGACTGGTTGTATTTTCAAAACTTAGGTGCTTATACATCAACTGCAGCTACTCAATTCAATGGTTTCCAACAACATTCCGACTACATTTTCATTAACTCTTTAAATGGTGAATTACTATGATCTAATGAAAATTTTTTCATTCGTTTATTATGTATATAATAAATCCCAAAATTAAGATACCCATCAAAAATCAATGATAATTGGAATATCAAATCATATCAATATTGGATAGTTACATATATCTCATATAATCATACAAATAGCATCAAAAAAAATAAGTAAATAAATTATAATTATAGTTATTATTTTAGCATTATACACATATATTATAAATATACACATATATAGAATAATAATTTTTAAACCAGAGCATATAACATAATCAATGTGTCCTAGTTTTTAAAATATTTCTACACCATTTAAAGTTATTCTTTTTTTATACTCGCGTTTCTTCAGTATATTGTAAAATTTAAAATAAAAAATATAATAATCAAGTAGCAATGAAATTATAAAAGTATAGTGTTAAATAAGAAACTATATGAATAAGTTCAATAACATAATTTAATAAAGACTATAATTGATTAAATAAAAATTTAACTTTGTTGTCATCATTGACATACGATCAGAAATATAACATATAATTCAATGCATCATAATCGAACAAAAACTGCTTCTGAAGCTATAATAAGGCCATCAGATGAAAATGTAATACCATTAAAACAATATATTAGTACACAACCAAGAATACTTGGCGAAAACCAGCCGTTAAAGATAGATGATAATATGATAGTATTATTTGGTGGTGGTAGAGATTTTAAGTTAAGTGTTTGGGGTTTTAATGGCAATGGCTCATCGGAACAAATCATCGACAACGTTGAGTTATTTATATTAAATAGATGTATTATAATATGGTTAAAAGACCTTAACAAGGGTATTGAAATTAATTATAGTGGTGTAATATATCATGGCGCAACAAGAATAAAAGATAGCGAAGCTAGGGATGGACTACGATTAGAGTTGTTAATCACAGTTGTAAGAGATCAATTGCTGGAAAGTTATTTTCCAGAAGAAAAATCGAATCAAGAATCTGAATTTTTTGATGAACAATTTACAATTAAAAGTATTGAATTCAAACTAAGACCTAAACATTCAACTTATGATAGATATTATAGTGATGAAGTTGAAACTCTTTTTACTTTTCCAAATTTTGGAAGTAATAGAGGTGATGATTTAGTAACTAATTGCAATGAAGCGTTAGCAAGTTGTTTAGAATTACATGGTAATGAATTTAATGCATTTGGTTCTGATGGTAATGAATATGAAGAAGATAGTATTGAATATGAAGAAGAAAAAAACATTTCAAATTTCAATAACAACAATGATAATGAAACAGTAATGATAGGATTTAATGAAACAATAAATAGATATAATAATAGCGGAAATGCCGATGATTTAGATAATGATTATATATTAAAAGAATCTGTTATTGATAATGGACAAGACGCTGGAATGTCAATGGAATTCAATAGTAATAGTAATATAATTGGTCAAAAAAGAGGTTTTCAATAGTGATGAATATTTTTTTAATAGTTTAAAAAAATATGTATACGGAACCACACAATTAGTAAAAATGAAACATGCAAATACACTGGAATCCAGATTTTTACTAAATAAAGTGATGGTATAGCTCCAACAAAAGTTAACAGAGAATATTGTTATGGTTTCTTTCAACAATTTTAATTTTCTGTTCTATTAGAGAACAAAAAAATGTCCCAAATTGATACGGAAAAGATATCAATATTATATAGTTTTTAAGTTAAGTATATTTGGATACAATAAACATTAATGAACTGTCAACAAAATATTACGTAATTTTAAAATGAATTCAATAATGACTTGTTTCTGTTCTTATTTGTAATGTAAATAATTCATAATTTATGATATAAAGGAGAAGGCCTTTTAGTAGTAATGTACGTAAATATGAATTTATTATTGAATTGAAAATTCTATTCAACAATAATGAGGTAACTATATTTCAATTATCAATATCGAATATTCAAGTATATTTATTTTAAATATACATTGTGAAGGGAAATAACACTAAACTTGCTTTAAAATTCAATTTATAATGAACTGTAGTTTTTTTTTTGATTACAAGTCTCGTATTGAAACTCAATTCAACAATTAATTTAAAAAGCAACATCTTTTTTCCGATTTTTATTATTTAAGTTCTTATCATTCTATTTAATTTTAATTGTCAAGAGTATAATAAAGGAAAATAATTATGGAAGAGATACCGAAATAGGAAATTTTTAAAAATAACAACAATTAAAGAAATCAACAAAAATACATTGTAGGAACATTTACCTAATTAGGTATTAATTCGTTACAACACCAATTTTGACTATATATTATGTTAAAGAAACAACAATATAAAGGAATGTTGATAAGTTTCATAAATTTATATATTTAATTGGTTTAAGGTCCTATATAATTATACTTTAATATACATTTTAATATTACAATGATTAAAAAAATTTATTGGAAGATGTTTATTGGAAGATGTTTATTGGCTGTTTTTTAGTGACTTAAAGTAATGTCTGTTTTTAAATTAATTGAAATACCAAATTTTCCAACAATTGTAATCAATAAAAATATATAATGATTCAAAATGTACTTGAAACTAAATTATGAAAATAGTTTCAAACAAAGATATACAATATTGTAAGTTAAAATCGAATGTCCGAATCGTGGCTTATTACAATTATTTATTTTATTTTAGATTATACCTTTGCATTAAACTCTAATAGAGCAGTATATATAATTTTTAAACAAGAAATGAATTCAGATCAGACACAGCCCAACCATAAACAACAACCAAATAATAATTTTAATATGAATTTTTCTCTTTGAAGCTATAATATTCATTTCAACTAATTAACATGTTATTATTTTAATATCAAATTTTGACATACTCTCTCCAACATTTTTTTTATATATGATAACCTATTATTATTATTATATATTCTCATCTAGTTGAAGTGCCCTCCTATTCACAATACCCTATATAACACCGAATAAATATATATAAATAAATGTTATATAATTTAGTTTTTATTTATTAAGTAACATCGTATAAAGACACTTTTTTATTTTTTATTTTTTATTTTTTCATTATAGTGTAATTAATTGATACATATTTTATATTCCGAACACTCTATAAATAATAAACGCACAAACTACAAATTCATATATCAATAGCAGTTCGTCTTTTCTTTTTCATCTTTTTTAATTTTTTGATTTGATTTGAATTGACCATAAAAGACAACACAAACAATACAAAACACCATTATAATACACGTACTAACGCGAATATCAAAGCCTACAAATATAAATAAAAATTTCAATCCATCGTTTACAATGTTTGTAAGATACTTTTACAAGAAAATATTAACATTAAACATTTTTAGAATTAAATTACTCAACCATTAAAATGTTTTATTGCTCAATAGATTTATCAAAGAAATAAAATATTTTAAGTTAAGGTCGAAACACTTAAGATCAATTTAACAACAAAAAAAAATATATATCGTTATATACATTATTTCAACAAACATTAATTTATATTATGTAGTTCTTATTTTTACTCTTTAAATCATTTCTTTTTATCTACTATTAATACTTTTTATATGCTAATATTTTATTTTTTTTCACTAATCAACTATGCATATAATTATAAATCCAACACCTTTTCTCACATATTTCATAAAAATTTGTGGATTTTGATAATAATAAAAATTAAAAAGTTATACTTTCTCAACAATTGATTTATTCTTTTGTCATTATGATTGATTACAGTCTCTACCAAGAATTATTATATTTGATAAACTATATTTAATTTTTTGTTCTTTTGTTTTGCCATACTTGAAATATTCAAAATTTTATATTTTCTTTTTTCCTCTGAATATTGTTCGTACAAATTCAATATCTTGAATTTTTCAAATTTTACTACTATATTTTTAATCTTTACTATACATTTACTTTATAGTGATTTCGTTGTTAAAATAATACATAATACTAATTAATAAAATTAATGAAAATGAACGTTAAACTCATCAATTTTATAATGATATCAATACTAAATATTATTTTTCTTCCTTTCTCTTCAAATTATTGATTAAATTAATTTAAACAATAATATCAAAGTCTCAACATATATAAATAAACGTAATTCTGTAAAATTCAAACAAATAGATAATTTATATCTTTTTTAGTTACTAACCATATATTTTATAGTAACATTATATTTTACTTATTGAATATAACCTTAGAATAGATACATTTAAGTTAAAGGTTAGTTCAAAAAAAAAAACATAACATACATACATATATATATATATATATATATATTAAAGGACAGTTTTAACCATTATATTATATTCAACTTAGTAAGGAAATTAAACAATGAGTGTTTCCACTAGACCTTTAACATTATCTCATGGTTCAATTGAACAAATTTTATCAATTCCAACTGATATTTATTTTGTTGCTTCTCAATTACAAGATCAATTTCAAAAATATTTACCAACTCCAACAGAAAATTATGATTTAGATGATGAACCATCATCTGGTGCTGAATTATTAGCTAAGTTTTTAGGCTATATTTCAAATTTTATAGATATCGAAAATGAACATTCAATTGATAACCATACTAATCCAAGTACTGAATTACAAATCGAACAATTTAAAAGTGTCTTAAGTGTAAGTTTAGCTGAATTTGAAAATACTTTCTTACATGGTAATGATATTCATACTTTAGCCGCTAAATTACTAATAAGTACTGATATTAATTCATTAGATGAAAATGTTTCTACAACTACTGACTTAGAAGAAAATGATGATCCAACTATTACTACCTCTCCAACAAAAGTTAATGAATTAATTAAAAATTATATAAATGCAAGACTCGTTACAAACAAACCATTTACTAAATCAAATTCGTATTTATTTAAAGCTGCTAAAGACAATATTGCTCAAATCACTGCTATTTTCGGTGGCCAAGGTAATACTGATGATTATTTTGAAGAATTAAGAAATTTATACGAAACTTATAACGTATTAATTGTGGATGTTATTGAATTTGCTGCTGATACACTTGGTGAATTAACTAAATCAACCACTGAAACCGAAAAAGTTTATACACAGGGTTTTGATATTCTAGATTGGTTAAAAAATCCATCCCAAACTCCAGATGTAGATTATTTATTATGCATTCCAGTCTCATGTCCTTTAATTGGTGTTATTCAATTGGTACACTATGCTTTAACTGCAAGATTATTAGGGTTTACTCCAGGTGAAATGAAGTCATATTTCAAAGGTGCTACAGGTCACTCGCAAGGTCTTGTAACTGCTGTTGCTATTGCTGAAGCCGATTCTTGGGAATCATTCTTCGAATCTGCAAGAAAAGCCATTTCTTTATTATTTTTTATTGGTGTCCGTTGTCATTTAACTTATCCAAATACATCTCTACCGCCATCTATCCTGGAAGATTCCATCGAAAATGGTGAAGGTACCCCATCTCCTATGTTGGCTGTCTCTAATTTAACACAAGAACAAGTTCAACATTATATCGACCAAACTAATTTACATTTACCAAAAGAAAAACACATTAACATTTCATTAATTAATGGTTCTAGAAACTTAGTCGTTTCAGGTCCACCACAGTCGTTATATGGTTTAAACTTAACTTTAAGAAAAGCCAAGGCTCCTCCTGGTTTAGATCAATCTAGAATTCCATATTCTGAAAGAAAATATAAAATTTCAAACCGTTTCTTACCAGTCTCTTCTCCTTTCCATTCCAATTTATTATCAAGTGCTGGTCCATTAATCGAAGAAGATTTAGCTAGAAACAAGATTGTCTTTAACAATTCTGAATTATCAATACCAGTCTATGACACTTATGATGGTTCTGATATTAGAGCTTACAATGGTTCAGTTACCAAAAGAGTTACTGAATGTATTATCACTTTACCAGTTAATTGGGAAACTGCTACAAAATTCCAAACTACACATATTTTAGATTTTGGTCCAGGTGGTGCTTCTGGTTTAGGTGTTTTAACACATAGAAACAAAGATGGTACTGGTGTCCGTGTTATTATCGCTGGTTCATTAAATAACAATCTAGATGATGAATACGGTTTTAAACAAGAAATTTTTGATGTCTTGAGCAGTGGTTTCAAGATGAACACTAATTGGTTAAAAGAATATCATCCAACATTAGTTAAAAATAAAAGTGGTAAGATATATGTTAAGACAAAGTATTCTAGCTTATTAGGTAGAGCTCCATTACTTATTCCAGGTATGACACCAACAACTGTTTCTCCAGATTTTGTTGCTGCGACTATAAATGCTGGTTATACTATTGAATTAGCTGGTGGTGGTTACTTTTCCCCTGAACACATGACGGGCGCTATTGATTCAGTCATTTCTCAAATTAAAGAAGGCTATAGTTTAGGTATTAATTTAATCTATGTCAATCCAAGAATGCTACAATGGGGTATTCCGTTAATCAAAGAATTAAGAGAAAAAGGTTATCCAATTCAATATTTAGCTATAGGTGCAGGTGTCCCTTCCCTTGAAGTTGCATCGGAATATATTGAAACTTTAAATTTGACTCATTTAGATTTAAAACCTGGTTCAGTAGATGCCATTAGTCAAGTTATTAATATCGCCAAGGCTCATCCAAAATTTCCAATTGTCTTACAATGGACTGGTGGTAGAGGTGGTGGTCATCACTCCTTTGAAGATTTCCATGCTCCAATGTTACAAATGTATTCTAAATTAAGAAGATATAAGAATATTATTTTGGTTGTTGGTTCCGGTTTTGGTTCTGCAGAAGATACTTATCCATATTTAACTGGTGAATGGTCATCTAAATTTGATTATCCCCCAATGCCTTTTGATGGTTTCTTGTTTGGTTCCAGAGTCATGATTGCCAAGGAAGCTAAAACGTCACCAGCTGCAAAGAAATTAATTACCGAATGTCCAGGTGTTAGTGATTCAGAATGGCAAAATACTTACAAAAAACCAACTGGTGGTATCATAACAGTTCGTTCAGAAATGGGAGAACCAATCCATAAGATCGCTACTCGTTGTGTTATGTTTTGGAAAGAAATGGATGACACTATTTTTACATTACCAAAGAATAAATTACAATCTGCTTTAGATGCTAAGAGAGAATATATTATTTCAAAACTGAATTCTGATACTCAAAAACCATGGTTCCCTACAGTTAATAATGAAGTTAAGGATTTGACAACTATGACATACTTAGATGTGGCTAATAGATTAGTCGAATTGATGTTCATCAATTCTTCTCAATCTTGGATTGATCCTACTTTAAGAAAATTTACTGGTGACTTCTTACGTCGTGTAGAAGAACGTTTTACAGAATCAAAAACTTCATCATTAATTCAATCTTATGATGTTTTAGATAAACCAAATGCGATTATTGAATCTGTATTTGATAAGTATCCAGCTGCTAAATCCCAATACTTACATGCTGAAGATATTGATAATTTCATTAACATGTGTCAAAATCCTATTCAAAAGCCTGTTCCATTTGTTCCAATTTTGGATCATAGATTTGAATTTTTCTTTAAAAAAGATTCTTTATGGCAATCAGAACATTTAGAAACCGTAGTTGGTGAAGATGTTCAAAGAACGTGTATTTTACACGGCCCAGTTGCTGCTCAATCAACGAAAATTGTCGATGAACCAATCAAAGATATCTTAGATAACATTCACAATGGTCACATAGCTAAATTATTAGAAAATTATTACTCAAACGATGAATCAAAAATTCCTGTAGTCGAATATTTTGGCGGTGTCGAACTATCTGAAGCAACTACAAAAGATGATTCCATTGTATTATCTTCATCTAAGTTAAACGACACTGTTAATTGGTACAATACACTAGCTGGTTCAACTAAAAACTGGAGATCAGCCTTCTTTAATGCCAAAAACTTTACTCAAGGATCTGTTTTTGTAAGCAATCCTGCAAGAAAAATTTTCCATCCTGCTAAACATTTGAAGGTTGAGATTTTAAATTCAAATAAACCTGAAAAGACAATCATTAATTTACTAGAAAGGGTTCAAGGTGAACAAAAAACCACTGCAACTCTGAAATTAAAGGATGAAAATACGATTCAACTTAATTTGATCGAAAACAGAACAATGGATGGTAAGCCAGTTTACTTACCTTTATTATATACGTACAATCCTGATGATGGTTTTGCACCAATCGCAGAAATTATGACTGATAGAAACACCCGCATTAAAGAATTTTATTGGAAATTATGGTTAGACGAACCGTTTTCTTTAGATTTTGATCCAAGAAGCGTCATTCAAGGTGAACGATTTACTATCACTAAAGAAGCAATCTCTTCATTTACACACGTTATTGGTAATAACTGTGAAGATTTCGTTTCAAGATCTGGAAAGAAAATTTTAGCTCCAATGGATTTCGCTATCGTAATTGGCTGGAGAGCTATTATCAAAGCCATTTTCCCAAAAAGCATTGACGGTGATTTATTGAAATTGGTTCATCTATCTAACGCCTACCAAATGATACCAGGTGCCAAAGCTTTGCAAGAAGGTGACATTATTTCTACTTCTGCTGTTATAAAATCTATTGTTAACCAACCATCGGGTAAGGTAGTGGAAGTTGTTGGTACTTTGAGCAGAGATGGTTCTCCAGTTATGGAAGTAACATCATCCTTCTTTTATAGAGGTAGCTATTTAGATTTCGAAAATACTTTCAAAAAGACCACAGAAACAGTTTACAAGGTAACGATGTCATCTGCCAAAGATATTGCTGTTTTACGCTCTAAGGAATGGTTTCAATTAGATGATGAAGATTTAGATTTAGCAAATAAAGTTTTGACCTTCAAAGTTTCCACTGAGGTTAATTTCAAAAATGCTTCTGTATTCTCATCTATGAGATGTTACGGTTCTATTTTAATGGAATTACCTACTAGGGAAAAAGTTGAAATAGGTGTTGTTGATTACGAAGCTGGTGAGTCTTATGGTAATCCAATAATGGAATACTTGAAAAGAAATGGTACTACTCTAGAAAAGAAGGTTAATTTGGAAAATGCTATTCCAATTGCGATATTAGATACTCAATCCCCAAGTACCAACGAACCATATGGTAGAATCTCTGGTGATTTAAATCCCATCCATGTTTCTAGACATTTTGCATCTTATGCCAACCTACCAGGTACTATTACTCATGGTATGTATTCATCTGCTTCCGTACGTGCTTTAATTGAAAATTGGGCAGCTGATAGCATCTCTTCAAGAGTACGTGGTTATAACTGTACATTTGTTTCAATGGTATTACCAAATACTCCATTGAAAACATATATTCAACATGTTGGTATGATCAATGGTCGTAAATTGATCAAATTTGAGACAAAGAATGACAGTGATGTTGTCGTTCTATCTGGTGAGGCTGAAATTGAACAACCTGTCTCTGCATTTGTATTCACAGGTCAAGGGTCTCAAGAACAAGGTATGGGTATGGATTTATACAACAAATCAGAAGTTGCTAAAGATGTTTGGGATAGGGCTGATGTCCATTTCAAAAAGACTTATGGTTTTTCTATTTTAGATATTGTTAAAAATAACCCTAAGGAGCTTACTGTGTATTTTGGTGGTGAAGAAGGTAGAAAAATTAGGAGAAACTATACTGAAATGGTTTTTGAAACCATTGTCGATGATTCAATAAAAACAGAAAAAATCTTTAAAGATATTGATGAATCCACCAATTCCTTTACATTTAAATCTCCTTCTGGTCTATTATCTGCAACTCAATTTACCCAACCTGCCTTAACTTTAATGGAAAAAGCTTCTTATGAAGATTTAAGATCAAAAGGTTTAATCCCTACCAATGCGGCTTTTGCTGGTCACTCATTGGGTGAATATGCAGCATTAGCTTCATTAGCTGATATCATGTCGATTGAATCCTTAGTAGACGTTGTTTTCTATAGAGGTATGACTATGCAAGTAGCTGTTCCAAGAGATGAACTTGGTAGATCTAACTATGGTATGATTGCAGTTAACCCGGGACGTGTTTCTCCTACATTCTCTCAAGATGCATTACAATTTGTTGTTGAAAAAGTAGGTAAGAGAACCGAATGGTTAGTTGAAATTGTAAATTACAATGTTGAAAATCAACAATATGTTGCGGCCGGTGATTTAAGGGCTTTAGATACTTTAACCAATGTTTTGAATTTTATTAAAATCCAAAAGATCAATTTAGATAAACTTCAAGAAACTATGAGTCTAGAAGATGTTGAATCTCATTTATATGAAATCATTGATGAGGTTTCCAAGAAATCATTAGCCAAACAACAACCTATTGAATTAGAGAGAGGTTTTGCTAGTATTCCTTTACGTGGTATTTCTGTTCCTTTCCACTCTTCATATTTGAGAAATGGTGTTAAACCATTTAAGAATTTCTTAGAGAAAAATATTTTGAAGGAGAATGTTAAGGTTGATAGATTAATTGGTAAATATATTCCAAATTTGACAGCCAAACCTTTTGAAATTACTAAAGAATATTTCCAAGATGTCTATAATTTAACTGGTTCTGAAAGAATTAAATCAATTATTGACAATTGGGAAGCTTACGAAAAATAATCATTTTCAAAATGCTAGTTTATAATGCTAAGATATTAGATAAATATAATTGTAATTTTATACTATAAATATTTTAAAAATTAATGTATATTATATTTTAAATTTCATGTTATTATTCGTTTCAATTTAATGTGTTGTAAAAAGACTATTCAATAAAATGAAAGGTAAGATCAGAGAAAGAATTCAACCAAGGGCGATTCTCTAATAATCTTCCATTTTCAAATGTAGTCTCAAATATGCAATTTTTAAAATATGATTCAATAATTGAATAGTTTAATTCCGGTTCCTTTAGTAATATTTTATTCTTTTTATTCTTACTTTTTCTAGTAGATTCAAACTTAACGAATCCATCATCAATTTTAATCTCATTTTTATCCAGTATATCCACCATTTTACTAATTAGTGGATATTTCTCGAATAGTTGTGCTTTTGAATATCTATCAGTGTGCTGAATTAGGTTATTAGCTAATAATATCTTAGGGCATTCTGCTTCAAAAACTGTTTCGGTTAAATCTAATGGTGCGTGTGGCAAGAAATATAATGTCGTTGAATCAAAATTTTTCCATTTAGGTGCTAATTGATCAATATGCCAGTTTCCTTTTGTATCTTCAATATATTTATTATCTTCCGTCGTAAATGCAGGATCAAATATTGATATTATTAATTTTTTATTGTTGATGCTTTCAATTTTATCAATGATCTCTAATAGAAGAGCCAATTGATATCTTGAAGGTTGTTCTTCATGAAAACTTCCCATTGCCAAACATCTGATTCTATCAATTGATCTATATTTTTCAGTTATTATGTTTATTAGTTCATTAAAAAATTCGGATTCTTTTATCGTTTGCCTGTATTCTTCAATATTCTCATTAAGTGATTTTGAATAATTTAAATTCTTCTTTGCAATTTTTTTAAATTCAGTTTGTGACATGTTGATTCTTTTATTTGTAGAAATATATAATTTATTTAGCCAATTGAAATATAGATTATGTTATAACACTGTCAACATTAATGATATTTTAAATGACAAAATAGCAACTTTTTAGGTCGATTCTTTTAAGACTAGACTATTTAAAAATAAAACTGTATGCTAGATAATACTCGAATTTAAATATAACAATTTTTTTCCGC
The DNA here is from genome assembly GCA_030573835.1 of Tetrapisispora taiwanensis (nom. inval.). Taxonomy (NCBI): domain Eukaryota; kingdom Fungi; phylum Ascomycota; class Saccharomycetes; order Saccharomycetales; family Saccharomycetaceae; genus Tetrapisispora; species Tetrapisispora taiwanensis (nom. inval.). The sequence continues at coordinate 174,734 of JAJMDZ010000003.1, forward strand.
AAATGATACCAACATAATGAACACCTTCTTTTCTTGTTCCTCATCGATATTAGTTCCAATGTTCATGACATCTCGATCTCTGAATAATGCTATTGACTCTGGTTGTGAACTACTTACATCGGTCCCGCAGGTTTAAATTTTTCAAAAATTTCTCGATGACTTGAAAAATTTAAAGAAGGAAAAAAAAAAATGAAAATAATTCATTCGAAAAAATTTTTAGTGATGGAAGTTCTTAACGAATACTATAAGAAAGATTAATCCAATTGTAATTATTAAACTTTTATTATAATGTTATAATAGGTTATATTAAATTCAGTCCTTATAATTACTTTGATATATTATATATTTTTATTAATAAACTATCTTTCGATTAATTTGATAGATCTAGCTATATCGTTTATAAGCAAATAAGCTTCAGTTAACTGCGAATAGCTTCTAATAATATTTAATTTTTTTTCAAATATATTGACTATAACTACTTTAAATTAATTTACTTTGAATATGCGCAAGTGTAAGGTTTTTGTTGGTAATTCCCATCCAGAATTAGGTAATTTAGTTTGCCAAAGATTAGGTATCGAACCTGCTCCATGTACATTAAAGAAATTCGCAAATGGTGAAACTTCTGTTCAAATTGGTGTTTCTGTACGTGATGAAGATGTTTACGTTATCCAATCTGGTTCTACAACGGTCAATGACCATATTATGGAATTACTTATTTTGGTTTCTGCTTGCAGAGGTGGTTCCGCCAGAAAAATTACTGCTGTTATTCCACAATTCCCATATTCAAAACAATGTAAAATGAAGAAACATAGAGGTGCTATTACCGCTAGAATGTTAGCTAACTTATTAATTATGGCAGGTGCAGACCATGTTATTTCTATGGATTTACATGCTTCTCAAATGCAAGGTTTCTTTACTAAACCTGTTGATAATTTATATGGTGGTCCAAGTTTAGCTAAATGGATTCGTGAAAATGTTGAAGATTACCAAGAAGCTGTCGTTGTCTCTAAAAACCCTGGTGGTACTAAAAGAGTCACAGCATTGGCTGATGCTTTAAAAATCAATTTTGCAATGATTCACACCGATCGTCGTCGTGCTAAAGATTTATATTCTCAAAATAAAGATCTACAACAATTAAAACAAAGAAAGCAATCAATGTTAAGAAAAAATAGACCAATAATAAAACAAGGTGATACTCCAAATGAAGAAGAAAATATAATTTTAACTAATGGTATCCAAACTGCCAGAATTCGTAACGGTCATGTTATTGGTGATGATGAAGAAGATGAAGAATGTGCCATTGATGATATAGATAGCGATGCAGTTTCTATCGATGGTATCAATTCAACTGCATTAGGGGAAACTTATGATGCTGTTGATTCTGATGATGATGAAGAAAGTGAATTTGTTCAAAAGGAAAAACTAATCACTTTAGTTGGTAACGTTCGTGGTCGTTCTGCTATAATATTAGACGATATGATTGATAGACCATCTTCTATCATTGAAGCTGCTGAACATTTGATTCAAAACTGTGGTGCTAAGAAAGTATATGTAGTTGCTACCCATGGTGTATTTACTGGTGATTCCTTAGAGTTATTAGAACAATCAGATGCTATTCACCAAATTGTCGTTACAAATACCTACCCAATCGACGAAAATCGTAAAAATGCATCCAAAAAACTAACTATTATCGACGTATCTGCTATTTTTGCGGAATGTATTCGTCGTGATCATTATGGTGAAAGTATTTCAGTTTTATTTGATTCTTTGACTGTTTAGATTTTTATTTTAATAAGTCATTACCATACAATTTCATAAATAAATCAACATTTATATATTAATTAATCAGTTCCAATTATCTTATTCTGAAGTTATTATCTTGGTATGCGTATTTCTAGAGATATTGAACTATATAATGATCATCAGGGAACTTCATATATAAAGTTTCTGCATAGTAAAACATCAATTAATTATATATCGTATAATATTTTTGTGCGTTTACACTTTAAGATACATATAAAGAAATATAAAATTTAAATAATCTAATTATAAGAATACTATTTTATTTATTTATTTTTGAATGCTAGTATTCAATAAACCATCAATGGATGAAATACTCGTATCTGATGGTTTCAAAGAAGTGTTTTTGTGAACATTGGAACCTTCTTCGTTTTCATCATTTTCCATTTCTAATGATACATTGCTAATCTGTTTTAAGTGTTTTTGCTCTGGTTGGAAGGTCAAATTTGGACTTGTGATATTAACTGGTGTAAATTTCTTTGGTAAATTAACTCTTGTAAATTTGTTTTTGATCTTTTCTTGAACATAATCTATATCTAAATGTTTTGTTAATGATATTTTATGGATACAACTAATATAATGTTTACCATCTAGTTGAACATCTAGTGGGTGTTGAGTGTGACAACCTGGTGACATCTTAAGTCTCATTGAATGCATTTTTTCACCATTATTGTCAGTACTTTCATATAATTCGAAATTAATTTGTGATAAATAATCAAATTCTGGTAATGCATTTCTTGCAATACGCATAGGAATACCAGATTCATATATAATATTTAATAAGGTATAAATATGCGATTCTTTAGTAAAATAAGCTATCAATTCAGGCTCCTCCTTAGTCTTCATCGAATCGATATCATCTAAAATTTGTCTTGCTAATGGAAGAGATGTCAATAAACCAATATCTAATTTTTCAGAATCCTTAATACCATATTCCTTTGGACAAATAAAATCAAATAAAACCTTTGTTAATTTAAATAATTCCTGGAAAAGGACAAATCTTCTCTTTTCAAAACACGAATCACTATTTGAAGCATTATCATTACCTGATTGTTTAGTCTCAATTACCCAACCAGCTGAACCAACTGTCGATGAATGCCTATTCGTAGAGGATGCAGATGGATGTTTAGGTACGCTATCTGTTATTTTGAAATTATTTTTTGCTAATACATTAACAGGATAATGGTCAACTAAAAAGTGGCTGGATACTTCATCACTAATCTGATCATCCAGACCTCTAGGATCAAAAACATGTTCCAAAAATTCCCTATTATGTAAGGAATCATACTTCATAGTATCATAAAGTTCTGAAATTTTAGAAGGATCTAGCTTTTCTACGCTTTCAAATTCATTAAAAAGCTTTTCCCATCTTTCCTTGAATAAAAATGGATCTTCACCACAGCACCATCTTTTTTGGAATGTGTCGACATCTTTAGTTTGATAATTATGATTTAAAACTTTGCGGTGGTAATTCATTAGATCAACAACACGCTTAGTTACTGTGTAAGGTCCTGGCATTTTTGCTGGCCAGGCAAATTGAGATGGAATGTCGTTACCAACTCTTAAAAGAGGTTTTAATTTCTTTTTTACCTTATCCATAAGATCCTTAGCAGCATTACTATCGTCTAATAAATCTTTTCTAATATTAATTTCATCGCTTCCCACAACGTTTTCACTGAACAGGGCCGATGCCCATATTTGAGCTGATAGTAAAACTCGTCTTTCTGAAGAAGAAAATATTTTGACGTTATCAAGAATCGATTTATTTAATAAATCAAAATCTTGTCTCATTTGTTCACCTAGTTCCTGTGCTTGATAACGTGCTGAGTGAGTAGGTTCACCACCCCATTTAAGAATGAATTGGACCTTCTCAACTTCATTTTCAGCATTTAGAACAGGCTTCAATTGAATTTTTGTACCTGGAAATTCTAGCTTCTTTTGTAAAGCATTTATTAAAACATTTAATTTTACTGGATCTTCATCATTTTCATCAACAGCTATTTGTAACGCTTTTAATGCAATTCTCAAATCGTCCTCTTTTCTAATGACAACTTCTTCTTTGTGACCTTTTAATAAAGAAATAAAGATAGGGGAAGTAAAGGAATGTTTAAATTTTTGTTTTGGAGTTCTATCAGCATGACGAATAACAGTTACTAAACCTTTAAAAACCCATTTCTGAGATTTTTCTTCTTGAATTACAGGTAAAATTTTCTTTCTTAAATCTATTTTCTTTTTTGCATCTATAAATGTATCCCTTAATATTTTAACACATTGATCATAATAAGCTGCGTTATCTTTTACAAAAGAGAACCCATTAACATCAATGACATAACTTTTTCCTTGAACTCGTAAGATATCAAAACCACAAATCATTTGAGAAAATACCTTACAAACACGAGTGGCCATTTCGCTTTCTTCTTTACTTAATTCAGTCAGATATCTAATTTCTTTACCGTGCGTATTTCTTCTAACAACACCATCAACAACAGGGGATTTACGAGTTTCAGCATGGCAAAAATTTTCACCAACAGTGTAAGCTTTAACATCTTCCGAATTATCCGTTTCAATAAATTCTTCGTAAATATAAGAACCATCAGTTCTAGGTGTTAATAACGATGGATCAAATTCAGATGATTTATTATCAACTTTACGGAACAGCCTACGGCCACCACCGCCATTTTTGGAATGATAATATATATAAATATTGTGATTTTCACCATCAACAGGTTTTTCAACAAATGGTTTTGTCATTTTTTTACCATTTACCTCTAGAGTATCTTCATCAACCATTCTCCACGTAGGTTCAGAAATTGGTTCAACAGATACACCACGTTCAATTAACATGGCCTTTAATGAATCATCAAATACAGGGCCTCCATCTCTACTTATTTCTAATTTCGGTGGTGTTGGTACACCTGCAGCCCTTAATAATCGTAAACATAATCTTCTATCCCATAATGCTTTTTGCATGACCAAATCATTGATGAAAAATGGTTTTCTTAATTTGACATATTCAATTGCTTTCTCTAAAGGAAAACCATTAGAGAAAAATGAGATTAAAAAATCACAAGTAGGCCAATTCTCTATGCTTTCATCTAGAATGACTTTATCACCAAAAATAATAGTTTCAAACTCACCATTCTCAATTAATCTATTTAAAATTTTTCTACAAGGTTTCGATAATACTTTATTATCCATTGCACAGACACCAATTTTACCAATTTTAGGTAATTGTGATTTCACATGAGAAATGGATGATCTTTTTGATGATGCTGTCGAATTTGGAGCCGTACTTGTAGCACTGGACACTTCACTAAAACTAACTGTTGGCGATGGTGGGTCTTGAATTGATCCACTTTGAGTTTGTGAAGACGATGTTTCATTTACTTTTACTGGGTTCATAACATACTCTTTTACTGAGGATGTATTTCCATGTTGAGAGTTGTGACTTAGTGTTCTTTGTAAAGTGGCACCCACATCTTCATCTTCTTCATCTGATCTTTCTTTAGGGCTAACTGGAGGTAATTTTAAAGAAGTATTTTCGCTTGAAGATGTTTTAGGAACAAAATCCATTAGAAAAGGGGCCATCGATTCCATTGCTTTTTTAGTTTTATGGTTTAGCTCAACTTTTTTCGAGGTTGGTGAAACTGGGTCACCATAATCACCATTCAATGTACTTCCTGCCATTTTATCTGCCAGAAGTATATTAAAAATTTAAGCAAATAAGGACAACTAAATAAATATCTTCAATGGTAATACGCTATTGCTATTAATAATGTTTGCCTTCTGACTTAGAGAACTTAAGAAATTAAATATTCAAAAAATACTCTGCAAATGCTTATAATTTTTGCTTGTGGTATATTAACAAAGTAAAATATTTAATTATAATAATATGAACCTATTATTTCATAATCCATTTTAAAGTCATCATTGATAACTTAATGTTAATTTTATGTGAACTTATTATCTTAAAATTTTAACCCGGATTACAATATTTTTTTCAGGATGGATTATTATTGAAAAATTTTTAACTAGTGCGGAAGTGAAAAAAAAATCGATGAGCTTCATCTTAGTACGGACGATAGTAATGTAAACAATATTTTAAAACATAAATTCATTATCTACTTACATGTTTATATTGAAACTAACATTAACACTTGTATTTTATCTACCTTATATATTTATTAACTGTCATAAGTGTAAGTTATTTCTTTTCGATTACTGCTATATCATTTTTATCAGCAGTAGAAAATCTATTCTTATTGGAATATCAAAATATTGAAATATAATTAGATACAATGGATAGTTCAATAGAAACTAAGAAAAGAAGATTAACAGATTCCTTACCTTTAAACAAAAGAGATCCATCAAAAATTTTTGCTCCTTACAGAGTTATTGGTAATGTTAGTAATTCAGTGCCTTTTGCAATAGGTACTTTAGGTTCTACATTTTATATTGTAACAAGTGTCGGTAAGAGTTTTCAAATCTATGATGCAAACAATTTACATTTATTATTTGTTTCTGAAAGAGAATTAGAAAATAATATCACTTGTTTTGCTACCCATTTTCACCATGTTTTTGTTGGTGCAGGTAATAAAATTTATGTTTTCAAAAGAGGTATTCAAGAGTTTGAAATTACTTTAGATACAACATCGAGAATAAAATCAATAAATGTCTTTGGTGACTTTTTATGTGTCTCTACAGAAGATAATTTGGTTTCAATTTACAAAAAGAAAGATAGATCATCAAAATATCCAACACAATACTATTCTCAATTTCATGTCACCGAAATGTTAGGTGGTGACATTGTTTCCATTATTCATTTACCAACATATTTGAATAAAATTGTTATTATCACTAACTCCAATATTTTATTGTTAAATGTGAGAACTGGTAAACTATTATTTCAGTCACAAGAATTTCCATCTAATATTACAGCAGTCTGTGAAGCCCCTGCTTTAGATATTTTAGCCTTAGGTTGTGAAAATGGACAAATAATTATGTACAATATTAGGAAAGGTAAGATTATTAGATCAATAAACATGACAAAACTTCGTTTTTCATCGTTATCTTTTAGAACAGATGGATCTTCCCATTTAGCTATAGGCTGTACCAATGGTGATTTGATATTTTATGATTTAGACCGTCGTTCTCGTATTCATATATTAAAGAATATTCATAGAGAATCATTAGGTGGAGTGGTTAAGTCTTCCTTTTTGAATGGTCAACCTATTATAGTAACATCTGGTGGTGATAATTCGATTAAAGAATATGTATTTGATCCTTCTCTATCTCAGGGTGATGGTGAAACTGTTGTGCAACCTCCAAGATTTTTACGTTCTAGAGGTGGTCATTCCCAACCATCTTCATCCATTCTATTTGCAGACAATGATGCTCATATGATTTTATCTGCTTCTAGAGATAAATCTTTATGGGCTTTCTCTTTGAGAAAGGATGCCCAATCACAAGAGTTATCTCAAAGATTGCATAAAAATAAAGATGGTGCCAGATTAGCAGGCAGTACATCAAAAGAAAAATTTCCTGAAATTGTGAGTATGGCAATTGAAAACTCTAGAATTGGTGAATGGGAAAATGTTATAACTGCCCACAAAGAAGAGAAATTCGCAAGAACATGGGATATGCGCAATAAAAGAGTTGGTAGATGGACTTTTGATACATCAGATGGTGGCTTTGTTAAATCTGTGGCATTATCTCAGTGTGGTAATTTTGGTTTAGTAGGTTCTTCCAATGGTAGTATTGTAGTTTATAATATGCAAAGTGGTATGATCCGTAGAAAATTTAAATTACATAAGAAAGCTGTAACTGGTATTGCTGTAGATGGTATGAACAGAAAAATGGTATCTTGTGGATTAGACGGTATTGTTGGTTTCTATGACTTTAATAAAGCGTCTCTTTTGGGTACATTAAAACTAGACTCTTCAATTACAACCATGGTATACCATCGTTCTTCTGATTTGATTGCACTAGCTCTTGACGATTTATCAATAGTAGTTATCGATACGATTACTCAAAGAATTGTACGTCAATTATGGGGCCATTCAAATAGAATCACTTCTTTAGACTTTTCACCCGATGGTCGTTGGATTGTATCGGTATCTTTAGATTCAACTTTAAGGACATGGGACTTACCAACTGGTAATTGTATTGATGGTGTTAGATTAGAAAGTGTTGCGACAAAAGTCAATTTTTCTAGTAATAGTGAATTTATTGCCACAACACATGTCGTAGGAAATGGTATTTGTTTATGGACTAACAAAAGTCAATTTAAATCTATCTCTACTAGAGCAATTTCTGAGGAAGATTTTCAAAGAATGTTACTACCAAATAATTCTGCCTCGGGTAATTTCAATATTATTGATTCAGCTATAAATAGTAGTGATGATGTTGAAGAAGAAGATTTTGGTAATTATATTTCAGTTGATGTAATTAATGATGATCTTGTCACATTATCTATGGGCCCAAGAAATAAACTAAATACATTATTAAATCTTGATATCATTAAACAAAGAGCAAAACCTACCGAACCAGTTAGGAAAATAACAAAGCCATCATTCTTTTTACAATTAACTGGCGAAAGTGTTGGTGATGAAGCTTCTGTTAGAGAAGGTATTATTGACAACACGGCGACCGAGGCCAGTGCATTGGAAAAGAAGCAAAGCGAAACTAAACAGGCTGAAGATAAATTAAATAAATTTAAACCTAAAGGTAGTGTTGAATTTGAATCTAAATTTACGAAATTATTACGTACAAGCTTTAAATCAAATGATTATACAGAATTTTTGGCTTATCTAATCGAATTACCACCTTCAACTATAGATATGGAGATCAGATCACTAAACACATTTCAACCATTTGATGAAATTGTTTGGTTTATTAACTCTTTAACATCAGGTATAAATTCTAAAAAGGATTTTGAATTGTATGAAGCATTTATGAATTTATTATTCAGAGTTCATGGTGATATTATTCACTCTAATAATTCTAATTTGGATATTAAAGAAGCTTTATCTAGGTGGGAAACATCTCATAATGATAGTTCAAAGGTTGATGATTTATTAAAACATTGTTCAGGTGTTTTAAATTTTATCTCGAGTAATTAAAAAGCATTATATATTTCAGAATTAATAATTTATATAAAGTATATGCATGTATCTACATATTTTATCTTTATTGACGATAAGTTGAATAATTTCCTAGTGTTCTTAATTACAATAAATCTTTTTGTGATTTCAATTTTTGAACCTCGATAACTTTAGCACAGGTACTATGAACTAGCATTGTCTTATCAAATATGTTTACAAATGAAACTGTATCAGGTAATGATGTTGATATTCTTTTCTCACATATCGTGCATATACCCCCTTCATCGATTTTAAATGGTCTAGAATATAATATGTTTATATCATTGGATACTTTTATTAAGTCTAATCGTAACAGCATACCTCTTATTTGATTTTGTTCTGATTTTATTGTAGAAATCTTATTCACGTTCAAAATCATATTGAAAATAGAGCACACTTGTGTTTCGGGTGGAATTAGTTCTAGCATTGAAATTGAATCCATTTTTGTACCAAATTCGTTCAAAAATTGTACAAGAACTTCTTTGATTTTAGATCCTTCTGATTTTATTTCTAATATTTGTTTAAAAAAATATAAAAGTAAAGCTTTACCTTTTGTAGAATCTTGTTGATATATATCTAAACAATATTTTGAGGATTCGGAATAATTGTGTAATTCTTTAAACAAAATATCAATAGAAGAAGTATGATCATTCAGTTTTTTTAAAGGATACGATTTTAATAGCTTTAAATATTCTTTGCTTTGTTCGATCAATGAGTCAGACTTTATTTGGTTGTCCAATATTTGTATAACTAATTTCGGATTATAGATACTATATTCCTGCAAGAACAATTTTAATTTTTTTTGGAATTTAATATTAGATAAATTAGAGATGTAATATTCTATCAATTCAATTTGAAGATAATCAATATGTGTTTGAAACGAACTTGTAATAAATTCAATATATTCGATTGCTATATCAATGTCGATCTCCTTGATAAATTTATAAATTTTTAAGTGATCTCTATACTTGCAGACATCACTTACTTGCATGAATATCAATTTAATTGTAGAATTTTTATCAGTTTCTGTTTTTATAACCCATTCTGAATACTGTAATAATACTTCAATATATTCGTTGTTTAACATCTGTAAATATTCTATCATTAGAAGTAAAACTCCTTCTGTTATCTTATTTGCTTCAGTGTTAATTAAATTCAAATATAGCGATTTTAAAAAACCCAGTGCCTCAATATGCTGCTTCAAAGAAAAGTAATAATCAAGTAGGTACTTATATAGTTTACTTTCTTTTAATTTAAAGACAACAAATTCAACGTTTGCGTAGTTTTCCACTCTTAAAAATGGACCTAACAATGACTGTTGATAATTAAAATAAATATCAAATAAAGTAGTGTCAATAAGCCTTAAAATATCAAATGTCCTTGTATCTTCATTATCATTTATTAAAAAAAACTCCACATTTTGCTTTATGTTTTGGTCAAATATACTCCATGTAACTTCTCCATTATATTTAGGGTCATTTAAATTTCTAATGATTCTTCTCATTTCTATTAAATATGGGACATAAAAAGTTAAAATATATTGAGGAAATATAATTTCATTTTTATCATTAATTCTAAAATCGCATTTTTCAAGGTCAGTATTATTATTTGAGAATTGTAAGTCAACAAGTATTTTATTTGGTAACGTGTATTGTAATATTAAATGTGGAGGAGCCCAAAATAATATAAACTGATCAAATATTGTTTTTATAATATATTTTTGTATATTTGTTATTTTTCTTAACATCATAGAATTGTGATCAAGTGTTTCTATAAGAAATTGCATTTTTTGGAAGACCTCTAAACATAAAACTACGTTCAAATCTCTTAATTTCATCGAACATAATTCAAGAGATTCTTCTGGATCTAATGAAGCACATAACTCTAATGAATGTCTTGATGATAAAAAATAATTGTAAAAAATAACATTTCTCCATAATTTTATTATTTCCTTGTACTTCATTTTCCCAAATCCAAAATTGATAGTTAAATTATTACTGTCAAAATAATCATCAACTTTATAATTGTATAATTTAATTTCATTAGTCTGTGTGATAACTATGAAATATGGTCCGTTTAATAATTGGATCTCTTGGATTTTACCTTCGATTTCCATTGATAAAAATTCAAATCCCTCCTTATAATCAACTATTTTTAATATATCCTCATTAAATAGTAATAACATATTTAGTTCAATGGCTTTAATTTCAAACTGCCCCTTATCTAGTGCCTCAAAATATTGTTTCTTAGAAGTTAGCAGGTATAGATCATTGCTTTCATTGAGTGCATGTATTTCAACTAATTTATTTGTTATTCGGTCAATGATAATAGGATATTTTTTATTTGCTGGTTTGAACATATACCTCTTACTTTTACTTGTATTTTTCCTTTGGGGAGCCAATGAGTGCCAAAAACGTTTTGAAGAAGTGTTTGATGATATATTTGTTGAAAGACTAAAAAGTGACGAATTGTCAGGTTTCAATTCTTTCGAAAAATTATCATTATCAGAACTATAATATACTTCATCATTTCCATTGATGGATAGTGATCTTAACTTATTTAATGCATCTACAATGTTATCAGGTTTACTTTTATTTGTTGTTCTTTCTATTTTAAGTAATTTATTGTCATCGTATTTCCAAGAATAGATACCATCTGTCGAAGTTATCATTAAACCACAATCAGCTGGTGAAATTGAAAGTGCTGTTTCCTTGGAATGAGGCAAAGCAATATCGATCATTTCCTTATAACTTGTGCCTATCCACGTCAATGCCCTTAAATTCGAGGTATTCTTTACCGAATATACCATAATAGTCTTGAAATCATCATTGCCTTTACTTTGCCGTATATCAAATACCCATAATCTATGAATTCCTCTTTTATCGAATATATAATCATATTGTGATAAATTGCCACTATTTAATAGAATTATAGTCTTATCACATTTTGCGAAAACTGTCGATATCTTATGTGAATAGTGTAAATCATATATTTTTGATTCATTCGTGTGGATATGATTCAAAAGATTTGGATAAGTTTGTAAATGTTTCATTTTATCTTTATTTCTGGAATATACTAAAACATCATTATCTGAATTTACAATGATAAATTTTGAAGCTTCTGGAAGTGTTAATGATGCGTAGATAGGTTTTGATTGAATAGTGTCCAGGGACCTAGCACTTAACATATTTCGTTTATATTAAAAGTGTAATATAGATATAAATATAAATAATATAACTATTTTTGATGGAAAGGATTATAACCTCTTTTATAATTTAAATTTCAAATATCGTTGGATAATTTTTTTTTAAGATGCAAACTATAACGGTTCTATATTTCGTTGTTAAATATTTATTATAATTTTTTTTCCAATTGATTGGTGATTCTGTTTAATTAACCAAGGAATGTTGTTATACTATTATTGTAATCTATTCTAATAAACATGTTATTAAAAATTGATTAATATAATTGATTTGTTTTTAAATAATTAAGGTAAATATTCAATTTCGGGCGAAAAGAAGTTTATCATAACTTATATCAGAGTTAAACACTAAATAATATATTAATAGATATAACACTAAAATGTAGTAAATACTATTTACATTGCCTAAAATAACTAAGTGATTAAATCAGGTTCTGTGGTGAGAATATTTAATGATATTGTTGTAGAATGAATCAGTTCTAATCACATTTAAAAAGGTAAAGAAATATGTCTACAAAAAATCAACTAGAATCTTTGTTCAATAAACTTTTGAAACTTTCATCTGAGACTGAAGTCTCCAAAATACAGAAAGAAATAGAGAATAATAATAAATACATCAATGATAAGCAACTAACGAGTTTGCTTGATTTACATGATAAACGATTTAAAGATGAATGTCAGATACCATTAGAAAAACTCTATGAAAAACATAAATTTGATGATACAAAAGGTGAATTAGGTTTGCACAACGACGCAGCTATTGTTGATAGAGATATTAGAGTTCTAGAAGAAACAATGAAGTTAATTAAATTTAATAAATCCAGGAATGGAAATCTAATGGAACCAGTTAGTAAAAATGGGTTGTCCAGTGATTAGGAATGAATATACTTTAATAGGACTATATAATAATAAATGGCATTAAATATATATTTTATTCTATATCCTTTATAAATTTTATAATATTACAAACTTAATTAATGTGAGATAATTATGTTAAAGTTTATTGATTAAACCAATTTGTTCCGATTTCTAATTCAGTAGTTTTAGATTTATTGTTTTCATTATTCTCTTCGACCGTTGTATCATTTACTGTTCTTGGAACAACCTCGATTTTATAAGTAGCATAACTTAGCCCATCATGAGTTGAAGTTACAGTAACGTTATTAGAAGTTGCTGCTAAACTTTCTGGATCCTGTAAATTTTGTTGATCTTCAGATTCTGAATAAGGATGAATAGGTAATTGAATTGAATCTTCACCCCATTGACGAGATGTAATACCGTATTGTTTGATACTGGAATAAATTTGTAAACATGGAAGTATAATGATTGTCATTATTATATCATATGGAATACCATTATTATTATTTAACAAATTTTTTTCATCAATTACATTATCAATATTATTTATATTACCAGGTGTTCTATTATTATTTGTTTGATTATTTTTATTATTATTTTCTGTTTGGTTAGAAGTCAATATACCAGAATGTTTTAATACCATAATTGGATCAGAGTCGTCTGTATATATTTGGCAACCCCATAGTTCATTGTTATTTAGTCTAGGATTTATGTTATTTTTATTTACTAAATCTTCATATAAAATATGGATTGATATTAGTTTATTAATATTTGAATTATCAAAAGCAGGTAAAAAAGGAGTTGGTGTAGAAAATATATTAGTAGAATATGGGAAAGGTAATTTATTTTCATTATATCTATTTTCATTTAATATACCAGTACGAAATGGATGATAATATAATTTATCAGTATCAGTTCTTTGATTAGAAAATTTTTCTTCAGCAAATTTCAAAACAGAAGATGAATCAATAGTTATACCATCAATCTGTTCACTAAAGTTAGTATTATCATTAGAATCCTCTTCAGGAACAGTTGATTCTTGTTTGGCACTCTTTGTAGAATTCAATATAGTTTCTTGTAACTTATATATCTGAAATTGATTTCTTTTATATTCATCGGATGAATTCATGATTTAAATGCAAATTAATTGAAATATTGTAATACTTTAGTATGGTTGAAATTATGATTAAAAATAGACTATATTAAATTAGTTTTCTTGTACGATAAATACCAATTAATGAACAAAGTGTACCTTAAAAAAAGTGTAATCTCTTTATTTCTTTTTCTTTAAGTTCTCTCTTATTATAATTAATTATGCTACTTAAGGAAAGGTTTCTCTCAAAAAAAAAACAAAATTACAGCTTTAAGCAAAAAAAAAGTATTCATCTTAAATTTTAAAGCTAAAATTTTAAAGATATCTCAACGAATGATAAGAAGGGTAACTTAGAACCACTTCAATTAATGATTAAGATGTTAAAATATATAATAATTAAAATCAATACGAATTCATTTCAGGAATATTAAGATATATCAATAAAAAACATATGATTACAGTTTCAAATATTTACATATATTTGGTATTACTTTCTTTTAATATTTTTTCTTTTTTTTTCAATATAAAAATCAGTGTAACTATGACAAAAAAGGTTACTGGCCACTCATCACATTAAAAGACTCCCAATTCTTTCTAATTGTAAACCATTGGTAAATAATAAAACCAGAACGGTCCTAAAATAAACAACAGATTACGGCGAAAGATATAAAACAAAATAATTTCATCTTATAGGATGGTCTTAAAAGTAACTCCAACCAAGGAGGCTCTGTTCTTAATAGACCAGCGAAAAAATAAAAAATATCATCATTTAAAATTAAAAAAAAAAACTTCAATATTAAAAGATATAAAAGAAATATAATTATTCTTTATGAAATTCTAATGATATTATAAGATAATATATGTACCCATATATGATCATATAATATCCCAATTCCACTTAGTTAATTATTATACATATATTATCTCATATAAAGATACTGTTTAGACACTAACATAAAAATTAAAACAATTCTTAAATATATATTCTATCAAAAATAAAATGATGATTAGATTATGAACACTTTCTCTTTATATAATAATTTTACAATTTTAAAATTATTATTTTCGCTTTCGATGAAAAAAAAAATTTTTTCTATTGTTGATGATAATATTACCCGGGGTGTAAAATTCTAGTGTCAATGTTTAATTATCGTTGAGGGCATAAATAATCTTGAACGTACCGTTTAATATATATAGAATTATATACATTAATAGGTGTATTATGCACTTTGATCAAATTTAATGGATTATGCTATGTTTATAAATGCTAATTAAACTATATTATTATATTGTTTCTTGAGGCTGTTTTCTATATGGAATTTCAACACCATCACCGAAACC
This sequence comes from Tetrapisispora taiwanensis (nom. inval.), assembly GCA_030573835.1. NCBI lineage: Eukaryota > Fungi > Ascomycota > Saccharomycetes > Saccharomycetales > Saccharomycetaceae > Tetrapisispora > Tetrapisispora taiwanensis (nom. inval.). Next base: position 190,170 of record JAJMDZ010000003.1, read on the forward strand.
GTCTTCACCAAATATCTTAAATTCAAAATTTATTTCTAACCAAGCTAATAATTCTGGTAAACTTTTCAATAACATTAATTCTTTCATTAATTGTTTTGATAATTGCATGTTTTCAAACATACAAAATAAATGGTGTTGTGTCAATTGGAATGGTAAACAATTATATTCAATGACTCTATAGATAAACTTTTCAATACATGCCCATGGACATTTGCTGTATCCACTAAATAATGCAGGGTTGGCTAATAAACCTCTAACTGACATTACTGCATCTGCACCTGTATATTCACTTATTTTTTTTAAATCTTCTAATTGGAAACAATCACCATTTGCAACAACTGGGATGTTTTTATCTTTGATCTTTTCAATAATATATTTAATTGCATTAAGATTGACAGGTTGTGATGATCGTGTAGTTCTTGTTCTACCATGAATTGTAATCCAATCGACACCCGCATCACAAACTTTTTTACATAACTCAACAGTTTCATCTAAATCATCATGTATTCTAATTTTGGTCTCTAATCGTAATGTATCTTTATATTTATCTTTTACAGCTTTAACCATAGAGGCTAATAATTCCGGGTTGTATATCAAAGCACAACCAATACCTTCTCTTATTTGTTCTTTAATTGGACAACCACAATTAATACCGATACCATCACAATATGGTGCTACCATTTCACAGAATCTTAACAAATCAGTTACATTATTAACACCCACTTGTACAATTAAAGGAGTATCTTCATTATTGGTTGTAAAATCAGCAAGTCTCGCATGTTCATTTCTAACAAATTCACGAGCTAAAATCATCGGCGTATAAACTATATCTACATTGTACTCACGGCATATTTGGCGAAATGGTAGTTTAGAATATCTTACCATTGGACCAGCTATGGTAGCTGGTCTATTGTCAGTTATTTTTTTGTTTTTTATTATATATAGAGGATCATTTTTGGGACCAAGCTTCCGCAGCATCGGCATATTAAAATCAGATTCTAATTCCATTGTTTGTTTTCAGTTTATAAAATTATGTTTGATTTTTATTATTTGTCATTCCAAATTAAATTGACTAAACGATACTAAAATGATAATAACGTACACTGCTATTTATATCACAATTATATTTTTTTAATTCAAAAACAAAAAGTCATAGTTCAAACTTTCCAATGATATTAAATGCATCTCATCAATTTTTTGAACTTTCAAAATGTCTAAAATTATTAGCCGAAGACAAAGACAAATTTGTAAAAAGTAATTTATTATTAAAAATATTAATTTATATAAATATTAAGTATTATAAATTAGATTTATTTGTAATAATACAATTGAATGGAGTATATCTATGAAGGGCTATTTAAAATTTTATATGATAATAAACCATTTTAATGCAAGGTGTTGATATGAATTAGGAGATCAAAGATGAATTGGTAATAAATCATTTGTGCTAAAAGCTTTATTACAAGTTGGGCATTTTCTCATTCTTGCTGATAGACGTTCTTTACAGCAATCATCACAGAAAACATGGCCACATGTTCTTATAGCTGTACTCTTCCAATTCTTTGAACATAAAGTACAATAAACTAATGAACGGAAATTATCTAATTCTTCTGCTAATCCAGTAGAATCACCACCATTTGATGTTAGAGATTTATGTAAATTTTCGTTTTGATCTTCTAGATATCTCAATTTAGTTTTTAAACCATTACTTTCCGTAATGTTTGATGCTAATTCACCTTGAAGAGTTGTGTATAAAGCAATGTGTTTGGCATTTTCCTCTTGCAGTTTTAGACTAGCTTTCTTCTGTTGTGAGATTTCTGAAGATAAATTAACTTGCTTCATTGCTTCCTCTTTCATTGAATTTAATAATGATTTCTCATTATTTTGCGAAAGTTCTAATTGTTTATTCAAATTTTCAATTTTTTGTTGATACAATTTATCAGCTTCCTTTAATTGGGAAATCAGTTCATTACTTTTATTTAAACTTTTAGAAAGATTTTTATTTTCGATCAAGATAGAATCTTTGGATCTCATAGCAGCAAAGTATTTTTGGTCTGCTTTAGTTTTTTCGACAGCTAACTTTGAAATGACATTCTCAGTATTTAAATATTCAGAATATTTTGTATTAGTAACTTCAGAAATTTCCTTAAAAGCTAATTCTAAGTCTTGTAATTCCTTTAATAAGGCATCTTGAGATAAATTACCTGAACTTGTGTTTAACAATTCGATCTTTGTCCATTGTTCTTTTAATTTTGTTAATGTGTTTTGTAAATCTGTGATCATCGAAGATTTAGATGTTTGAGCTTCTAAAATTGTATTCCTGCTTAACAAATCATCTCTGGCTGATCTAATTCTTACTAAATCATTTTCTAAAGATGAATTATGCTTCTTCAAAGTATTTTGAGCAGTCTCAAATTCTTTTGTTAAAGTACCGTTATAAATTTCCATTTCGTTGTTTAATATTTGAAATTTCTTTAAATATTCATCGTTAATTTTAGATAATTTATTGTTTTCTGAAGTTAAAGTTTCCAATCTTTTAATTAAATTTTCATCTTGATTTTGGTTTTGAACTTGTACTTTTTGAGATAATTGAGTTCTTAAAGTTATCAAATCATGTTCATTTTGTTTTTTGTAATTTTCTAAGTCTTCTATAATCTTTTTTAATGAGTTAATTTCATGTTCAAAATTATCAATTTTTGATTGATTCAAAATTTTATCATTTGAATTCTCTTCATTAATGCTTGAGGATTTAGTCAAGTCTTTTGATTCCACTTCAGTAGTAGAATCTTCGGCCTTAATATTAGAGGCATCATCAGTTTTGTTTGATTCATCTGGCTTTTCTTCAGAATCCTTTTGAAAGATCCTCTTGACAGTTATAGAGTCTTCTCTGTCATATTTCTTTATTTCAGTTTGGTAATAAACTTTAACAGCTTCTAATTCTTTAGTTATATTTTCATTTTTAATTAATAACTCATTTTTCAGTTTAATTGAATTTTTTAATTCAATTTTTACATTTGTAATATCATCACTGATATTACTGACAGATCCTACATGCTTTAATAAAATTTTTGTAATATCATCGCTTGATTTATATATGTCATCGATATCATTACCAAATAGTTTTTGTAAAACATTTTTATCAGAATCAGAATTGCAAACTTCTTTGACAGAAGTAGCAATAGTAGATAAAATTGAAATATTATCAGATAATTGTTTTGAAATAGTAGCATTTTCAGCAGCAGTCAAATTATATTGCTGTAGCAGCGATCCAAGTTTTTGCTTATATTGATTCATGCATCTGTATAGAGCTTCCTTTTGAAAAGCAATTATATCTCTTCTAGTTAATGGCTCATCAGGATCGCTTAACTCTAGTTTAATTTTCTTGGTAGCAGGTTCAGAAGACATGTTTAATTATATATAACTTTTTTTTGAAAGCTGTCTCTTGAAAATATGTATGCTTACAATCCAAAACTCTAAATATAGTTTCTTTTCTTATAACTAGTAATAACTTATATTAATTCTAAAAACTTAAAATTAATTAATAACCGCATTATTGTATAATTATAATATATTTTTAAATAAAAGAGTATCTTTAAGTTGAATAATAATATAATAATTTGAAAATTGTTCAAATTTTACCTTCTGTTTACTATAAATTTAAAATTATAATGGAAATATTGAAAAAAATTGAAAGCGTTAAAAAGTTTACGTATATAATTTGGTGCGTTTCGTTAATAATGATATGAATTTTTCGTTCTGACTAGAGAAGACTAATTAATCTATTAAAGATATATAAATACATTCTCAATGAAATTAGAGATGAAGTAGTAAACCAATTCACTAAATATTTGGGATAAACTAACTCATACTATAAAATAAGTGAACCAATATAATTACCTCTAGTAATATTTATAATCGTGCGGTTTTGAAATATTCTATCTTGACTAAACAAGTATTTTCAATATACAAAAAAATAAACAATTATAATTAATAAAACTTATCAAAAGACTAAAATTAAAAAATTTAAATGAATGATATTTAAAAATAAATGCGGTTACAAATCTAGTGTCCTTAATGTGTGGGACACCAAATGAGAAAAATAAAATTATAAAAAATTGATAATGTAAAATCAATTTAAAACAGTAAACGTATGGAATATGCAATCTAATGAGTGGAGTGACCTCTGTGGTATTTTAAACCGTTTAAATTCTTGTACCTTTTACCACAAACATCACAATTATATGGTTTATCCTTTTCATAATCTGAATTGTGGTATAATGGTTGATTAGTAATTGGATCAAGAACAGTTATAGAACCATCTGAGTTATTCTGTAGTTTTTGGTGCTTGTGACCATGAATTTTATGATATTTTAAACCATTTTGGTTTTTGTAACATTTGTTACAGCCAATTACAGGACATTTGAATGTACTATCACCTTGAGATTCAGAAACGTATAAACTACGAGCAGGGTCATCGATGAAATTTATGGATGCAGAATTGTTGATATTTAGTTCATTTAGATCATGGTTCAAATCTGGTAAATTTGGAGATTCACCTAAATGTAATTCTCTGACATTGTCACCTTCTTCCTCTTCTTCTTCTTCTTCCTCTTCTTCTTCTTCTTCTTCCTCTACTTCTTCTTCTTCGCTATCGTCATCCTCTTCTTCTTCATCTAATTCATCATCCATATCATTTTGATCAATATCAGACCCAAAATCCGAGTTCTTAGCAAAAGGATTGTTAAATTGGATAGCATCTTTTGAACTTAATTGACTGTTATCAATTTTTAAAGAATCTGGAGTTAAAGGTGTAACTGAATCATTATATTTATTATCAGCTTTCTTATCCATATCTAAAAAGATTTCATTTGTAGAGATAGAATCTATCACATTTGAATGATCATAATAGTTCAATGGTATATTATTAAATGATGTGTTTTGATCATGTAATATATCTTTACTATTGCGATGTTGTGAATTATAAAATGTGTTTTCAGTTTCTAAATTCATGTGATCTTCTTTATAATGTGATAATAAATCATGCAAATTAGGTAATGATAAACCACAACATGAATAATCTTTGCAGAATTGTTTTTCAAATTCTAAATTAGTATCATTATAATCATGAAAACTTACCCTATTACCATTTAAATCAATCAAACTATTTCTCTTATGAAGAGAGGATGAAGAATTTTCGTTATTACGTAAAGCAGCTTCATTTAACGTAGAATGAAATAAAGAATCATTTCTTAACCAGGTACTTATACGTCTGGTACCCCAAGATACACCACCAACTCCAGGCGAATGTATTATTGAATCTTTTTTTATTCTATCAATATTTATATTATTTGGTATATTAATATGGTTATCAAGTAGCGGAGTCATTGTTTTTTTCTGTTATAGTTTATTTTTGTTCTTCTATTATGAATTGAATTAAAAAATTTGTTTCTTATATGTAATTTAGCAAACTAAAATGTATATTGAATTAAAAAAATTAGTTTTATTTTCTTCCCAGGAATATGATTAAATTTAGACTATTCAAAAAATAAATTTAATAAAAATATATGAAATCAATTGAATTTGTCTTGTACAGTTATTTTATTGAATATTAACGTAAAATGAATTGTATTATATTGTATTTTATTAAATTTTCTTATTGTTTAAAAAAGAAAAATTTAATAATTTTAAAAGATGAGATATTCTATATATATATATATTAATATTATAGCGATATCTATGTTTTTGGTGATATATTTTGTAAAGTGAAATGATATTAAGGAATAAATTTGTAATAAATTAAATAATGATATCACAGAAAAAGAAAATTTTAAGGAATTTTTAAATAATTTAAATAAAATTAAGTTATAGATTATCGATGCTTGTTGATAATTTCATAAATTAGTTATTATTATATATAAATTGATAATTTAATAAATTTATTTTAAATTTCAAATTCAATTTTAATTATAATCTATTAAAGGATAAAATATAAAATAAGATTATTATTAATTAATTGTGCTGACGAAATATAACAATATTTAAAAATATTAACATACTTAACTTTAAAATAATTACTTTAGTATAAAATAAAATATACTATTATTACACATAACAGTTTCTTAAATTAAGATATTGGTAATTTCTTTTTCTTTTTTTTTTTTTTTAATAATTTTGCAAATATATAAATTGTTAGAAAAAAAAAAAAGAAAATGTAATGTACCATGATTATTATGTTAGGAGTGTAACGCACGCAGTAACAATTTAATAGCAAATATTGAAATGATTTCGAAAAAAATAATAAGAAAAGGTAACGTACAATATACATGCAATAAAAAAATAAAGTAATAAAATTATGTCTATTTTTGCTAATTATTCAAAATGAAGAACTCTTTAAAATACTTACTTACTAATTAGAATAAAATCATAAGATAAAAGTTTAAAGATTGTTTTATACGTTAATTATTCTTGTTTAATAATTGTTTTCACGCTTCTTGGTTTGGTTTTCTTTTTTCCTTCCAATCTTTTACATAATTAATTAGATGTTGTTTTATTTTAATTACTATAATCTTACAAGGGGATAATATGTTAAAAACTAGAATATGGAATTTTAAATATTTGATTAAAAATGCATAGAAGGAGAATAATATATCATATAAATAACAAATAACAAATTTGAAAAAGAAAAAAAAAAAAATTTACATCTTCTCTGCAAAAGAAACGAAAACTGATATTATTACACAATAACTAAAGCGCCTGCATGAGAAGGGTATTGGCATTTCCAATTTTCAACAAATCCGGAAATAATAATCTTAACGATACTAAATATTAATTTAGATTTTTAACTATTTTTTTGTACCAAAATAACCACTTTTTTTTTAGATTTATTTCATGTAATTATTTATAAACAATAACGCGGTGCACTAATAAACTGCAGTAGTAATTAAAGAAATCTCCTCTATTACGCTTTTTTCGGTCAACTTTCAACCAATATCTCTATAAAATAAATAATAATCGTATAAAATTCTATACGCATAATAAATTACCTTTTTTTTTTCTTTTATTAATATTTACAACATTTTAGTTAAATTTATAATTTAGGAGAAATAGAAATACAGAAGGGAAAACAAAATTAAATTCAACTAATTGAAACACTGATAAATTATCGTATGAGAATTATTTGTTTTTTTTTATTTTACTTTAATTTTTAATAAAATTAAAAATTAAAGTAAAATATATCGAAAAGTGTCATTTCTCATACGTTATTAATATGGATTACATGTACTACCTAAAATGTAATGAAAGTTAAATTATTTTACTTTTTTTTTTTCTACTATGGAAATGAAAATAACAAAATATGTTTTTTTTATCTCCGCGGAAGTAATTCTATAGAATTAAATTATTTATCGCTACACAATTATTTAACAATATATGGTTTTCTCCACTATTTTATTTATTTTTTTTCATAATAAATGAAATTTCGAAATGAATTGTTATTTTCTTCATATTCATGTAACCGGATTATCATTCAAATTTTCTGATTTCTACCTAGTTTTCTTAAATAACTTATATTGAAAAGGATTTAATCACTTTTTCATATTTGTTGATATCATCAAAATTAAGTGAAACAAAAGTAGCATTATCCACGGAATTACTAAATTTTAATTGGAATTTTATATTTTTTGTTATACATGTATTTTTTGTTATACATGATGGTACTATAAAATATTAACTCGTTCTATTACAATTATATATATTAAATACAAACATTACTTCTATTGGAAAACTTCTGTTTATTTATTTATTTATTAATTTAAATGTAATTTAATTTAATTTAAATTTTTCTGAATAATATTTGTACCATATTAAAACTATTTGAACACTAATTTAGAACATAAATAAAAATATTGTTCCACGGACAAAATTCGTATCATATAAATTTTTATAGAGTTATTTTTTGAATTTAAATTTTAAAAAAGCTAATAATTATTTTTTCCAGTTTTTTATTTTGTCTTGTATTTTAATACTGGATTTAAACTTTATATACTGGATCATTTTAATAAATATATATTAGCAAAAATAATGATAATACGAAATATTAGTAGAAGACTAATCCGATTTGTACGAGAATTCAATTTTGTTTTTTTTTTTTACTTTTTTGTTTTTATTGTTTACCTCAATCTCCAAGTGTAATAGGAAATATAATAATTGCCTATTTAGGAGACACTTGAGAGTCTATGTTAGTATTCTAATTATTTATAATATTCAAAAAAAAATAAAAAAGAAAAATAAAATAAAGATATTTATGATGTATTTAATCATCTGATAAAATTATTATGCCATTTTATTTTTAATTTACATACGTAAACAATCTGGTATTGTTTATTAAATGTTTAATAATAATAAATTTGAAAATGTCAGTTCCAAATCATGGATAATTGATTTTATCGAAATATTTTATTTAAGTTGTTATCGAAATTAACAAAAATGACAAAAATAAAACTACATCGGGTTTTATTTTAATGAATCTCGTTAGCTCGTAAATTAAATTAAATTATATTATATTGTAAACTTTAAGATAGAGGGTGGAAATTAACAATATAATAATTTCTTAGTTTATAGATTTAAAAAATATATATATTTAATAAAAGGGGAAAGGATGGAACTTTTATAAACAGTTCCGTCATTTAATTAATATGGAAAGCTAAAAACAAAAACTTCTTAAGAAGAAATAAACCCTATTGCTAGTAAATAGTGAATAATTAAACATGATCGTTTTCCATTAAATGATTGAGTTGTTCATAAGAAATTATAGTCTAATGATTTGTAAAATCTTAATTGTTAGATTAGATTGATATATGTAATTGTGTGCTCTTATGATATAATCAGTATCTAATAAAACTAAAATTTAGGGAGTTTGATAAATGACACAAATAATTTAATAAATTTAAAAGTTAAATTAACTTTATTTAATTAAAAGTAGAAGACATGAAGGGATAGAGATCTTAATATAAAAGTTTGATATTTTGACATTCTTTAAATTTTAATTTAAATTAAAATTTAACTTTTAATCTATTAATGTAATTAATTACAATGTAGAGTTATGCATAGATTAATTTAAAATTTGATTCTAAAATTTGTTACCAATAGTATTATTCATTTAAAATAATAAATGATTAAATTATTTTGATTCTACGACGATTTTACTTTAAAAAAGTATAATGAAATAATGTTAATATTTTTGAATTTCGAATTTCTGATTCTTAAATCTTTGAAAATTTCATCTAACATATTAAAATTAATAACATGTGTTTTCTTGGCTTCATAAATTTCTTAATTTTTTCAAACTTCCTTCCGCGAATATCTGCAAAATTTTCTTATTTCATGAAAAAATAGAATATTTATAAATAAATAAAATTAACATGATTAAATATTTTAATTTCTGCCCCGCAGTGACATTTTATAATTAAAAATAATATAGTTAGGGAATTATTTAGAACAACATAAATATTTTTACGAAATTACAAATTTAATAATTAACTTAATTTACGTTAATCAATCATTTAACTAAAATCGTAATATTAAATTACATGCAAAGTATAGACTAAAATAACTTTTTTAATACTCTATAATTTAGACGTTAGATTATAAAAATTATATGATAAGATACAGATCAAAACAAAAATATAATAACACTAATATAACAAGAACAATTTATAATCATTAATCGTGGCTTTTTGAAAAAGAATAAAATTCACTCATATTAAACTTTATAATAAAGAACAAGGTTAATGCAATTTGATTTTAGATAATTTATTGATTAGATGTTTACTAATTTATAATCCCGTGACCTTCTGTTAAAATCATATCGACTATAAAATAATAATGACTACTAAATAAAAATAACATTTGATCAATTTTGTAAAAACCTTGCTATAATTATTTTTCATAATTCTAATCTCTTAATTTTCTAGATCTGATGAACTTCATTATTATTATAAGGTAATCAGATTTAAATAATTCAATAAATTTTATTTTATCAATTTTTCAAGTGTCAGTAATATTAGAAAATCATTAATTAACTTAATCAAATATTATTGTGTCATTCTGCTGACAGAACTCAATTATCATTAAAATTACATATTAATTCCAATAACTATAATTATTCTTATTTATATTATATTATTCTTCAAAAATTCCTTCAAATAAATTTTTATATTTATCTCCATAATTATAACATTTCGTAAAACGTTTTTTTTTTAGGTTAATGTAATTTGAACGGAGAAAATATAACTTAATATAACAAATTATTAAATTTAAAATTAATATTCATTTATTAAAACATTACATATATATATATGGTTACTTAGAGACTTCTTCATTCGATTCAGATTTTTCTTTTAATGCTTTTAGTTCTTTCTTTTTCTGTTCAATCAATTTTTTAATATATTCAATATCATTTTCATCAGCAATTTTATCAATTAAATTTTTTTCATCATCTTTTAAAAATTCATAATCAACTCTATCTTCAGATTTATGATATTTTTCTTTTAATTTTAATAATTCAGTAACTAAACTAAAAGCTCTAACTACAGCAAATGATAAAAATAATGTAATACCAGTCAAATACATATTTCTTTGAGCTAAAAATTTTCTTGAATATATTTCAGTTCTATCAGAACTTGATGTAGTTTGAATATGTGTACCATTGATAGTATGTGATCTTAATTCTTCTTCAATTTTATAAACTTTACTTATTGAATCAATAAATAGTATTAGAATGAAAACTATTATACACTTTAATGTAGTTTGGACTTTATCATTTTGAAACGGTTTAATAATGGTTAAAGTCAATGGCCTACGAATCTTTGAAGGCAATGGTAACGATAGTACAGTAAACGCTACTATTTCTGTTAATAAAATAATAAAAACTAAATTATTGTATAATGACATTTGCAAATTGAAGTTATGAAGATTAAAATATAAAACCTGATATATTTTTTGGTTTTATTATTTTTTTGGTTATTGTTTAGTAATATTAGTAAAATATATTAGTACCTATATTTATATAATATATACAATCAATAATAAAGGTAATTTTTTTAATTTCTAACGAGAGATAAATATATTTTTTGATTTGATATTATAATATTATTAAAAAATTAAAAAAGAAAAAAGAAAAAAGAAAAATAATGGTAATAAACTAGTAACCGGGTAATAATCAAACTGTATTAAAAATTTTAAGGGAGTAAAACATAAGGTAATTGGAAATGTTATTTCATTAATCCCGTTTACTTTTAAATAAATTCACATTTTAATATAAATTTCCATCAATCACCCTGCCTCATAATCCATAATTATGTTAAAATTATTTATTAAATTGAACGCCTATAATTGTAACATCATACCAGGTCATTCGAACTAAAAAAGAAATAATATAATACCATCATATAAACTAATACATGTTAGAAAACCATTTAGAAATATTTTGATTTATTGAAATACTATAATAAACTACAGTGGAAATGTAATTTCTATTTTTAAAACAATACAAATTAAGAATATTTTACGGTTATTAGTTATAATAATCACAATAATATAAATTTCAATTCCATAATGAAAAAATATGTTATTCTCTACATCGTTATTTATAAGATGGAGTAAGAAAATTATATAGTTATTACCCTTAATTACGTGTAAAAAAATAACATATTTTTAACAAAAAGTAAAAGATTAATCACGTTGTTTTTTTATAAATTTATACTTGTTGTTTTGTTTTTACTTGTTTAAAGAAATGAAAATAACAAGTATAAAAAAATAAATTTATAAAAAAATAAGATATATTAAGTGAAAAACACGGTAGAGAAACTAAATAATTTATATATCTTTAATTTCTTTTTTGTTTTGTTTAAACACAAAAAACAACAACACAAAAAAATGTATACATGGTACTGTTTCTTACAATCTTTTTCTATACAAGAAAAAAAATAACTACATACATGTATATATTTAATTATGTGCATTTCATTATTGAGCCTACATAACTATTCACCACCAGTCAGTCAGTACACTATATAAAATTTTTTTTATATAGTGTATATATAGTATATATCATTTCTCAAATAGAGATGTACAGTAAGGCGCAGAGGGAAGACAAATAAAAAAAAAAAACCAGAAAATTTTTAAAAAAATAAAATTATTCGTACATAGTTAAAAATAATGTTAGTAGGTGATTCCTGTAATCGTCCAATACGTATATCATAAAAAAAAGCCACCAAAAGAAAAAGAAAAAAGAAAATCACTCTGGGATTGTACATTTCTTAACATTAAATGTTATTTTGTTTATATCATCTATTTTTTTTTCTGGTGAATTGATTCAACTATAAAGAAATTGGCAGAAACAGTTCTAGCAAAAAATTACAAAAAAACAATAACAACATTAGTTTCTCCATTCTATTCTTAGATTGAATATACAAACAATTAATTTTTTTCATTACCAAAAAAAACATTAAATTTAAAATTTATATTAATTATATATAAAAGTAATGATTTTATTAAGAAAAAAATAATTAAAAGTTATTAAAATTATTTTTCAAATTCAAATATATTTCAACTTAATGTTAAAATTTTAATATTATATTTTCTTTTATATATTTTTAACTTCTACATTAAATTTATACTAATAATTTTTACTTGCTTAATTAGTATGACCTTATTTATTTATTTATTTATTTATTTATTTATTTATTTATAAAGAAAACAGTAATCCATATCGTTAAATACGAGATAGTTAACGTTAAGTTTTTTAATTTTTTTTTTCTATTTTCTCTTTCCTTTTTTATTTCTTTTTTTTTTTAATAATTAAAAATTATTTTAGAAATTTTTGGAAAAAAAGAAAAAAAAATTTATTATATATATAAATTAAGACAAGCGCGGTTAATTTTTTCTTTTGTTGTTTTTAAAGAAAAAAGTTAAAAATTATTTATAATACCGATATTATATATATAAGGGAAGAAATATTATTGAATAATAAAATAAAGAAAAAAACATAATAATTATATTTTTTTGTTGTTTTTTTTATTAATATTACAATATAATTTTTTTATTTTTATTTTTATTTTTATTTTAATTATTAAGATACAATATTATTAAATTAAATATGACTGAAGAATTACCACAAGTTATGAACGAAGTTAATTCAAATACTGATAATATTAATAATGTAGAATCTTCTGTTATAAATAATACTGATATAAATACTTTGGTTGAGGAATCAAATAAAAAATTGAATGCTAATTCGACTTCTGTGGCTTCTCCAACTCCTTCAAGTACTCCAGAAAATGACTTATTAGGAAACGGTATAAATAATTCGGAAACTGTAGGTGATAATGATAATACAAAGAATTTACCGGCTTCTCCCGTCTCCGAAGCTCCAAAACCATTAGATAATCAAATGGATAATGAAATTAAGTCAGAGGTGGAAACTAAAGTTGAAGTTAGTAATGAATTACCAACTACAACCGAAACAACCACATCTACTACTGTGCCTGTTGTTGATTATAGTAATATTCCTCCAGCTCCAGCTCCACCCGCTGAACCGGATATGGATAATCTACCAGCTAATCCAATCCCTAAACATCAACAGAAACATGCTTTGATGGCTATTAAAGCTGTGAAAAGATTAAAAGATGCTAAACCATTCTTATTACCTGTTGATACTGTTGCACTAAATATTCCACATTATTATAACAAGATTACAAGACCAATGGATTTATCAACCATAGAGAGGAAAATAACTGTTGAAGCTTACGATGCTCCAGAAAAAATTACAGAAGATTTTAATTTAATGGTCGAAAACTGTATTACATTTAATGGCCCAACTTCTGGTATTTCTCAAATGGCTAGAAATATTCAAGCTTCTTATGAAAAGCATATGTTAAATATGCCATCAAAAGATAGTGAACCAGCTAAACAAATTAGAAAAAGAAAATTAGATGATGATACTCCTGTTGTCATAAGGCGTGCACAAACTCATAACGGTAGACCAAAAAGAGAAATTCATCCACCTAAGTCAAAAGATATTTATCCTGTAGAAAATAAAAAACCAAAATCTAAAAAATTGCAACAAGCTATGAAGTTTTGTCAATCTATTGTGAAAGAATTAACATCAAAAAAATATGCATCTTTTAACTATCCTTTCTTGGAACCAGTCGATCCTGTTGCTATGAATATCCCAACTTATTTTGATTATGTTAAAGATCCAATGGATTTAAGCACTGTATCAAAGAAATTAAACAACTGGGAATATAAATCATTGGAAGAGTTTGAAAGTGATGTAAAGTTAGTATTCCAAAACTGTTACGCTTTCAATCCAGATGGCACTATTGTTAATATGATGGGTCATAGATTAGAGGAAATATTTAATACTAAATGGGCTGATAGACCAGAATTTGATGATTATGATACCGATAAAGAATCAAAACAAGAAGAATATTCCGATTCTGAAGTTGAAGAATCAGAAGAATCAGAATCAGAAATAGACGAAAGTTCAATCACAAACCCAGCTATTCAATATATTGAAGAACAATTAGCAAGAATGAAGGTCGAATTACAACAATTAAAGAAACAAGAACTAGATAAAATTAGAAAAGAAAGAAGATTAGCTAGAGGCACAAAAAGACCAAGAGGCAAGAAATCTAGAAGTAAATCTACTAGTTCATCTTCTGGTAAGAGAGGTAAGAAGAAGTTCAAGACTGTTGTTACCTATGAAATGAAGAAGATCATTACTGAAAAGATTAACGATTTATCTCCAGCTAAGCTAGAAAAAGCAGTCAATATCATCAGGAAATCCATGCCAAACTTGGGTGAAGATGATGAAGTTGAACTTGATCTTGATACCTTAAGTAATTCTACTTTATTGACATTGTATAACACATTTTTCAGAGTTTATGACATTTCTAATAATGGTGCTGTTAGCAACTCAATCGGATCTCCTTTATCACCATCGAATGGCCTTGGTGGCCAAGGTAAAAAGAAGAGATCCAAGGCCTTAAGTGAAGAACAACAAAGTAAACAAATAGAAAAAATCAAGAGTAAGCTAGCCATTTTAGATGGTGCTTCTCCATTAAGTCAACAAAACTCTCCACTAAGTAACGTACACAACCACACTTCTTACCTTTCAGGTTCTTCATCTTCAGGTGATGATGAAAGTAGTGAAAGTGAAGAAGAATAATCTGTTTGATCAATATTTGAAAATACAAAAAACCACCCATAAGTTCTAATATTAGACAGATCCAGGTAGATTGACTTGGGATGTTGGAACCGTGATAGTTTCACGATAAAAAAAAAATTGCACATGCTAATAATTCAATAGCAAAAATTAAAAATATATAGATATATCCAGAAAATATGAAGGATATTTGTAACATTAGAGATGACCGTATATATAACATCAATGAAAATAGAAACAAAAAAATATATTTCTCAACTTTAAGAAAATATGATTTTCTTAAATAGATATGTTTTATTATATAACCATCCTTTGTCAAACTTATCTGTGATCTGTAATAAATAATAATTATATTAATTTCTATTTTAATAAACTTTGATTTTTGAAATAATTCTATATTCATGCATTGATACAACTGTTATCAACATGTCTTATATTGGTGTTAAATTGTAAAAGTATATTAAAAACCACAATACAAATAATCTTATATCGTATTATTTTTAAAACAAAATATAATCTTAAATAACTGGTAAAATTATTTCAAATAATGAATTTTTCATTAAACATCATTTTAATTAAATATTTTTCAAAGATAAGATAATTATAAAAATTTTCATTCTAAAACATAAAACAATTAAATTTCAATCAATATTTATAAATAAATATTATTAAATTGAAATGATCTTTGATTTAATAAAATTATTTTAGATATTTCTTAAAATCATTCGTTACGAAGGATCTTGAAATTGATTCCGAAATTTTTAAGAATTCGCAATTAATTATATATTGAATGCTAGTTCCATGTGTCGAATTTGAAGATAGAAGAAGCAACATATATATATATATATATATATATATATACGTTCTTGGGTCAAATAATCGATTTTGATAATTAATTGTCGTTTCTAGTTTTGAAAATATACAAAATTAGAATTCAAAAAATTGAACCACATAGCGCAGATGAAACTCGATTCAAATTCATTAGAGGAGCTATATGCCAGCTTGAAAGAAATTACTAAGGAAGATGTTGAATTTTTTGAAGATAAGATAACTACTTATACTGCCCCAACTGATACAGATGCAATTGTTAATGAACAAGTAAAAGATAAGTTTTTAAATTTGTCAAATAAACTTTCGTGGGGTTTATTAGACGTTGTTCAAAATGTCCCTAACGTAAACTTTTTAGATGATATTGATAATGAAAAATCTAATTATGATTATAAACAATTTTTGAAAGTTCCTGCAGTTTTGAGTAAAACTTCTTATAGATTTAAAAGAAAAGGTATTGAAAGTAAAATTAATTCATGTAGGGAAGAAGTAAACCTTGCTGAACTACAGAGTGCCAACGCTTCAAATTCTCTATCATTAAAAAGATCAATTAATACTCAAGGGAATTTAGTCAGAGGCTCAACTGCTCAGTTACCTTTTACACCAGGTGGCCTTGTAATGGATGAAGTTAATGAGGAGGAAGAAAAAGAAGTTTCAACTTTATCTAACAGTGTTAAACTATTACACAAAGACTCTGATGGTCTTTTTGACATTCCTCAAGGGTTTCAAAGAGGTATTAGGCCACTAGAAGATACTGATAATGTAAATGAGAATGTTATAACTGACATAAGAAAGATAAATTTAATTGATAATGAAATCCAGAATAAGAGAGAGTTAGAAGATAGAAAACAAAAATTTGATGATGATATTGATCTTAAAACCGAGTTATCTATTTACAATGCTAAGGAATCTAATGATTCAATCTATAAAGATATTGATGAAATTTTACCTATGGGAGTTACTTTTGGTAGAATCAAGCATAGAGGTGATACTTTATTACAAAAAAAAGAATGGGCCCATGTTGTAGATTTAAATCATAGATTAGATAATTTTGATGAACTTGTTCCAAACCCAGCCAGAAAATGGCCATTTGAGTTAGATATTTTCCAAAAGGAAGCTGTGTACCATTTAGAACAAGGTGATTCAGTTTTTGTTGCTGCACATACATCAGCAGGTAAAACAGTTGTTGCCGAATATGCCATTGCCATGTCAAAAAGAAATATGACCAAAACTATTTATACTTCACCAATCAAAGCATTATCAAATCAAAAATTCAGGGATTTTAAAGAAACTTTCGATGATGTTGAAATAGGTTTAATCACTGGTGATGTTCAAATTAACCCTGATGCTAATTGTTTAATTATGACAACTGAAATTTTGAGATCAATGTTGTACAGAGGTGCTGATTTAATTAGAGATGTCGAATTCGTTATTTTTGATGAAGTCCATTATGTTAATGACCAAGATAGAGGTGTGGTTTGGGAAGAAGTTATTATTATGCTTCCACAACATGTTAAATTTATTTTATTGTCTGCAACAGTTCCAAACACTTATGAATTTGCTAATTGGATTGGCAGAACTAAACAGAAAAATATTTATGTCATATCAACTCCAAAAAGACCTGTTCCTCTTGAAATTAATATCTGGGGTAAAAACAAATTATTCCCTGTAATTAATGCTAAAAGAGAATTTTTAGAGTCTAATTTCAAGCAACATAAAGAAGCTATAAAGGGTAATGATTCTATGAAAGATTCCAAAACTTTAGCACATGGTAAAGACATATCTAAGAATTCTGCAAGAGGAGGTGCCAGAGAAGGTGCCAGAGGAGGTTCCAGAGGAGGCACAAGAGGTGGAAGAGGTGGATCAAGAGGTGCAGGTGCAATTGGTTCCAACAAAAGTCAATTTTTCAAAAGAGGTGGCCCTAGTAAAAAAACATGGCCTGATATAATCAATTATTTAAAGGGAAAAGATCTATTACCTGCTGTCGTTTTTGTTTTTAGTAAGAAACGTTGCGAAGAGTATGCTGATTGGTTAGATACCATTAACTTCTGTTCCGCTAAAGAGAAATCACAAATTCACATGTTTATTGAAAAATCAATTACTCGTTTAAAAAAAGAAGATAGAGAATTACCTCAAATTTTAAAGATTAGATCTCTTTTAGAAAGAGGTTTGGCTGTACATCATGGTGGTCTTCTACCTATTGTAAAAGAATTAATCGAAATTCTTTTTTCAAAAGGTCTTATTAAAGTATTATTTGCTACCGAAACATTTGCTATGGGTTTGAATTTACCAACAAGAACTGTCATTTTTAGTGAATTACAAAAGCACGATGTCAATGGCTTAAGAAGTTTAACTCCTGGTGAGTTTACGCAAATGGCAGGTAGAGCAGGTAGAAGAGGTTTGGATGACATTGGTACTGTAATTGTAATGGCTTACACCGAAGCACTAAATCAATCTACGTTTAAAGAGGTCACTTTAGGTGTTCCAACTAAATTACAGTCACAATTCAAATTGACTTACAATATGATTTTAAATTTATTAAGAATTGAAGCATTTAAGGTCGAAGAAATGATTAAATATTCTTTCAGTGAAAATTTAAAGCAGACTTTACAACCAGAGCATGAGAAAGAAATTAAAAAGTTAACAGTTGAATTAGAGAATATTGAAGAATTATCATGTGGTTCATGTGCAAGTGATATGGATAAATTTTTAGATTTGTCAATTAGATATAAAAATGTCAATACTAACTTGTATGAAGAGTTAGGTCAAGGTGAAAATTCATTTGTAGTATTTAGAGTCGGTGGATTAATTGTTTATAGAGATGATAATGACAATGCTAAATTAGGTTTCTTATACCGTACAAGTAAAAGAAATGGTGTCGCAGTTTTAGCATTTACAGAACCTAAGAAATTGTCTGATAACAATGCTAATCACCTACCATATTTAGAACACGAAAGAGATTATAATATTTCTAATTTTGGTAAATTCAAATATTCTCCATACGTTTTAGAAGAAATTCAATTTTCTTCTATTGAATTAGTTACTAAATATATTTTAAGAACTTCATTCACTGATATATTTAATGACGAGGAAGAAGCTTTAACTAAGTTAGATGATGAAATTAAAATGATATTAAAGATCTCTGCAAATTTGAAAGCTACATCTAAAGAAAGCAGTGGTAGTTTAAAGGTTCACCAGTTATTATTAGAGAGAACTAATATGAAGAAAGAGTTACTAAAATGTTCATGTATTAAATGCCCAGATTTTGCTAACCATTACCAAGTTAAATATGCCAAATATTTAATTGATTCAAAGATCAAAAGTTTATACCATTTGATGAGTAATCAAAATTTGACACTATTGCCTGAGTATGAGAATAGATTAAAAGTATTACATCGTAGTGGATTTATCGATCAAAATCAAAATGTTACTTTGAAAGGTAGAGTTGCTTGTGAATTAAATTCTGGTTTTGAATTAGTTGTTACTGAATTAATTTTAGATAATTTCTTAGGTGATTTTGAACCTGAAGAAATTGTAGCATTATTATCAGCTTTCATCTACGAGGGTAGAAGTAGAGATGAGCCACCACCAATTGTAACACCAAGATTAGTTAAAGGTAAGCAAAAAATTGAAGAAATTTATGGTAATATGTTAACTATATTTACAGAAGAACAAATTACGATGACTAAAGAAGAAAGTGAATTCTTAGAGATGAAAAGATTTGGCCTAATGAATGTTATTTATGAATGGGCTCGTGGTTTATCATTTAAAGAAATTATGGATATTAGTATTGAACAAGAAGGTACTGTTGTTAGAGTAATCACTAGATTAGATGAAGTTTGCAGACAAGTTAAAACTGCTGCCATCATTATTGGTAATTCTAGTTTACATTCTAAAATGTCACAAGCGCAAGAATTAATTAAAAGAGATATTGTATTTGCTGCTAGTTTATATTTATAGATAATTATGCAGTTTACTTTATTATAATGCAGATATATATATATATATGTAATAATAAAAATGTTATTATGTAAGAATTTTTTTATTGAATGCAATTTTTGATTTTCTTAATCAATTGATTTTTTATAAATGAATGGTAATATTTCATTTTTTATAAAATTTATCATTGTTTCATTATTATTTTGTAAAGATAAATATCCGATAATTTTATAAAAAGTCATTAAATCATAAGTTTTTTTAATTCTAATTGGAATTTTATCATTTGGAATTGAAAAATTTGTAATATTAATCAATTTATTTTTATTTAAGTATTGTAATATTAAAATTTTTTGTTCATTAATTTTATAATTTTTTATAATATTCATATTAATATTAATTAATTTATAACCTAAATTTTTATAAATTATATTATTATTATTTGAATAAAGACAATTAATTAAATTATCATTTTTATAAGATAATTTATTTTTTTTAAAATTTAAATTTAATTTAATTAATTCTAATTTAATTAAATTTGAATTTTTATCTCTAATTAAATTATTTTTGTTATTAATTTTATAATTATAATTATTAAATTTTTCATTTTGAAATTTTAAAAATGATTGTTTTAATAAAATTGGTAAATTTTCACTATTATTATATTTAATAAAAGCATTTGATACGTTTTTAAACAAAGGGTTATTCATTCTAGAATATTTATAAAATGATACCTTGACCT
The DNA here is from genome assembly GCA_030573835.1 of Tetrapisispora taiwanensis (nom. inval.). Taxonomy (NCBI): domain Eukaryota; kingdom Fungi; phylum Ascomycota; class Saccharomycetes; order Saccharomycetales; family Saccharomycetaceae; genus Tetrapisispora; species Tetrapisispora taiwanensis (nom. inval.). Next base: position 210,902 of record JAJMDZ010000003.1, read on the forward strand.
TTTTTGTATTATTTAAATTATTTATTTACCAATTATATTAGCATATTAGCCGCCAACAGTATTGACAAAATTCATTTAAATATTACTTTATATACATTTATATATATATATATATCGTAAAGGTATTATTTTTCTTTATACAAAAAAAAAAAGAACTAAAAATTCGTAAAACCATAAAAATACTCGTGAAAATTGCAACATTAAACATACAAATATAAATACTATATATATAAAGTGATAATTGATATAGAAGAATATTTTTATTGTATTTTGTTATTTATTAAAAAAGTAAAGTAAAAAATTGAATATATAAATATAAGTATATATATGATTAAAAAAATAATGTTCATAAAATTGTATAAGTTCTTATCATTAGATAGAAAATAACAAACAAACAAATTTAATAATATATATGGCGATGATATAAGATAAAACATAGATGAATTATTGTTTTTCAGCTGCTAATTTAGCATAATAATCTTCTCTTTTATTAATTAGTTTCTTGTGATAACCCCACCACCAATATGAAGCCATTGCACCACCTAAAGTGAATCCAATAGCAATATCTAGTATAATTCTTTTTTTCAAAGTACCTGTAATTGGAGAGATAGCCATTATTATTATGTTGTGTTGTGATGAATATATTGATTTGACACCAATTTATAAGAATCAAAAAGATATATATATATATATGTATAATATAAAAATAATACGTGTATATATATAAATATATACACTTAGCTTTCAATATCTCAAGATCTTAACAATCCAATATTTCAATATTCCAATACTAAAAGAAACATACACTGTATAGCAAAATTTACAAACAAACAAACAAACAAACAAACAAACCATGTCATAGTAAAATAAATACAAACCCCTTCCATAATTAATTATTGTACAATACATAATAATATATAGTAATCATATACAACACATAGCTATGTATAGCTATGTATAGCTATACATAGCTATGTGTATATGATCAATACATGAAGTTTGTTGTACAATCTCATAATCAACCAATCATATGAAGTTTTCACTGAGATATAATTTTTTAACTATGGATGATGTATGGTTGTACGGGGTGTTGTCAGAGAGAATACGAATATTTTCATTGTTCTGTGAGATCTAGTGATTTACCCGCACCCAATTTTCTGGAGATCTAATGCTGTCTTCCCTTGGGTTTTTTCTCTGTTGTTCACTAGTGGTCGTTTGTGAAGAGAGACACAACAGAGGATGTATCGGTTTCAACTGGCGTGGTGTGTAATTGGATACGACACTGTATTGCTATTATTGTTATTATTGATAGCGGTGTGGTGTATATGGGTTATGGTGGTTTTTTTATTATTTGTTGCGGTAATTGGTAAGTTGGTAAGTTGGTAATGCTTGAGATTTTATCTTGTGGGAGAGATATCTCCATGAATATTTTTAATTTTTTTATTCAATTTTTGAAATTTATATATGATAACATTTTATTACCTATCCCTCTATTCTAAATATGTATATATAAGTGTGTATATTTATATATGTCAATGTTTTCTATTCACATTTTATAATCTTTTGAACCATTTAATATCAACAAAGTACAATAACATATTAATAATGATCAACCAAGTAGTGAGATTAAATGGTAGAAGATATTTATCACAATCTTTAAAATCAAATAGTCATTTTAAAGAAGGTGTCTATTCAAATTTACCATTTAAAGTTAAGAATAGAAAGACTCCTTATGCTTTGACACATTTCACATTCTTTAGTGTGGGTTTCGCTGTACCATTTATAATCACTTATTATCAATTGAAGAAATCAGGTACTATTTAAATTAATAAAGATTTCTAATATTAATGAATGAAAATTTGTGTCTCATATATTCTAATCAACATTTTTTTACCACATATATATTAACATTTATATATAATTATTTAAAATATTCTTTTTATTTTTTAATAAACTTTACAAAATAATATAAACTTCAATTTATTATTATATATTTATAAATGTATATATACAATTGACCCGGATACTTGTCTTATCATTAGCGTAATTTAATATGCGACTCATTATTTTTTTTTCAATCGTTAAGAGTGCTTCTCATAATTAGTCATTTTTATTCATATATATATATAAGAGTGTATGAAATTAAATTTCTGTTTGTTTCAATTGGAATTGATAAAATTGATAATATTGATGAACCCACAAATCTAATCAAACTATAATCAACCATGTTAAAATTTAATTCAAATAAAAGATTTTTTTCAACTACAAAATTTATATTACAAAATTATAAAAAAAAAATTGATGTTAAGACACCAGTTGTAGAATTAGATGGTGATGAAATGACAAGAATTATTTGGGATAAAATTAAACAAAAATTAATTTTACCTTATTTAAATATCGATTTGAAATATTATGATTTATCTGTAACAAGTAGAGATTCAACAAATGATCAAATTACAATTGATTCTGCAGAAGCAATTAAAAAATATGGTGTTGGTATTAAATGTGCTACAATTACACCAGATGAAGGTAGAGTTAAAGAATTTAATTTGAAAAAAATGTGGAAATCTCCAAATGGTACAATTAGAAATATTTTAGGTGGTACAGTCTTTAGAGAACCAATCGTAATTCCAAGAATTCCAAGATTAGTGAAAAATTGGGAAAAACCAATTATCATCGGTAGACATGCTCATGGTGATCAATATAAAGCTACCGATACGTTGATCCCAGGTCCAGGTACATTAGAATTAGTATTTAAATCAAAGGATAATGATGTATCAAAAAATCAAGTATTAAAAGTTTTTGATTTTAAAAATTCAGGTGTCGCTTTATCAATGTATAATACTGATGAATCAATTACAGGATTTGCTCATTCTTCATTTAAATTAGCAATTGATAAAAAATTGGATTTGTTTTTATCAACTAAGAATACTATTTTAAAGAAATATGATGGTAGATTTAAAGATATCTTCGAAGAAGTTTATGATTCAAATTATAAATCAAAATTCAATGAATTGAACATTAAATATGAACATCGTTTGATTGATGATATGGTCGCACAAATGATTAAATCTAAAGGTGGCTATATCATGGCTTTGAAAAATTATGACGGTGATGTTCAAAGTGACATCGTAGCTCAAGGTTTCGGTTCTTTAGGTTTAATGACTTCAATTTTGGTTACTCCAGATGGTAAAACTTTTGAAAGTGAAGCTGCTCATGGTACTGTTACTAGACATTATAGAAAACATCAAAAGGGTGAACAAACTTCAACCAATTCAATCGCTTCAATTTTTGCTTGGTCAAGGGGTTTAGCTAAGAGAGGCGAATTAGATAATACCCCAGAATTAATTAAATTTGCAAACACTTTAGAGAATGCAACTCTAGACACCGTTCAAGTTGATGGTATTATGACTAAAGATTTGGCTTTGGCCTGTGGTAAATCAAGTGAAGATTCTTATGTTAATACGACTGAATTTTTAGACGCTGTTGAAAAGAAATTACAACAATCTATGGATACTGTTGATTAATTATATCATATAATTTTAAATAACATATAGATTCATATCAAATATATATAAATATATTCATATCTTATAAACTCAATAAATTTTGTTTTTGTACAGATTAACATATTAAAATAAAAAATTAGTTGCACTTTATACCGTCGTTTAGTGTGAATATTATTTAAATTAAGTATATGAAATACTTACATTAGGTATATACATGTTTTTAATGTCTAATCTACAATCCATTTTCCTCCTTACCAATACTCTTAATAGATTTCCAAAGTACATCAAATTCCTCATCTGTCAATGCTCCACTACTCATCCATCTAATTTTCATGTTTTTATCAACGAGTATTGAATAACCTGTATACATGTTATTGATTTGTAAATTTTCTCTAACCATAAAAGGCAATTGCTCTCTGTTGCAAATAAAATATGTGTCTTGTAAGTATTTTGGTACCATTTTTTTCAATGAAGATAATGCAAATAATTTATAAATTAATAATTTATATTTAGATTCTATCATACTCAATTGAACGAGTTGAACATCTTTAGGTAATTTTTCAAAATCTTTATTTAAATAGTCCTTATCAAATTTCTCATTTTTATAACTGTTTTCTGCCAATTCTTCTCCAACTTTATTGGTAAATATATTTATTAGACTAATTTTACCTTTTAATTTGTCTTCAATATTTAATTCTCTTCTACTATTTTCACCTAATAGCACACCTTTAATATGAGGAAAATATAAAGCTTTATCAGCTCTCCAATATGATTTAGGTGGTTCAAACAATTTACCGTTAGTTCTACGAAATAATGACATATCATACATTGAATTCTTATTAAATTCAATACCTAATTCTGCACTTCTTTTATCTGTTTTTTCTTTATCAAATAAATCTCTAAAATTATTTCCAAATACATATTTGGTATTAGGCGAAGGAGGATCAACCAATCCAACAGCTTTTATCAATGGTTTAACAACATGTGGTTGGGGTGTTGCACCAACAACAAATTTTGAAAATTTACCAACAAATAATTCTCTTGAAGTAGCAAAACCACGTCTTAATACGATTGAACTAGACATTTTCAATCAAATGATATAGCAACAGTACTACCTGTGTAATTATTTAATTACAATAATAAAAAAATTGAAAATTATTTATTACTAATATACCAAAGATTATCTTAATATAACTTTTATTCAATTAGGGATTATTATCTTTATTCATTCTCTATTTGTACCAATTAAACCCAAGAATATTTAAATTCTCTAAATTGAAATTAACAATTCTTAAGAACTCCATTGTCAGCTGCATGTAACGTCTAAGTAAATATCGGAATACATATTTCGAACATTTTAAATTATGAAAAATTAAGGAAATTTAAAGACGGAATGGTATTAATAATTTGAAATTTTAGACATTTCTGACGTTTGATGGTTTTTGTGAATAGAATTTTAATATATAATTATTTATTGACTCAATATAAAAAAATAATAAATTTTATTATTATTGACTCTCGAAAATATATTTATTGAATTATTAAAAATAACCATAAAATTAACGTTAAACTTAAATCGGGAATTGAGAAGCAGGAGCAATAAATATAGATAACTTAATATGGCCGAAGTACAATTGATTTTGGATCCACCTATCAATAATGAACATTATAGTAATGATGATTTAATTTCTGGTACAGTTGTATTAGACATTGCTAAACCATTATCTATAAAAAAAATTAATGTTAAATTGAAAGGTTATGTAGAGACATTAACAAAAATGAATGGCGATTACATGTATGGCCAAGGACGATTAATGACACCAGTACAAGATAATAGATCAGTACATGGGATAATAGATGTAGATCAGAGAGTGTTCCCGCCGGATAATGTGTGGGATGCTTTAGATGGTAATGTGAAGCCATTTAAAGTTAAACCGGGTTCATATAGTTATAGGTTTCAATTTCCAAAACTACCCAAAAGACCAACGTGTATCGAACATCATACCAAAGATATGCAATGTTTTATCAAGAAAAGTGAGACAAGGTTACCCCCAAGTTTCAATTATATATGGCAAGACCCTACAAAAATTGAAAGTGTTGAAATTTATTTTTATTCATTTGGCAAAGTGCTATATTTTGTTCAAGCACAATTAGAATTAGGTAAAGCAAAATCGTGGTATTTGCCTTTCAAAAAATGGCATACAAAAACAGAATATATTAATTTTATTCCCAAACCTAAGGAATTGACCTATAAAATGTCTTCAGATAAACATATTGATGTTGGTGAAGTTGAATATACTGAACAAAATCTGAATAATTCCATAGTTACAGGAGAAGACCTTGATAAACGTCGTTTATTGAGAGAAAAAGACAAATTTGTTATACCACATAATATTGATGCAACTGAGCTTGATCTTGTTAACTCTATGGGAAATGTAAACATTAATGAAACAAAACCAAAAAGTAATGATGAAGAATTACCTTCCTTTGAAAGCATAACTAATTCCCCAGAATCAAACAATAATGAAAACAGAGCTGGTTCAATTAGTAACAACGACAACAACAATAATAATGATTCTAATAAACCACATTTAATATATAAATCTACATATTCAGTTCAATTAACGAATGATCATACTTCAATGTGTTTAGAGATACGGAGCCGTGGTCTCAAGTACACTTATCGTCGTGACTTTTTGTTCCGTCATGGTTGTAACAAATTTGATCGCATATTTATGGTTTTTAGAGGTAATGTTTCTGTTATTAAATATCTAGGTATACGACCATTAAAATTACAATTGAATTTATTAGAATACGCCACATATTTATCAAAAGGCGTTGGAAATGAAAATATATCGTCATTAAGACTTATCGAAATTAATGATTTGAGTAGTGAAGAGAATAAAAATTTGTTAGACTTCGATGAAAGTAAGATAATTTCTGATTTTGGGTCATCAAGAGGTGTTATGGAATGTGAACTAAAATTAAAGAATCATGAATTACTTAAAAAATTAAGATTTAATAAAGAAGATTACGTACATAGAGGTAATCGTCTGTATAGTTTCAAATGTTGTACTATTGAACGTATATTTAGATTCCAATTAGTGATGACATGGCAAATGGGTTCTCATGCATTTCAAACTGAAAATATAATAAGTAATGCTCAAATTTTCTCTCAAACCAGGGAAAGAGCAAACACGGTAGAGCATTTGCCAAAATATATCGAGCCTCCAAGTTACACTGAAGTTAAGATCGATGGAGATGATTCTAACGATAGTAATTAATGAGTTTTCGAATATTGCCGCATTTTTTATTGAACAAATCTAGTATTTATATTGAATCTGTAAATATAAGTTTTTTAATAATTATATAAAAAATATAATTGTTGTTTTTTTGATTCTTATGGAATATTTATTTTGTGTAGTTATTTAAAATAAAGGTATATATGTATTAATATAAATTTTGATTTCGTTCGAAATCCATGATGATTGATTATATCTATAGTCAATGAAATCATAATAATAAAGCTGCAGCTAAAGCAATTAAAGCAGAACCGCCGGCTTGCATGATGTTAGCAGCATTTGGTTGTTCAGAAACGGAAACAACTGATGAGACAGATGAACTGGATCTAGTAGAAGAAGTAGAAGCAGTAGAAGTGCTGCTGTAAGATGTTGAGGTTGGAGTAGTAGATGATGATGATGATGATGAACTTGAACTTTCAATTGAAGAGGAGGTAGAAGTTGAACCGTGAGAAGTAGAAGTTGCGGTGGTAGATGTGCTAGAAGAACTTGATGAAGTAGATGTGCTAGAAGTAGAAGTTGTGGTTTCTTCAACGGTGGAAGAAGTTTTTTCTTCTGAAGTAGAGCTAGAAGAAGAGAAACTACTGGAAGTAGAACTTGAACTTGAAGAAGAAGAGGACGAGGATGGGGAAGACGAAGCACTGGCGCTTTGTAAAATAGCATTTTGAGCTGAACATTGAGATTTTAAAGAACTCAAAGCAGTATCAACTACACTGGAGTCACAAATGCTGTTAATACATTGTTGAATAGCAGAACCTTCAGAACTACATAAACATGAAATATCATTTAAACCTGAACAAGTGGAAGAAGCCTTAGAGACTTGAGCAACACAAGCTAACATACAAGCTGGTGGAGCAGCAACTACTTGAGTAGATAATAAAGCAACGGAAGCAACAGTGGATAAAACGGTGGAGGCACGCATAGTTGATTGTATTTGATTTGATTGTTTTACTTGAATTATAATTACATGAACAAATTACAACAACAAATTAGAATAAATTAGACTTCAAAAATGTATCCTTTTATATATATGATTGTTATAATTAAGTGTTTAAAAATTATTATTTGATTCAATTTCTGTTTATTATGATTTCTAAAATTATCATCTTCTCCCAGAGAATGAAATCTGAAATTTCTGAAATTTTTCAAAGTGAAAAAAGAAAACAAAAAAGAAAAAGCGAGAGATCACGCCATTGCTGGGTGGGAAAAAGAAAGAAATTCTGTATTTGATTCGCGTTTCTTTTGTTGTGCAATTATTTGTCTGCGGTATTGGTTTTTGTCATTAGATTACGGTGCAGTGACATAGTGATTTGTTTTTCTATTTCTGGTTTGTGCGTATATATCGTCAGTGGTTGGATTTGAGGCTAAGAGACCTCCATAGAAGCTGTTTATGAAGAAAAAGAAACAAACTGCAACAGAAACACAACTACCATCACATTCCTCTGCATACAATACTGTGCTTGATATTTGTTGTTTTTAGCTATTTTTATATTGTCATTATTTCTTGTAAAAGTGTGTGGAGCCTTAATACTACACTGTGCAACAATCGTACAAATGTGTTGGTGCGTATTGTTCTTTGGCATGACAATGTTTCTATTTTTGGAAATATGATACAAGCACAATGATATTTGATATAATAATTGGTTATAGTCGTCACATTACGATGGTCTCATTCTGTCATGTCAGTAAAAGATATTTGAAACTTGGTGGTTTGTTTACAGTTGTCGTCAATAGACTTATCGAATAGTTTAACACAAAAACACAAGTGGTTTAGAATATATATGTGTATATATGTATATGTATGCTGTATACTTATTTATTCATTGATTAAAACCATAGAGTAATTAATTTGGCTGTCATTTCATCATACCATCATAAGAAAGTCTTGTGAAACATATATCTGGCTTATATTTCAGTTGAAATTCACTATGAAAATATTATTTTGTGAACCCAATTCAAATCATCCATTGATTACTAACTTATTTTAATTAATGTCAATGAAGAAATAAATTGAGTTATTTACTATTTACATGTATGCAGATATTGAACTATTTTGGATCTTTACCGATACCATTCAATATATCAGACATAGATTCACCTTTTGAACTGGCTTCATCGATATGTTTTCTTAAATCAGTAATACTCTTTGGTTCAATTGGATTACCATCTGAATCATATTCTGGTATAAGTATATCACTACGTAAATTACCGTCTCTCTTTAGTTGATCAATCACAATCGGTTCGAAAAACTGAGTGCCTCCATAAATGCCTGCTACTATTGCTAGAAAACCAGCAATCATGTTATATGAATTAACTCTACTCATTGCATTAATATATCTTTAGATATCTCTCTGATTTATTGATATTATAACAAATTATCATAAAATAATAATCCATTAATATACTTGATGTTTATATACGAACCAATTTATTTCATCTGAATAACTTGAAATTGCGAAATTATTTGGCTCGTTGATCGAATTCAAGGGCTTTTCTTTTTGACGATTTTTGAGAAAATGTGTGTAAAAAGAAAAGGAAAAAACTAAGAAAAAGAAATTACCAATCGAAAAGAAACGATTTGGAAATGTGTTAAAATGTATAATAATATCATAAACTGAATTATAAAATTAATATATACAAATAAGTATAAAAGAAACCCATTAAATCAAAAAGTTTTAATCTTTGTTAGATATAAATTTCAATTCAATAGATCATTAATACAAATTATTCAATATTCGGAAACTTAACTACAAAAAAGTAATATTAATATACATTTTTGTTACCATCATTTCCTATTTTTTATATTATTATTTTATGAATTCAAATTTAATTCAAGTCACTACCAGATTATTGCCTTACACTTCAACTTGTTTAACAAACATTTTAACAATAAAATCTACCAGATTATTACAATCATTTATATTAACGAAAAATTTCAGTACCTACAAAAATACTTTGAATAATCAAAATTTTAATTTAAATTCAAAGTATCAATTATCACAAAATTTTTATCATAATACCAAAATGACAAACAATTATAAAATTCTAAATTCTGAATTTTTAAAACCTGACTTAGATGATCGCTCTTATAGATACATCGAATTACCAAATAAATTAAAGGCTTTATTGATTTCTGATCCAACAACTGATAAATCAGCTGCATCCATTGATGTTAATGTAGGTGCTTTTGAAGATCCAGAAAATTTGCCAGGTTTAGCACATTTTTGTGAACATTTATTATTTATGGGTTCTAAAAAATTCCCTGATGAAAATGAATATTCAAGTTATTTAAGTAAACATGGCGGTCATTCAAATGCATACACTGCTGCCTTGAATACAAATTATTTCTTTGAAGTCAATCATGAACATTTACATGGTGCTTTAGATAGATTCTCCGGTTTTTTTACTTGTCCATTATTAAATGCCGATTCTACTGAGAAGGAAATTAATGCAGTTGATAGTGAGAACAAAAAGAATTTACAAAATGATGATTGGAGAAAATATCAATTAGATAAAACCATCTCAAATTATGATCATCCTTACCATAAATTCTCAACTGGTAATATTAAAACTTTAATGGAAGGTCCAGCAGAATTGAATCTAAACACTAGAGATGAATTATTAAAATTTTATAATAGTTCCTACTCCGCCAATATAATGAAATTATGTATTTTAGGTAGAGAAGATTTAGATACTTTATCTGAATGGACTGCAACATTATTCGCTGATGTAAACAATTTAGACAGAGGGCTACCAGAATACAATGCCAAGGTATTAGAACCAGAACATTTAAAGAAAATTATAAATGTTGTCCCTGTTAAGGATTTGAAAAAATTAGAAATTAATTTTTGCGTCCCAGACATGGACTTAAAGTGGGAATCTCGTCCTCATCATGTTTTAAGTCACTTAATTGGTCATGAAGGTACAGGTTCAATATTAGCTTATTTGAAAAAATTGGGTTGGGCAAATGATTTATCTGCCGGTGCGCATACAGTCTCTAAAGAAAATGCATTCTTTGGCATTACCATTGATTTGACTGACAATGGCTTGGAAAACTTCAAAGAGATCGCACATTTGATTTTTCAATATATAGAAATGTTAAAGCACAATTTACCGCAGGAATGGATTTTCGCTGAATTACAAGATGTATCAAAATCTAGTTTTAAATTTAAGCAAAAGGCTAGTCCATCTGGTACTGTTTCAGAAATGTCAAAATTATTAGAAAAAGAATACATAAACCCTGAATTTGTCTTAAGTACTACTTTATTACGAAAATATGAACCAAGTATCATTAAAAATTATGTAAATTCTTTGACTGTTGAAAATTCAAGAATCACTTTGACTTCAAAGAATCTAGAAACCGATAAAAAGGAAAAATGGTATGGTACTGATTATAAAGTATATGATTATCCAGAAGATTTTGCTTCTAAATTAAGCAACCCTGGTCTAAATTCTGAATTTCAATTACCTCGTAGAAATGAATTTATTGCAACAAATTTTGACGTAAGTAAGCCAACATCTGAGTTAATTCCATTAGAAGAACCACATTTAATTGTAGATAACTCAATAAGCAAAATTTGGTATAAGAAAGATGATAGATTTTGGCAACCAAGAGGTTACATATATGTCTCAATGAAGTTACCATCTTGTCAATCTAATGTTGTTAAGAATTTGTTAACTTCATTATATTCTGAGCAAGTTAAAGATTTTAATAAAGATTTACAGTATGATGCTTCATGTGCTAATTCGAATTTATCATTATCTACTACTAACCAAGGCTTAGACATTACCATTTCTGGTTTTAGTGAAAAATTATTAATTTTATTATCTAGATTTATTGATGGCATAAAATCTTATAAACCTACAGAAGATAGATTCAATACTTTTAAAAATAAAGCCCTACAAGACTTAAATAATTCATTATATGAAGTTCCATATTCTCAAATGGGTACTTTGTATAACACCATTATTAATGAAAGTACTTGGTCAACTTCAGAAAAGATTTCTGTATTAGAAGAATTGACATTTGAGCAATATTGTGCCTTCATCCCAACTTTGTACAATGAAATATATTTTGAAACTTTGATTCATGGTAATATTGAATATGATGAAGCAATCGAAGTTGGTGATTTAGTTAAGACTCTAGCAACAAATAAGGTATTGAACTTACATGTTAGAAATAGTAGATTAAGATCTTATATTCTTCCAGAAGGTAGTTCTTATAAATATGAAATTGATATGGAAGACAAAGACAATTTGAATTCTTGTATTCAACATGTCGTGCAATTAGGTATTTATAACGAAGAATTATCTGCTCTAAGTGGATTATTTGCACAAATGCTAAGAGAACCATGCTTTGATACTTTAAGAACAAAAGAACAATTAGGTTATGTTGTTTTCAGTTCAAGTTTAAATAATCATGGTACAGCTAATATGCGTATATTAGTCCAATCAGAGCATTCAACGCCATATCTTGAATGGAGAATCGATGAATTTTATAAAAAATTTGGTGAATCTTTAATTGAAATGTCAGAAGATGATTTTGAAAAACATAAAGATGCTTTATATAAGAGTTTGACTCAAAAGTATAAGAATATGAGAGAAGAAAGTTCTAGATACACTGTTTCAATCTACTTAGGTGATTATAACTATACACATCGCCAAAAGAAAGCCGAACTTGTTAAACAGTTAACTAAACAACAGATGATTGATTTCTATAACGATAATTTTGTTAATGAAAAGAAATCACAAATTGTAATCCACTTAAAATCAGTAGTTACTGAAAATCTAAAGATTGTTGACGAAAAAGACTTGAACAAATCAATTTACCCATCTGGTGAATCTATTGACAGTATTGATGAATTCAAATCTAAAATGTACGTTGCTCCAATTCGTCAACCTTTGAAAAAGTTTGATTTATACAACCCAAATAATTAGTATATATATATATATATAATTAATGAATATATATTTTTATATAATAATTAAAATAGATGTTTATTGAAGTTACACTAGTTCTTCCGGTTGTTAAGTAATCAGTATTTATCACCCGGCCTGATAGTATCCCCGAGATTAGAAATTTTATTATTAGTAATGATCTCTATATATAAATTTATTGCCACACATGCGATGAGATGAGATGAATTATCTATTTTAATAATATAAATATAAATATAAATAACTATATTACTTAATTTGAATTTAATTTTTTTATATAAAGCCAAAATCAATAAGATATATCAAACACTCATTCTGTTACTGGATAGATAGCTGACTTTTGATCCTAATTTTTAAAATATTTCAGTTAAAATCTAGTCGATTGCAATTATTATTATCATTTACTTTTATAAATTAGAAATCTATAAACAATTTTAAAAACACTTATCAATATGAGTGGCGTACAATTTACATGTAACTCTTGTGTTATCCAATTTACTTCAAGTGATCTTCAAAGATATCATATGAAAACTGAATGGCACAGGTATAACTTAAAAAGAAGAGTTGCTAATTTAACTCCAGTTACTGCTGATGAATTTTCTCAAAAATTACAGATGTCAAAGCTAGAAAAGGCTGAACATGATTACGATGAATTTGGTTTTGAAATTCTCCCAGATAATAAACATGATTTGAAATATAATAAACGTAAACTAAAATCACATCATAAGGGTTCCCAACAAAAGACCGATGATATTGATCCTAATGAAAAAGTCATTAACGGTGAAATAAAAGATGATCTTAAGGAAAGAAGAGAATCAGTATCATCAAAAATATCCAAGTTATCTTTGGATAGTGATGAATCTCATTACAGTGAAGATGAAAGACTATCTGAATATGCTTTTACATCTGAATCTAATTACACATCTACTGAGGATGAGTTTGAATCAGATACTGATTTGAGTGAATACACTTACGATGAAAATGACGATGGATCTGCTAATATTACTGAGTGTGTTTATTGTGGCGTTAACAATAAAGAAATGGAAAAAAATATCAAACATATGTTTAACAAACATGGTTTATATATACCTGAAAGATCATATTTAGTTGATGTTTCTGGTTTATTAATGTTTTTAACTGAAGTTATTGTTGTCAATCACCAATGTTTATGCTGTAATTTTAGAGGTAACTCTTTGGAAGGTATTAGAGCACATATGAATTCGAAAAGACATTGTCGTTTACCATATGAAACTACCCATGAAAAGAGTATATTGAAGGATTTTTATGATTTCAGTACTTTGAAAGAAAATAAAAAGCAAATAATATTTGATAAATCAATTAAAAAGCCTTCTATTAGGTTTGTTGATGATGAAAAAGCAGATAACATTGAAAAAGAAATTGATTCTGTTATTAGAGAACATAATATGTCCTCAAATTTTGGTTCATCTGACTTCGATGAAAATCATCTAAAGATTGTTTTACCAGACGGTACCATTGCAGGCCATCGCCTGAATAAGAAAACAAAAAAATCGAATACATCGACTTCAGAAAATAGTGAGAGTAAATTAACTGTAACAGCTGCTGATAAAAGATTAGTAAGTGGTGTAACAGAAAAACAATTTAAGAAGGGTTTGAAGAAAATGCAACAAATGGAAAAAAGAGCTGTTGATGAGCATTTCCGTGCTTCAGTAAAGAGAATGAATTTCCAACAACACTACAGAGATGAGTTATTACAATAAATAGAAGGCATGTTTCTTAGTTTTAGAAATCTTTTAGCATTGGGCGTCGTGAATTTTAGTAATATTGTCTTTTAATTTTATATAATTTTAAATATTATTAGTTAATATGCAATAAATTTATGTGTTACATCATTCAAAAAAAACATGATATAATATAATAATAGTCAAATAGTTTTGAATTAATTTAAAAAATGAAATGTCTTACCAAAAATAAAAATTGTTTAGAGTTCTATTGAGAATGAATAACTGAATTGATGTCAGTTTGAGAAGATTCAGACAATTGTGTAATATTATTTGTATCATTTGCATTGTCAGTTAAAATGTCTAAGGTAGCTTGGTCATATTCAATTCCTCTACCTATATTGTTAACAACACCTGCTTGGCTCGAAATTTTACCGACGTTGAAGTTATGTTCATTATGACCGTCATTATCATGTTCAAACGTATTAAATAGTTTTGCGGATGATCTTTCTGTTTCAAGTACCTTATTGAAATGATTTAACAAATCTTGGTAGTTGTATTTGCTGTTAGATACTGACCTCTGTAAATTATCTGTTCCAATACTTGAACTTGATATGTTTCTTGATGTGTACATAGCAGAATTAAAATTTTGTTGAGATACCCAGTTTGTTATACTATTCAATCTTCTATTTAATATTTCAAAAGCTTTGGATTGAGGTAGTATCATCAATATACCGTATAAGCATTTGTGCAAAGAAGGATATTTTTGTTGTTCTAATAGTTGTAACCTTAATCTCGTAAACACAGGAGATTCAAGTAATTGTACAAGTACATCTAATTGGACTAAATCACCCATTCCTAAATCATAATCCACATAAGATTGTAATAAATTATAAGCCAACTCATATTTTTCTCCTATGAAACATAAACTCAAAACTGAAACAGGATTATAACACCATACTTTAAATAAGCTATTAAAAAAATAGCTATCTTCGCCACTCCTCAATTTGTTTCTCAAATCAGATGCTTCAGAAGATGTTATTAGATTGGTGCTTAAGATTTGAATAAACATGCGCCTGAATACGACGTCCTTCTCTGAATCTAAAATTACTGAAATAACTTTATAAATTCTCTCGGATGATAAGCGTAGACAAATTTGTTTAATTATATAATTGGATCTATTTTTGAATAATTTGTCATCACTTTTGAATAACTCTAATAAATCATTTAAGAAACGTTTTAAGTACACTTCTTTAGTACCTGCGCATAAAGCGGTTAATATACCTAACGATTTTTCAGTTAATCTTTTATCATTATCAGAGAGAGATTTTAAAAGAACCATAGTCATATTGTCATTTTGGTCCAAAATATTATCAGGCGATTTTTTATAAATTAATGAAAGCCAATCTAAACAAGCAATTTTGGTATCAACTTTACTGTCAAAAAATTGCAAAGTTAAACTATTCATCAACGAGTCATAAGCTATTAGACTAGATTCATTCATCACGCTTTCACCATTGAACAATGATATCAATTTTGTGTTTACTGTATCTGCAGCATCTGCTAAATCATTATCAGAATCACCTAATAATTTTAGCAATAGATTCAGTAAATTAGATAGATTAAATTTAAAATCTTCAGTAGCTAAATTAATCAAGTGATCGATCCAATGCAAAGAAACTAATCTAATTTCGTATTCGGAGGAACTCAAATTGTTAATTAATATTTCGATAATACTTGAAAAATTAATGTGAATATCTTGACCAGGTGTATATTCTTCACCAAAACGGCTACCCTTTGTATTCGTAATTTTTTCATTTTTGCCATCTTCATTAATAAAATCAACATGATCTTGACTAATATCATTTTCAGTATTAATATTACTGATATTTGTAGATATACTAGTATTTGAATTTTCTGCTTCTGGTTGTAGTAATTTAGTGCGTTCAATGGAATCAGCGCTTGGAATATTAACTTGATTACTAGTTTGATTAGTTGAATTCAAAGAATTTTGGTTAGCCACAGTCAGTTGTTCAAAAGCATCCATTAAACTTTTCTTTTTCTCTGCAATCAATAGTCCATCAGCTTTCTTGGTGGAAACCATACTCTGTTTACTATTTTTATACTCTTCTAAACTGTTATTAGTATTAAGTTTTCTCTCCGATGAAACTTGGTGTGTGTCATCTCGATGAAGTAATTTCTGTACTTTTGCAATTCTTACTAATTCGGATAATAATTGATTTAATAATTCATGTGTCACAATTTTTACATCTTTATGACTGTCATCTAAAAAGCTAAATAAACCAGCTAAAAATGAAGGCAGGTAAGATATAAGTTCCAGATCGGGATTATTTAATAAAACCTTTAGCCAATCCACAAGAAATACTCTTGTTTCTGGATTAATAGCATAAATTCTTTCTGAAAGCAAAGGAATAAAATTTTGCAACGAAAAAGCCAAATTTTGTTTATTTGTTTGATTTTCTAAGTTAGTTGTATTAGTTGTATCTGCTGATTGTTCATAATCCTTTTGATAAACATTACCAGAGGTTACATCTAATTCAGTAGCTGGACCCATATCTTGTGGATCGTTATTAACAACACTTATGTAACTTGAGGCTCTTTCTGCTACAATATCTTTTATTAATCTATCCAAAAGTTCTGAAGCTCCTCTAACTGAGGTTTCACTATCGGCGCTTATTTTACATAGAACATCAAATATTTCATTAAAATAAACCAAAACTTCAGCTTTAGCAATTTTAGCAATATTATATAAACTTTCACATGCATAAAATCTAACTTGGTCATTCTGATCAGTAAAACATGCTAAAACAGGAGGTAGTATTTTTGGTAAATATCTTATGACATCGTTTGTCCCCAAAGCAATACTGACTGCGGCTAGACCCATAAGTCCAGCTGTTCTTGACATAGGTTGATGTAAAGCATACGCATAATCTCTACATAATTCATTTATAATTTTGCCAATCTTATTAAAATCATTATCATTAACATATTGAGAAATTTGTTTTTGTAATTCAAGAGCTGTTATCTTTCTCTTCTCATATAGTTTATCACTCAATCCTTTAGCTATAGATTTTTCCATCGTTAAGATTATATTATTGTCTGCTTTTAAATAGCTTGATATAAAAGTCTATAGATAATAATATACTTAATAATTGGTATATGATGGTTTGTAATTAGTAGTCAGATAAACTAAAGTTGATATATTATAACTTTGAATTATTTTTATCCTTTTTATCTCATTTTGTTTTTATTTACATTTATTTTTATTTACCTTTGAATTTTGTTGAAGGCGCGTTTTTAGCAACTATCATTGAAGTAAAAATAAACACCAAACTGTTAAGTTACCTGTTGAAAAAGATGTTGGTCATTATAAGATATCACATTTATAATAGCTATGCTTTATTTAATAAATCATAATTTTAGAATTTATATATTTCATTTGATTCATGGAATTATTTGCATATATTAAAGCAATAATTTTTATTCGTTTGTGATTTAAATAACCTAGCAACTGAGGGATATCAATAAGCTCTGGAACTTAATTCATTTTGAATTGATAATAAAAAATAATTTAAAAATATACAATGTCTGAATACCCTGATAATGTTATACTGCTATTATTACAAATAATATTAGATAGACAACAAAATTTATCGCAAATAAATCATAATTCAAAATCTAATAAAGAAAAATATGATAAACTTTTAATTGATCCTATAGTAGATCAAGAAGTAGTAAACGCATTTGCTAATCATAAATTAGTCAAGGTATACGCCCCAGAATTATGTGATATACGTCTACGAAGTTTAAAAACATTGGTTTTAGATATTTTTAATGAAGGTTCTAAAAATATAACTGATAAAAACACTATAATCAATGTCATATCATTAGCAAATTATTATTATTATAAAAGAATAAAAGACATTGAAGAAATTAGATTGCCTGAATTAACAAAAGAAATTGAAGCTAACATTAAGGAAAAGAGTTGAATAAGTTTCTTGATACTGGATAACAATGAAAAGGTAAAAAAGTATTGTTTAGAAGGGATTAAAAATGGCATATATCTATATTTACTGGATTCTAAATTATGTGATCATCGGATTACTTAATGGATATTATTGTTTATTTAATTAATTTTTAAATTCAGGTATTATCAGATAGTAAGTTTAGGATTGTCCTTCTGATTCCATCTTCGATCGCCTCTGTTTCTACCTCCTTCAAGTATTTATTAAGACATCTCATATTAAAGTTATCATAAATTTTATTTGATAAACCCCCCATAGTCGACCACAAATTTTTATCTGATAGATTTAGTTTTATTTTCACTTCTGCTAATATATTCAATTTTTCTCTTATAATGGAATATTTAATTTCTGTATTGATAACCTCTATACTCCAATGTGTATCAAACACTTCTGTCATTACAGTTTTTAAATCACTTGTTGGTATTACTTTGGATAGATGATGTTTCCCATATTTATTGCATTTTTTCATTATATTATTTAATATATATGAATCTATTAGGATTTTGAACTTTTCAATTTTTTCAATGCAGTCAGATTTTTCCAAATTTAAGTTGTGTATAGGCATTTCTTTATGAGAATTTATAGATTTTAAATCTATACTATTTAAATTTGGTTTGCTTATCATTTGTCTCAAATCAATTTCATCTTTAGAATCATGATATATAAATGCTTTACTTTCAGAATACAATGCCATTATCATTATTATTTATATTGTTGATTCAATCTGTACTTGAATATGAAATGATTTATATGATTTAGCTAAATATACCTTTTACTAGATTTTTTTAATTAGTGTATCTATTTTCTACTGACATACAGAAAAGACAATGATTTTAAATGACTAAATAATTATAATAGCATAAATTCATAAGATTCGTTTATTTAATTAATTAAAGTTTAATAATTACATTAAATGAATATACTATTGAATAAATTTCAAGATAATGAATTTTCTTTATTACATTCTATGTTTCTAAAATTTCCACCTATTTAAATAATAAAATTTCTTTCAAATGTTCTGTCTTTCTTAAATACTGACCTTTTCTTGTATCGTCACTTCACGTGAAATTTAGATTAAAGGTTATTTTTTAAAACTTGGAAAACTTTAAAGGTGAAAACCATAATTAACAAAGGAATTTTTCATGGAAATGTATACAGAATCATTAAAATTCATATGGAACCAGTATATTGTATGTGTTCTTTGCCTTCTAAATTTATCGAAAAATGTTATTGTACCCCTTTAAATAAATTTTTATAATTGTCTTGGAAATTTTTTTTTAATTGTGAAATTAATCAAAGTGATAGAATTAATATTGAATTATAAATATCAACATAATTATTTCTATTGTGATTTTGTGATTTTGAGTTATTACAATTTTTATAGTAGGTATGTTAGCCTTTCGTGTTAATAGCACCAAGAAGTCAATATCAAAGTTACTGCTGTTCCAAAGTAGAGAATTCCAATTTAGTTCACAACATCTGAATAATTTATCAAATGATGATATCACTAGAGAAAGATTAATACAGATTAACAATAAATGGGCCAAACAAGTTACATTGAATAAAGAAGGTGATATTTCAAAAAATAATGAAAATGCTGAAAAGAAATACATTTTGTCAATGTTTCCATACCCTTCCGGTATGTTGCATCTAGGGCATTTAAGGGTGTATGTTATTAGTGATGTTTTAAATAGATTTTATAAAATGAATAATTATAATGTCATACATCCAATGGGTTGGGATGCATTTGGTTTACCTGCAGAAAATGCTGCAATTGAAAGAAAATTGAAACCATCTGTTTGGACAAATACAAATATTGCTAAGATGAAAGAACAAATGAATTCGATGTTAGCAAATTTTGATTGGGATAGAGAAGTGAATACAAGTGATCCTAGTTATTATAAACACACACAGTGGTTATTTCTTCAATTATTTAAAAATGGTTTGGCATATCAAAAAGAATCGGAAATTAATTGGGATCCTGTTGATATGACTGTCTTAGCGAATGAACAAGTTGATGCAAATGGGAAATCTTGGAGATCAGGTGCTCAAGTCGAAAAAAAGTTTTTGAAACAATGGTTTTTAGGTATCACAAAATTTGCTGATGAACTAAATAATGACTTGAGATATTTATCTGAATGGCCAACTAAAGTTAAAACAATGCAAAAAAATTGGATTGGTAAATCAAAAGGTACGGACGTAAAATTTAAAATGATTTGTGATGATGGAGTCCAATTACCTGAAATATTTAAAAAAGGTGGTATTGATATATTTACTACTCGTGTTGAAACAATATTTGGTACACAATTCTTAGCATTGTCTATAAATCATGATATATCCAAATTGTTTGCATCCACGGACAAAAGTTTAAAAGAGTTTATTCAAAAATATAAAAATATAAATGATAGATCGATTAATTCAAAGGAAGGTGTATTAATTAATGGTATATATGCGTTAAATCCATTAACAGATAAGAAATTACCTATATACGTGGCACCTTATGTTATCGATACCTATGGTTATGGTGCCTTGATGGGTGTACCATCTGATGATAAAAGAGATAAAGAATTTTGGTTAGAAAATAACAATAGTCCAATTTTACCATCTACTTATGACAAAACATCTGATGATATCGAGAAATGTTTTATGAATAGTAACTCACCTAAAGAATATCAATCATTAACAGTGATTGAATGTAGAAAAAAAATTGAAAAAAAATTAGAAGAAAATGGAATTGGAAAATCTTCAATAAAATTTAAACTAAGAGATTGGCTAATTAGTAGACAAAGATATTGGGGAACAGTCATTCCAATAATACATTGTAAAGACTGTGGTCCTGTACCCGTTCCAGAAAAAGATCTGCCTGTTTTATTACCAGAAATTGATATGTTATCAAAAAAAGGTAATCCACTGTCCTCAATTGATAGTTTTGTCAATACTACATGCCCAAGTTGTCGCAATCATGCTAAAAGGGAAACCGATACAATGGATACATTTATTGATAGTTCTTGGTATTTTTTTAGATATTTAGATTCTCATGATGTATCTAAACCATTTGATAAAAAAATAATTGATATGAAAATGCCGGTTGATTTGTATATCGGTGGTGTTGAGCATGCTATCTTACATCTTCTATACTCTCGATTTATTTCTAAATTTCTGAGCTCTAGGGGCTATTATGATGGTTCGAAATTTGCAAATGCAGAACCATTTGTTAAGTTAGTTACTCAAGGAATGGTTCAAGGTAAAACATTTGTAAATCCAAAAAATGGTCAATTTTTGAGACCTTCTGAAGTAAATTTTACTGATTCAAGTAATGAACATGCAATTAACAAAGTCACAGGGGAACCTTTAGAAATTTCCTATGAGAAGATGTCTAAATCAAAATATAATGGTATTGACCCTATTATATTTATATCTGAACATGGCGCAGATGCAACAAGAGCACATATTTTATTTCAAGCACCAGTAGATAAGGCATTAAATTGGGATAGTGATAAGATAGTAGGAATAGAAAGATGGTTAGGTAAAGTATTGAATATTTGTGAGAGCACAGAATCTTCAAGTTATAATACAAAAGATACTGAATTTTTGAGTGATAAATTTAGTTTAAAAGAAATAAATCTAACCAATGAATTTATTCAATTGCATAATAACATAAATAAATCTTTTAAA
The DNA here is from genome assembly GCA_030573835.1 of Tetrapisispora taiwanensis (nom. inval.). Classification (NCBI taxonomy): domain Eukaryota; kingdom Fungi; phylum Ascomycota; class Saccharomycetes; order Saccharomycetales; family Saccharomycetaceae; genus Tetrapisispora; species Tetrapisispora taiwanensis (nom. inval.). Next base: position 233,068 of record JAJMDZ010000003.1, read on the forward strand.
GAAAGTTTTTCATTAAACACAATTATATCAGATTTGATGAAAATGAATCATCTTATTGATAATGCATCAAACAATAATGATATTAGAGTTGAAGTTCTTGTTCATCATATCAAAAAAATGATTTCTATTATGTATCCTATTACTCCGAATATATCTGTTGAATGTGCTGAAATAATTAAAAAAAGTCAACCGCTTTTGACAAAAAATTGGAATGAATTTATTTGGCCGGAAGTAGATGAAATGAAAGTGCATACGCAACAAGAATATATGATTTTTGTCAATGGGAAAATGAGATTTAAATATATGGGCCCAAAAGATTTTAAAGATATGGAAGAAACTATAATATTTGATATCTTATCCAAAACTAAGCAAGGTCAAAAATTTATAAAAGAAAAATCATTTAAGAAGATAATTAGAAAACAAAAAATAATCAGTTTAATTCTGTGATGACATTTACCAAATTTTATTGAATTTGTGTTGTAACGAATATTCATTATTAAAATTGTAAATATATTATTCAAAACAATCCTGTATAAAAATATTAATATTCTAATAGATAATTTAAAAATATAATTTACTAATTATAAAATACAGATAATATCTATTTGAAGGATTTTTTTTAAATTGTCCTCTTATGTATATTTATTACAAAGCTTATCTAAATCATATAGTGTGCGTATTATGAGGGTTTTAAAAGTCATAATAATAATATCACTTATTTTGTATATAATTAAATAATGAAAATGCAGGTCTTATTAATTTTAGAATATTACTATGTTCAGCACCGAATGCTAAATAGTCAATGAACCTTTAATGTCGTAGGATGATCTTGATCTAATATATGGATCTAGAATTCTGTATAATTCAGATAGTTCATTATTAAGTTGAATTTTTTCCAATAGTAATTCATTTGATATTTTGGAATCAGATTCTTGGATCCAATCAACAGTTTTAGTGATAATGTTTTTAATTAATTGTTCTTGTTGTGCTAATAATTCATCACGTTTTGTTATATCGGACATAAGTTCATCGCAAGATCCATCAATTGGTTTGTAATGATCTAAATCTACTGTATTTTTACCTCCTAAATATTCAGGAATGCTATCAATATCGATATAGTTATTTAAATCTTTAGTTTTGCTTGTAAAGACGACCTTTGAGGCTACAACCGGATCTAACCATTTTTTAATGATATTCCAAATTGGTGAAAAAATCCAAGGAGCTTTGTGAATAAATAAATGGCCTAATGATTCTGGATAATGTGCTTCAAAACAACTAATTAAGAACTTAACTGGTTGATAATCCATATTTGACATGGTAAAACCAGTTAAATCGAATAGAATACTAGCAGATTCAGTTGGTTCGCTTAAAAATAATCTTGCTTGTTCAATAACTAATAAAGAGTATTTTTCAACTTCATCCTCCGTTTGTTCATCAGCATGGTGTAATTTTGGTCTTACTAAAACTATAGGTCTCCCATCTTTATCATAACCATTCAAAATTGCTTTTTGCATTTCTAAGTTCTTAATGCAACCAACTTCTTTGTTCTTGTAAATATCAGCTTCACCTTTCATTATAATACTATTAGTATCATATTTTGTAGCTCTCCAATTTAAACTTGTTGCTAACATTCTCATGGCCTTATCGGTATCCCATTTTCTTGCTCTAATAAATCTTAAGATTAAATTATCTGGGTTATCTTGTCTTAAAGTTTTCCAGAAAGTTTCTTGCATCAATTTAGGGTCATCATTTTTAAGAGATTCATGGATCATTCCTTTTGTATATGTTTCTGCATCGTTACTAGAATTTGATGGTTCCTTTCCTAATTTACCGAATAATGATTTGCTTTTCTTTTTAGATGATTTGATTAATGGATCATTAAATGCACTTGTACCATCTACATCAACACCCCAAGAGGTCAATAAATAAGTCCAAACTTGTTTTAAAATTAATTCTTGTTTAGCATCTAATGTGTCGATACGGCCAGGTATCATTACTTCTTTTGTCATATTTTGTTTGAATAAATCTTTCTCGTTCCTTTCAAATGTTCAAAATATATAAAATGAATGTAATTTTTGATATTGAATCCTAATTAATTACGGTTATTATTTATTTATTAAACTTTATAACCAAAAAATAATGATTACAATAAAATCAATTTCAGTTGCTAATTTTATAAAAAGGGAATCTAGAATTGTAATAATGAGTAACTATAATTAAGTAATTATTTATATATTTATATATTTCACCAAGTACTAATAAATTAATGAGTTAAAGGTAGTTGTAACAATGTTGAATAATTTGTTTGTAATAAAACTAAAAAATCAATATTGACATCTTTTCGATATATTTTGTTGAGTATTAGAACAAAATTTCATACAATGTTTTGGTTTCGTGAATTTCGTACTTGGAGAACTTTATTCTCGTTTGCGTGAAATCTGATAAAAAGCATTAACGTTAGAGTAAAAAGTCCTGGGGAAGACATTATCATCCAGTAAAAATTATGAAGCGAAAGAGAGAAAATAATTAAAAAAAAAAGAAGTAATTGGTGACTCTCCCTGCTTCCATTTCTTCGTGACATTTTTTTTCCAAATTTTTATTAATTTTGTTGTCTGCTAGTCTTTCTAACTACCTAAAAATAACAATGTAAAATAGTACATGAAATGCTCGTATAAAAGTTATATTTATTATTCAAAATATCAAATCAATATGATATTTTTTAGGTATAATAGTTTCTGATCTCACGGTGCAAGATCTGTAAATGATTAATTATTCTGTTAGATATTCAAGGCGACTCTAATTCTTAATAATAGACAATAAATAAACAAAAATTTGAACTTGATATACATATTAATTTAAATAACAAGCGTCATGATTTAAATGTTATTACATTGTTAATTTTTCATTATCTTGATTGAATGTTAAATTGGTATATAGCAATATATAATTTGTATTTATAAAAATGAATTATTTTATATAATATGGGTTATAAAAAGTATAAACCTCATTCGCCATACCTAAAATATATTATACAAGGTATTATTGATTGTTTTCGTTCAGTTTTAAATTTATAATGCTTCTTACATAATAATAGATTCTTGTGGAACATTAGTAGAGATGGACTTGTGAGGTAAAACCTTACCACCGTTAATGTAGATTTCATCCTTAACTTCGACGTCGTCACCTAAAACAGTAACACCTTCTAATCTACACCATCTACCGACAGTAGAGTTCCAACCAACAATAGTGGATTTAACTAAAGAGTGTTCCTTAACAGTGGAGTTAGCTAAAATGACAGATCTTTCGATTCTAGCACCATCACCAACAACACAGTTTGGACCAATGGTGACATCTGGACCGATCTTAGCGTTTGGAGAGATCTTGGCAGTTGGGTCGACCATAACGTTACCGACGATGTTGGAACCCTTAGCTAATTTTTCTGGGTTCTTCTTGGCAACGGAGTTTAAGTATAAAACGGTACCAGATAAGAAATCCTTTGGTTGACCGACATCCATCCAGAAACCTTCTAAATCGAAAGAGAATAAAGATTTTTGGTCAACTAAGATTGGGAAAGTTTCCTTTTCAATAGAGGTTGGCTTCATGTCGATTAAGTCAATAACTTCTGGGTTTAAGATGTATAAACCAGCGTTAATTCTGTTACCGACGAATTCGACTGGCTTTTCAACGAATCTATCAATTAAGTTTGGAGTTTGGATGTCGTGAACAATAACACCGTACTTAGATGGTTCATCGACTTTAGTGGCAACAATGGTACCTTTACCACCGTGAGCCTTGTGGAAATCAGCTAATTCCTTGAATGGGTAGTCACAGATGACATCAGAGTTTAAAACGAAGAATGGAGAGTTATCCTTCTTTAAGATGTTTTCAGCTAATTTTAATGGACCAGCAGTACCTAATGGTTCGGTTTCGACGGAGAAAGTAATAGAAACACCGTATTCCTTTTCGTATTTTTGTAAAGTTTCAACCATAACTTCTGGTCTGTAGTTAACGGCTAAAACAATATCAGTAACACCAGCGTTAGCTAAAGCTTCGATTTGATGTAAAATCATTGGTCTGTTACCGAATTCAACTAATGGTTTTGGTTGAGTTAAAGTTAATGGTCTTAATCTGGTACCGTAACCACCTACTAAAATTAAACCTTTCATTGTTTGATGTGTATTTATTTGTTTGCTTTTTGGGGTCTAGTTGTAAATACGAAAGATAAACGAATGTATTAGTATTCTTTTCTATTTAGAACTCAATCAACTTTTGTAGTTTGTCAAGAATTATAAATAAATAAAATAAATCAAAGAAACAGAACTAAAAAATAAATTATTTGTAACTTAAAATAAGAAAAAGAACGATATTTATATATATATGAATGTTTTAACAAAAAGAAAGAAAAAAGAACGTGTATCTAAATTTGGATATAGATGTATTAAACTGAAAATATTAATTTCAAAAGAGCTTGGTTGTAAAGTTCTAAGTATAACAGTGAAAAGAAATAAAAAACGACAAGTAAAAAAAAAAAAAAAAAAAAAAAAAAAAAAAAAAAAAAAAAAAAAAAAAAAAAAAAAAAAAAAAAAAAAAAAAAAAAAAGAAAAGAAGCTGGATCTGGGCTATGTAAAAAAATATTTCAAAAAAAAAAAAAAAACACGAATATTGTAAAATATACTAAGATAATGCTGTATATGAACGTTTTCGAAAATGAAAATGTCAGATACATCAACTTCGAAAAAAATAGACAAAAATAAAAATATTTAAATTAGAGGGATCAATAAAGCAAAGAATAAAAAAAAAAGACAATAAAACAGGTAGAAACATCTAAATGACGATAAAAAGATATTTTTAACATATGGTATTAAAACAATTGTTGTCAAAATATATTTAAAACTATTAAGATTTATTCTATCCCTAACGTTTATTCATTTATTTTAATTTTTGGTATATATCGAAAATGAAAAATTGTATTTTAAAAAAAAAATTTAGTTGTCGAATAAATAATACATATATAATATTATTTTTTTTGCAGTAATAATAGGTAGTCTAAATAAAATTAAAATAATAAAAAACTAAACACGTAATTAATTACCATTTTAATAACTATATATATATTTTGTACAAGATGAAATGTTAAAAAAGTTACATTACATGAACGTTAATGTGTATCTAAAAAAGGAAAGAACTTTTGTTACATATAATCAATATAACATGAACTTGTTTGTAGTTCATGCATTGTTATAATAATTATAATTTATTGTATTATCGTATAATATTATTGCCTAGAACATTATATATATATATATATAATTTTATGTCTTACATACTCTTAAAGTGATGTTATCATTACTATATTGTTTAAAAATTTTAATTTCATAGAGCCCCATTACATAAATATATGTAATGTATGGGTGTTTGCGCTTGTACTTTAATATTTCTACGTTGTTTCCTTACACTACGCATACATAATTTCTTTGTCAAATATAAAAAGAAGAGACCTTAAAATCGTACTTGTTTTAAATTTACAAAAAAATTACATGTACCAATACCAATACATTACAATACTATATTAAATTATTAAGGTTCTCATTTGTTAATTTTTTTAATAATAAAAATTTAATGGTGTTACCGATTATTTAACAATGTGTCAGTCAATTGATAAATTATTATGTAAATATATATTATATTTATAATAATGACTATAATCTTATATTTCCAGTTTTAATTTCTGGTAATGTTTATTAATAATTTTTATGATTAAGGAGATTTAGATATTAATTAGTCGTTTAAATGATTGAAAATTTTTATTGCCAATTATTAATCTGCCATCTTTTAGATTAACTCTAATTTTATAATTAATTCGTTTAAGTTTTATTTTCATTAAAATACTTACTTTTATTTTTTATAATATTGAATACCTTGAAATTTTATTATATTTAAAATAGTTTTAACGGATTGTTATTAATATTTTTTTTGATATGTAATTAAGAATTTCTTTTTCCTTTTTATTGATATTGTTATCTAGATAAATTAAAGAATTCATATATAAGGTGAAGATATTTTTTTTTTAATATTTTTTAGATTAATTTTTATATTACTTCAAGTTAATATTAAATATATAGATAAATTAAAAGGTAACTACTGACAATTATCAATCTACTCTTTCATTAAAAAAATCATGACAGCAGTTTTTAATAATTCAACTTTAATTTCATTAATTAAAACTGATACATTCAATGGTATTGTTTCAAATATTGAAATATATCAACCAAAATTAAATGTTTTTGAAAAATACTGGGCAGCTTGGTATTTGTTTATGAATAATGACAAGTTGGCCACTGGTTTATTATTTTTTTTACTACATGAATTTATGTATTTTTTCAGATGTTTACCTTGGTTTATTATTGATCAAATTCCATATTTTAGAAAATGGAAAATTCAACCAACAAAAATTCCTTCATTAAAAGAACAATGGTATTGTTTTAAATCTGTCTTATTGTCACATTTTTTGGTTGAGGCTATCCCAATTTGGACTTTTCATCCAATGTGTGAAAAATTGGGTATTACAATTCAAGTACCATTTCCATCAATTAAGAAAAACATCGCTGAAATTTGCTTATTCTTTGTTTTAGAAGATATGTGGCATTATTGGGCTCATAGATTGTTTCATTATGGTGTCTTTTATAAATATATTCATAAACAACATCATAGATACGCCGCTCCATTTGGTTTAGCCGCTGAATACGCTCATCCTGCTGAAACAATGTCTTTAGGTTTTGGTACAGTTGGTATGCCAATTTTATATGTAATGTACACTGGTAATTTACATTTATTTACATTATGCGTTTGGATTACTCTAAGGTTATTTCAAGCAATTGATTCCCATTCTGGTTATGATTTCCCATGGTCATTAAATAAATTCTTACCATTTTGGGCGGGTGCAGAACATCATGATTTACATCATCATTATTTTATTGGCAATTATGCTTCTTCGTTTAGATGGTGGGATTACTTCTTAGAAACAGAATCTGGTCCAGAAGCTAAATTTTCTAGAGAGGAAAAGATGAGAAGTAAAGCAGAAAAGAAAATTAAAAAATTATAATCATTGTCTATTATAAGTTTTATAAATAAACATAATTAAACTTTTCTCTGTTATTTGAACAAGTTCTAAAACTACTGTTTTGAAATTTAAATTTTCAATAGTTTGTCAAATGTTATAGAGAGTTAAAACTTTGGACACTAATATTTTTTTACTATTACATTCGTTAGGCTAAAGATGTCATTGTCAAATTATCTCAAATCTTTTACAATTTAAATATAAATATTTTTTGATATATTCTTAATTAAACTAGATATTCATAACTTAATATAAAATATAAACCTTTAATAAAAACATTTTGTTTCGAAATTATAAATTATTATTATAATAAAAGCCTTTTATAACATCTTTAACTCACTGAACGGCAGCTGGACTTCAATTTAACACTTTATATATTGAAAAACAGCTACATTGAACTTGATTATTGATAATTTCAATCTAATATCTTGAATCATTGGAAAATTAATTTTATAAATTTTAAAATTTGTTTTCAGAAAAAATAAAGCATAAATTTTTTAGGGCGAAGAACTCATCCTTGTTAGCTCAGTTGGTAGAGCGTTCGGCTTTTAAACTATTGTTTAAACCAAGGATACCGAAATGTCAGGGGTTCGAGCCCCCTATGAGGAGTTCTTTAATTTTTTGAATTCAAATTAAAACAATAAACACTTCAATCAACAATTAATTGGTAGTATTTATCCACATAATTGATATAATAACTACATAAAATAATAACAGTAAAAATTTTAAATTGAAATTTATATTATATATTTTTTTTAAATTTTATGATAATATTGACATATATTTAAATATTAGAATTTAAGAATAAAATGCAACAACTAGATGATTCTGGATATATATATGAGCTCCAAGAGAATAAAAAAAATGAATCTATTGAGATCTCTATTTTTACATTAATTCAGAAACACCAGCAACTAATTGATCTTTGAAACCACCTTCTCTAGCAGCGACTTCGTAGTAACCATAAATAGTAGTAGTAGCCATTAAAATGGAAGTACCAGAACCTAAAGTACCTAATAAATCGGAACCAATAGATAAAGCACCAATGGTAATACCACCTAAAGCAGCAGCAGTTGGAATAATTCTCTTTAATTCTTTGTAAACGTTAGTTTCTCTCTTACCACTGATAACTAAACCATCGTCTTTGAATTGCTTAGCAACATCACGTGGAGAAGTACCGGAAATTTCAATCCAGGTCTTGGAGAAAATAGCACAAGTACCTAAAACGAAACAAACGTAAACAACACTCTTAATTGGGTCTAAAGCAAATTCCATGAAAGAAGTTGGTGGTTGAATGTAGTAAGCTAAACCACCTAAAGCAACTTGACCTTGGGAACCTTGTTTAATACCCCAAGAACCTAAAACATTGACAAATGGGTTAGCTGGGAACTTGTGGTATAACATTTGAGAGATTAAGAAAATGTTAGAAGATAAAGCAGATTGTAGCATTATAGGAGTGTTTGAAGTGTAGAATAACTTAATTGGGAAAGAACCCATGTGACCTCTAACTCTAGTGGATCTGATTGGAATTTCGTAACGGAAACCTTGTAAGTATAAAACGAATAAGAAAACGAAAATGGTAGCAAAAACTTGGAACATGTTTGGTAAGTTCTTTCTGTAGAAAGCTTCAACTAAAGCTCTCTTCTTATCTTTTCTAACAGCTAATAAATGGAAGAAAGCGATTATAGCACCTTCGAATTCGGTACCACGACCAGTGTCAACAGTAGTTGGAGCAAAAGCCTTCCAGAAAATTGTTTCAGCGATGTTAGTAGCAGTAAAGATAGAGATACCAGAACCTAAACCGTAACCCTTAGCTAATAATTCATCTAATAATAAAACAATGAAAGAAGCAAAAATTAATTGAGAGATTAAAATTAAACAGATAGCAATACCGATATCACTTGGAGCACCGTAGTTACCAGAAGCGACAACGACAACAGCTTGACCGAAAGTTAAAATAATAGCACAAACTCTTTGAGCAGTTTGGAATAACTCACGATCTTCCTTCTTTTGCATATCAACATGTAATAATTGAGTACCTTGTAAGAATTGGAAAATCATAGAAGATGTAATAATTGGGGTGACACCTAATTCCATTAAAGTACCACGGTTGGAGGCTAACATGGCACGTAACCAATATAATGGATCAGCAGTTTCACTACTGATAATACCATATAATGGAATTTGACCTAAAACTAAAAAGATCAATAAAGAGACACCGGTCCAAATCAACTTTTGATTGTATGGGACTTTTCTTTCTGGAGCAATAACTTCAGGTAAGAAAGATTCAAAAGGCTTAAAAACATCAAGTAGACGACCAGACATTGTTTCTATTATATTATGAGTTCTTTTGTTATTATTTGGATATTATTAGAGAAAAGGGTGGTGAAATAAAAATAATTAATAAAACAAAATATGAAAAGAAAACAGTAATGTTAAAAAAATTAAAATTTTAGTGTTTCTTTATATGTTAATCAAAAATAAAAAAATAAAAGTGAAAAATGAGGAATTAAAGTATATGTATAAATTAATGTAATGATTTTTCGTTTTCTTTTATCTGTTGATAAATTGATTTTTTATATCTTAATTATCTTTATGGGTAATATGGGTAATATGGGTTTCTCTTATTTGAAACAGAATTGAATAAACAAGAATTAATAATAATAAACTAAAGCGAAGATAAATATATAAGAAATTAATTATAAAATAATACAAATATGTATATTATAAATTCAATTAAGAAATTGAATCAATTGAACAAATATGTGTATTATAAGTTCAATTGAATTAAAATAATATTAAGAATACTAAATTACAAAATTAGTTACGTTGTTATTTTTGAAAAATTGAAAAATTGAAAAATTACCAATTTTAAAATTCATTTAAACTTGGTATATATTTCTTAAGTTAAAATAAAAAAAAAAAAGCGAGAAAGAGAAATACCTGAGAAAGTATGGAAATAGTAAGAGAGAATTGAGATGAAACGAAGAGAAATTGTAATTTTTAATTAATAACAAGAATAAAAGAGGGAAAGACAGAAAGACAGAGGTATGAATACATAATATACGGGCATTAGTATATGTTTATATTTATCATTGTAACTACAGAAATATGAAATTGTGTAATTATAGCGATATTTCATTATTGATAATCCATATATATTGATTAAATCTATACATATTATTGAAATAATTTAATAAAGACAGCAAAGATCTATAATAAAAATGAAAATAAAAATAAAATTGTCTGACAAACGTCTGTACAGAACCCTTGTAAATATCGAAATTAATCAAAAAATTTTTTGAAAAACGACCACGTCAAACACTTCTATTTTTCTTGCTTTGGTTCAAAAAAAAAAATAAAATTTATACGCTTATATTAAGTATGTCGTACTATGTGATGTGAGTTTTGTTGTTGTTTTAGTAATTACTGTAAATAGTAACCTGCATGATAACTTTTATACAGTTGATTATGGTTAGAGAGATTTATGTATACAATGGTAGACATGAGAAAAAGATCCAGAAGTTTGATTATTATTATTGACATTGATCAATTGTATATTTAGTATTCGAATGTAATGTAATGCAATCCTGTTAATTTATTTAATGTATATATAAATTAATTTGTTCATTATTTAATTTTTCTTTTTCCAACGTTGAATTAATGCGAATGCAAATATTAAACCTATTATTAATTGTATCACAATTTTATTATAATAAGGACTCAAACATGATGAATTATCGTCATTTAAACATCTTGAATCGTATACTTCCCCGAATAAATTATAATTATATACTGCTCCAATTGCTGGTCCAATCATCATGGTACCGTATGCTGTGCCGAATAAATCTTTACCATAAACATTTAATAATACTGTTGGATATAATGTATGCAATCCACCGTATGTTATACCTGATAATGATGACATTAAATATATTTCAAATATACTTGATTTACCAACTGATTTTCTAATAAGATTGGATATATAGAATTGTGTCAACATTGAAATTATAATGAAAATTAATAACGTTTTAAAAAGTTTAGGTTTCTTTGTAGATATAGATTCTGTAATTATACCTGTTAAAATTCTGCCACATGTTGAGAAAACAGAATATATAGATAATATTGGGCTTAAATGATCTTTAGTTGATTTTATATTAGTTAAAACATTAGCAATTAAATACATATTTGTAACAAATGGTTCTAATGGTCCTAATATTAAAAAAACACTTATTAAAAGCAAAAATGTTGAAGGATTCTTGAGAAATTCAAATTGTTTATGTTTAATTTCATTTTGATGCTCAATTGTCGAATCAATTGATAATAAGACTTCTAATTCATCTGGTTCATGATTCTCTTCGTCGTTATGTAACATAGATAATATTGATGTTGCTATCCAACCTAGAAATCCTACCAATAGGTAACTTATTGCTAAAAATGTAAATGCTTTGTTTAAATCTAAATATGTATTATCACTATCATGAAACCAATGTAATTTCAAAATTTGAGAACCAATTAAAGATGACAATCCAAAAAATGTAGTTGGTATGCTAATAGATAATAAACTGTTCTTTGAATATAATTTTGCACAAGTTAACAATGCAGAAAAATACATAGCGCTTGTAGCTACACCAATTGCACCGTAACAAATTAACATCAAATTAAAATTTGTAGTTATAATATTATCAGTCATTGATTCCTTTATTTTGTTATTGTAATCATGTGCTAAATAAAAATAGGAAGGCACTAAACCTATTATTCCTAAAAAATTTAATGTTATTGGGCCGTGAAGATCAGCTATTATCCCAAGTATACATGGTGTCACATACATGCAGAATGTTACAACACCTGCTATTGTACTGATATCCTTGGAACTATAATGAAGTTGTGATTGCCATGATGATGTAAATAAGGATAATAATGCAACAAAACCAGCAGTGATAGCTGAGATTAAGGAAAAGAAATATGCAATTCTTGATGAACTCTTATTTGAGAAAAATTTTGGTATTAATAACCTGATATGCAATGAAAGATAATGTTCTATATTTGATCTAACCATTTCTTATAGTGTATATAAGACTGATTATTTAAATGTAAAGTGACTGGACTTTCTTACCTTGATTTGAATTCAACTCTAATATAAAAATTGTTTAAAATGAAGATGCGATAGTGAAAATTTCAAATGATTGATGTCTAAACTTTTAGGATATTAAATTTTCTTAAAAGTGAAAATATCTTTTATAGTTAGAATATTTATATGTTCAGATAAATAATGTTAGTTACTCTTAGTCTTTATTTTTGGCTCTTATCAATCATCTCCTTTGGCTCACCTTAATCATTTTACTAAATTTTAAAGGTTTTAATACTTAATTTTCCGAGAAGTTACTCGTGCTTTTTACTGTCGGTTAAATAAGAGATGAGCTTCTCGGATGTAGAATGTCATAATAATTAAAAAAAGAGGTCAATTAAAATAGGCTAACCTTAATGTTTTAGTAAAATGATTTACAATGGATGTATATAATTTATTTATAAGACCTATAATCGTAACTTTTAAATGTATATTAGTTTAACCAAAATTATTGAAGAGGATATCATCCCTAGTTTATTCACAATCATAAACCTTTGTTATATAAAATGCATAATATATTGAGTGATATTTGTGAAGACTTTAATTCTGTAATATGTTAAACATTTTATGGACTTCCAATATTTAAAATTATACATTATATACTTCTAAATTGAAAATTCATTTTTTGCTCTATGCTCTTAATGCTTTTGCCACATCAGTTAGACAACCATGCTTTTTATTTTTATTTTTACTACCAACTGAATCCCAATTTGAAGATTCATTATCTTTTGTATTATGAACATTATTTAATCCAGTTAGTCCTTTATCATTTAATGCAATGTTTTTTTGGGTTTTATATTTATTAAATAATGTGGTCATATATACATGAACCTCTTGTCTATTGTAAGGAGCCTTTGGAGTGGCATTTGATGCTTTTTTATTTTTCATTTGATTTGTTGATTTGTTATGATTACTATCAATTATTGTTTTATTAAAATTACTTGTTCCATTTGAAGTTTTAGTTTGTACCACATTAGTTATTGGTTTACTTGTCTTGTTGATATTTTTTGATGCAGCTTGAGCCCATCCAGTTAATTTTGGTTGAGTGGTATTTTTATTAGAAACTTTTGAAACAATTACATTACTTGTAGTTGCCATTATGAAGTATTTTGATTTAATTTTAATTAAAGAAGATGCTGAAAATGATAATGCACTTTTATAAATATAAATGGATTTTGCCAAATGATTTTAAATTACTTATTATTTTATCTGTTAGAGATAAGATAGAATTTAATTTTTAAAATTATGTTCTTATAAACGGTTGACGTGGATTACAATATAATTAAGTTGAATTTTACATGTTCATATATGTTGTTTTGACTCTATTATTCAAAAGTATCTTCTTTAAAAACTTTCATGAGTTTCTTTTACTTCTCCACTGTAACTTTTTTCATAAAAATCTAAAATCCTAAGGGTAAAACTGATCACGTGAAAATGTCTAAATTTATCATCGTATGAAAGAAACTGGTAAATAATACTTATTAAACTGAAGTGTTCTTCATCTTAAACATAATAAGAACAATAATAATGTAATTTCATTAATATTTGAATTCGTTATCTATCTATATCTTATATAAAATAGTGGTAATAATTTACTATCTATTTACAGTATATTTCTTGTTTTCAGGTTGAAGCCTCTGTGACGTCTTCAGTTTCTGTTTCAATTTGCGCTTCTGATGGTTCATGATTTGTAACTTCTTCTTCTAATAATAATAATTTATTTGATTCTTCGGTTTTTGTTGCCGTTTCTTCAGTTTCAGAATAGCCTATTTTTTTTAATTCATTTAACATTTTATCTTGAACTTTCTTTGCGAAGTCGCCAACTTCTTCTGGTTTCAAATCATTGGTTGGGATTGGATCTAAAATCTTGACGACAATATTACCACGATTAAAAACTTCATTTTTCTTATTGAAAAGAGTACTTGTATTAGACACAACAATTGGAACAATCGGAATTTTGCCTTGTTGAGCCATATGGAAGGCACCTTTTTTAAATGGTAGCATTTCTAATTTATTTGAACTGCATCTTGTACCTTCAGGGAAAACCCATAAAGCTCTCTTTTGAACTAAAATGTTGTGTAGCGCATTCTTCATTGCGTTTATACTCTTTGAGCCATTTTTTCTATCTAAAAATAATGTTCCACTTAATGCCATATACCAGCCTAAAAATGGAACATATTTTAATGATTTTTTAGCAGTAACAGTACAATTTTTTGGGAAACATTTACCGATAACCATAATATCTAATGCACTTTGATGATTTGATACAAATATACAAGGTAAATTATCTATATTTTTTGGTGAAATAACTTTAACATCAATACCTAATAAATTTCTATACATATAATAAAAAAATCTTGCAGTTGCCCATTGTGCCAAAAATTTATTACCTGTAATAGATAATAAAATCGATGCAATGACACCAAATGCAGAACTACAATTTACCACAATAAATGAAATTAAACATTTATAATAAAAATTAATTTTACTAAATATACCCATTGTCAATTTTGTCTATAGGTTTTCTGAATTTCGTTAAACTTAAATCAAAAAGAACAATATTACCAATGTATTGTATTGATTATTTTTTAGGCTTTTACAGATATTGATAAGAACGATACTCAGATAAAATGGTTATTAATAACTTAATAACCAAAATTAAAATAAACCTTGATCTTACAACATTTACATACTAAAATAAATTTCAAGAAAAGTAAACCTATTGCACCAAATCTAAATATTATCAATATCAAAATTCTTCTTTTTTGATATTTAGACCTTTATACAATAAAATAATATAATAATTACATCAGTACTATGATATCTTTGAAAGTGAATGATATAAACTAAAAGTAATGTAGTATCAATGAATATAACAAAAATCTCATCGAAACTGAAATTTGTTGGTCAATAATATTTTTTTCCAAATTTCATTGAAACTTTTTTTTTCATCAAGACCGACCTCTTGAAGTTGAATGAAAATTTCAATTTTATAAAAATTATAACAGTTAAGAACAGCTTGAGAACTTATTGAAATATTAAAATTTTATTAACTGTAACTATATAATAAAGAAGTAAATAAAATCCTGTTATGTTTTATTTTATGTATATTAATTTTTATGTTTTTTCATTTTTTATATGGTTCATAATCTTACAATGAAAAATTTATTTAATTTTTGAAAATTTCAGTTTTTAAGTTAATGAATTTTTCATTTTTTGGAATTTGATCTACTGATTCATATAGTTAATTTTTTGGAAAATCTTGATATTATATTTAATAATAGTTATTTAAAATTATTTATTCAAACTTATTTATTCAAATTTTATTTTTATGTATCAAAAGATTCCAATATAAAATAAAACCATTGCATTTTCATCGATTGCTTTAAGTTAAATCGAAAATTAATTTTTTAATTATGTCAGAAGAAAATTTATCAACTCCAGTTAGTGATCAGCCAAGACGTGGTTCTTTTGCTTCAATTGAATTCACACCTGAAGTCTCAAAACAATGTTTAAAACAATTAGAATTTTATTTCTCGGAATTTAATTTCCCATATGATAAGTTTTTACGTACTACTGCAGAAAAAAATGATGGTTGGGTACCAATTAGTACTATTGCTACATTCAATCGTATGAAAAAATATAGACCAGTTGATAAAGTAATTGAAGCATTACGTACATCTGAAATTTTAGAAATCTCTGAAGATGGTGAAAATATTAAAAGACGTGTTCCACTAGATTTAAGTGCCACTAGAAATGCAAGAATTGAACAAAGTAGACGTACATTGGCTATTATGAATTTCCCAAATGATAAAGAATATGAAAAAATTGTTGATGCTCAAGAAAAAATTGAATCTTTTTTCCATAAATTAGCAGACGTCAATCAAGTTCGTTTAAGAAGAGCTCAACGTAAAAATTTCAGTGGTACAGTTTTAGTAGAATTTAAAACTAAGGAAGAATCTGATAAATTTTTAAGTACTTATACCGGTGAAGGTGCAGAAGATTTATCATATGAAGGTCGTAAATTAGATGTTCTAAAGAAGAAACAATTTGAATTACAACGAGAAGCTACTAAATCAAAAAATTTTAGTGGAGCAGGTCAAAGATCAAGATCTTTCACTGGTCGTAGAAAGAATATGCCAGTCATTAAATCACCAAAGACAGAAACTGAATCGGAATCTGCCGTCATTGAAGAATAATTGCCAACAAATTGTATATAATTTTTAAAACCATAATAGATTATCTCATTTATGATATTTATATAAATACTTTTTCCGCTACTATTTCAGTCGATACAATGCATACATAAGTTCAGCATATACTTATCCAAATATATTTACACAAATAGATAATATATAAATATATATATGTAGTATCCTTTTTTCGCTTACCTTTATTAGTATTAATTTATCTTACATATATGTCGTTTATATGAAGATGAAAAACTATTTTTAAATCCCTGAATGAATAATTATTGTTTTTGTCAATGTTACTATATATTTTATATATATTAATGAAATTGGTAACCACACGTTTTACCAGTATGGTTATCAGCCCAATCTTTGGCATTATCGAATTGTTCATTACATATCTTACAATGACCTGATGCAGATGCCTTATCTTTCATACTTAATCCTTTTATATCATACTTAAAATGACGATTTCTTAAATGATTTCTTAAAGTATCTTTTCTAAAGAAGACACCAGAATGATGACATTTATCCATTTGATTTACACTTGGCTTTGTTTTATAATTGTATAAGGATAAATCTAAGTTGATAATAGAATCATTATAAGGGCACCTAAATATTTTCCCTACAGTATGCAATTCTATATATTTATCTTTTCGAGATGAGTCGGTTGTGGTATCTTCAATCAGAGCTTTCTGGATATGTTCTTTCTTATGTCTCATATAGTCAAAATTTCTTGAGAAAGTTTTTTCACATGAGTCACACTTAAAAGGCTTTTCATCTGCTGATAAATGTGTTCTCTTGTGAGTTGTTAAATTTGCAAAACTTAAATGACAAATAGGGCATTTCGATTTAGCTCTAGCTCTTGGGTCCCTATTCGCCGAAGATTGTGGCAAACGTGACTTTTTCTGTTTACTACTGTTATTACTTTTATTTGAAAATTCCAATGCATCTATCAATTCTGTTGAAGCATTTTCTAAATTTGTAGAAGTATTATCATCATCATCCCATTTTCTTTTTCTTAATTCAATATCAATATTATCTTCTATATCATCCTTCATCGAACTATCTATATTGTTGGTTAAGTTTTCATTGTCATTGATGATATTTGCATTCACTAATACTTCGACAGCAGCGGAAATATTTGATTTAGTCCTGCTTCTTTCATTTTTTACGTTATTATTGGATTCAGCTATTTTCACAAAACTTTCATATAATTTCGGTATTGGAATTTTGGTTAATGTTATTTTACTTTTGTCTCTTAGATTCTTTAATTTAGATTTATCGATGAACCCACCGGTTGTTGGTGAAACATATTCAAACATTTCATGTTGTATCATATTGAATTTTCGACGTCTCTCTTTCCTATATAATGATAATTAAACCCTTACTAATTTTTTAGTGTGTATAGCCACTGTTATAAAAGTGATTCGATTATAGATATGTAATTAGACTATATATAAATTCACTTTTTTTTATTTATTGTTCTCATCAATATTTTTGTTTAGTTCAAATCTAAAATTTGACAGTAATTCACATATTTTATTACCGCGTTGTGAAAAAGGGAAAAAGAATGCTAATTTAATTGATATATTTTAAGAATATTCATTTCGAATTTAGAAATCGTACATGAAAATACCATTTAATCAATTAAATAAATAAATATTTATGAAATATGATAATTGCTATTATGAAATATATATCTACATATGTATTATTCAAGTCAATTTATAATTACTAATATATTTTCGTGTTGTTGAAAGTAAATACAATTGTATATAAAGTTAATACATATATTTGTTATCTTGTATTATTTTATTAAAACAAAATAACAAATAATAAATAAAAGTTCTTGATTTCTAAAATGAATCTTTCAATTAACTTTGGAAACACTCCTAAGCTCTTCTAGAAGCGTTGGTTTGGTTCTTCTTGGAACCACTGGATTTGGAAGATTTACCATTTGATTTAGTTTGAGCTGGTTGAGCCTTCTTCTTTTTGTCGGTCTTCTTGCCGGTCTTTCTGTAAGATTGGATGTAGAAAGAGATGAATAAGAATAAGTAAGAAGTTAAGATTAAGTAACCGTAAGCAGCAGCATCTTGTGTACCGTAACAAGTACCCATGTGTGGTAAAACGTTGGTGAAATATTTGTTGGCGTAGAAGGTGTAAGTGGCGAAGTAAACAAAACATAAATCAATTAAAAATTGAATGATTTGGAATCTAGTGACCCATTCCTTCCACCAAACTCTAATACCTCTAGAACTTAAGTAGTAGTAGAAGTACATAATGACGTGGACACCTAAGTTTAATGAAATAACAACCCATTCAACAGAAGTTTGACCAACAATTTGAGTGTAACATAATAAAGCAGTGGCACCATGGTGGTAAACATGTAAGAATAATAAGTTCTTTCTTCTTAAAATCAAAAATACAGTGTCGAATAATTCCCAGAATTTAGTTAAATAATTCAAATAGTATAAAACGACTAATTTTGGAGCAAAAGCTTCTTTTGAACAAATAGCCCAGAAAATACCATTATAATAAACCATTGGTAATAATTGTTCAATTAATAAAACTAATAAAATGAATGAAACGGAGGTTAAAAATAAATTATGTAATTGAAATAAAAATGTCAATTTAGTTGGACCAGCATTAGCAGCACGTAATAAAGCTTGACCACCAAAAATAATAATATAATAGACAATAATAATACCAATAGCATGGTAACCATTAGCTAAGAAAGTTTTGTTATGAACGAATTCAAATTCTTCAGCTGGATAACCAACGATCATTTCAAAAATTTTAGTAAACATTGGCCATAATTCAATACCGAATGGGTGGTCAATTGATGGAGTATGTAAAATGACATATGGACAAGAAGTTAATAAGTCAATGAAGGCATTAGAAGATTGAGAGACAATAACTTCTTCAGCTAATTCTTCAACTTCACTGACAACTTGTTTAACTACTTCTTCAGCAGCTTTTTCAACAACAGTATCCATTTTTTTTTTTATATTGGTCTATTGATCACTTTAACAATGAGTTCAAATACAAAAAGAAAAATTAAATGATAAATATATATATACAATTAATTATAAAAACTTTTAAAATAATGAAATATTAAAATATATAATATTAATACATATATTGAATTAGTTTCATAATTTTAATAAATTTCATTTACTATATAGTATTATAATTAACGATAAAATTTCATGATTTTGTTCAGCTTAAATTTTTAATTTTCGTTTTCTTTACAATAGATTTTAAATTATTATTTATTACTCAAGAGAAATTTTCAACATTTAAAATTTCAATGCTCTCTACGACAATTTCTTCTTAAAAAAACAAAAACATCTAATCAAATTTATTATTTTATATTTTTTTATTTTTTATTAAATCAGTTCGTATTTAAAAAAATTCATATATTTTAATATTATGGTAAAAAAAATGTATACAATATTGATCGTTCCTATGAATGTTTCTAAGACATTTTGAATTGAAATTTTTTTTTTTTTGCTTTTTATAAAAGAAAATAAATTTAATGAACAACCAAAAATGAAAATTGTACCATAACTTCTCAGTTCACATAATGAACCAAAATTTTAACAAAGAAAAAATATTATTCTGTTTAAATATATGAATTTTAAAATGTAATGAATTGATGACCTAATCGGGTTTAATCAATTTTATAATAATATATAAATCATATTGTCATAAAATGTAAAATCTGTTCCTTGCAAGTTAATAATTAATTATATTGATTGTTTAAATAACTTTTAGATTGAGTTTCAGTAAAATTTTAATATTGAAAAAAAAAAATTCTCATTAATATTTATAGTTTTGTAGATTACTTCCATTTTTATTAAAATCATATGAAAAAAAGTCTTAAAAAAAAAAATAACTCTTCGAAAGCAAAAGTTAAAAAAAAAAACATTAAATGTTCATATATATTTTTAAAGACGTAAATATAAAATAAATTATATATATATCTATTTATAATTATTTTCACCAAAAATAATTCTTCATTTGCCCCAGAAATCTAGAGATGCAACAGTATCATAACCACGTGAATCTTCGTATGCATATAATATCTCTTGTGAACTTGCTTGTAATAATCTAATTTTATCACCAAGAATGCATCTAACTAATTCACCAGTTTCAATTTTTCTAATTTCAATAAAATTAGGATCAAATGCTAAAATATATGGATACCAAATTGCAAATTTTTGAGGTTCACCTTCCCAATTAATAATATGAGAGTCTTTCTTTTTCCAACCTTGATTATTAACAAAAAATGCAAATTCAGTATAACATAATAAAAATGTTGTACCAACTCTATAAATAGCCAAAGGTTTTAAAGTATCTTTTAATGCAAATTCAAGTGACATATCAGCAGAGTCTAATAATGCTTCATGTTGGTTTCTAAAGATACTAACAATTTGGAAACCTTTCTTGCAACCAATACACAAATTGGCCTTTAAGAAAGAAATAGAGACAGGTTCTGAATCAAATATGACCTCAGTAATATTTTTCTTTAAATTCTTCTTAGTAGTGGTAGTTGGGTTTATAGGTCCTGCACTGGATAACCCCAAGTCACCACCACCTGTACCAGACTTTCTTGGTAATAGAGGATGTTCGTGTTCGAAATATTTGATAGAATGCGAATGAGCTGTAACAACTAAACGTTTACCATTACAGTCACCTTCTGAAAAAAAGTTAACATGGTTTATCAATTCTTTACTATGTTTTTTGAAATATTGAGTAGCATTACCTTGTACATCTAACAATGATAATGGGACAGAATATAATTTCTTATCGATTAATATAAGAATGGATTTAAATTCTTCTAAGACACCGACTTGAGTAATGTTATTCCTTTGAATAACTTGAGTTGGAGTTGAAAACAGAATTTGGGCTTTACTAACATCAGATGCAGGTGTTCTTCTTATATTGCTCATATATAGACCTAAGTTGGTAGCAATTAATAATTTTCTACCACCATCGCATGACACGACACTATTAATTTTATTATTATAGTCAAAAAATTTATCACTAATCTTGGTGATGTTAATCATAGAAGTTTCAGATAGTATTCTTTGTTGTTCAATATTGATTTTTTCTAATAATGTTTGTAGACCTGCCAGTTGAGCAGCATATAACGTGACTTGATATTTCTGCTTAGCACCATAATAAACAAATGAAATTGCATTTTTTGAATTTGAAAGTTGACTTATTTCTGGGTCTAGAACACAGGCTGATGAATCAGGCTTGGCACCAATATATTTCTTCAAAATAGGTACTTCTTCTCCAGGAACAGAGATTAATAGTGGCAATGGAATAGGCCTCTGAAAAACTTTATGCTGATGCCATTTATTTACTGATTTAGCTTTCAAAAACAACAGTAGATTATCTAATAAATAGAATTGTATATCACCGTTAAAAGTATTATCAATCTTCGATATTTCTTTACGAAATAGGATACCTTCGTGTTTAATTTTACGCTTTTCATCGTTTAACCCTAAATTAACATACTCATTCTTGAAAAGAATCTTTTGTTTCAAAAGTTTAACATCATGTCTATCTTGAGCTGCACCACTCGCTGCGTCAATTCTAGACATGAATGATTTCAATGATTCCATACATTTGTTTAAATTTTCGTAATCACGGCTTTCCTTCTCAGCATCTGTTGATTTCAATATTTCTTTTACCAATAACATATAACGACCAGGTCTGGATACACCTTGTGATAAGAATGAATCAATACCGTGTCTTAAGGAAGAATTCATCATATCATCGTCAAATCTGGCAAAATAAGGATTGACTGATCTTTGAGTTTCAATCAAATATTTAGCGTATGGTCTTGATGCAACATAAGTAATAAAAGGTTCAAAAAATGGAATAAATCTTAGGATAATATCACCGATACCTCTAACAATAGGCTGGCTCCTTTGCCTTTCAGCTAGTGCTTCAAAAAATCTTCTATTCACCGAATATATATCATTAATATGAGCAAAGACATGCTTAATGAAATTTTTACGGATATCTGCTGGGATAATATTAGTTTCTGCTAATGATTTCATAAAATTGTCTCTTGTGATTTCCAATGACTTAATAAATTTCTTTTCGGTACTAAAAACTTCATAAATAGCTTCTTGTCTTTTGATTTCATTCTTTGACAAGGTTTTTAGTATATCTTCTGAAACTGTACTTGTCCAATATTGTCTTTCTTCTTCATCGTCATCTAAATTCATAGATATATTTCTCTTCAAACCACCATTTGGTTTAATATTTAATCTTGCTTGTTGTTCAAGTCTATTAGGACATGATATAGAATAACATAATTTGTCTCTAGAACAGGTTGGAGAATAACATTCTGCTAGTAAGGTGAAAACACCGTTAACATTTCTTACCATAATATTCCCTGATGTATGAATTTGTGACGGATCATTACTCTCTTCACTTTCTGTTGTGGTTCTTCTGTCAGTTGCAATTGACGATGCCGATGGCTGGTAATGTAACGTATTTGAATTTGCCTTATTCAAATTTAGGCCACTCACACTATTATCGCCCATGGAGTATAAATTCAATGGTTCATGCCTTGACATATGCGCGTAAGTACTTGAGTTTGACCCAATTATTCTTAAATTATCAGTAAATTCATAAATTTCATTTGGTGAATCGCGTAAACGATGTTCATAAACAACATCATGGAAGAAATTTTGGGCATCTAAAGATCTACCTAATAATAAAGCTAGATTTCTATCAGAAGTTCTTATTATTAATGATATAGCATTTACTGCCTGTTGACCATTAAAAGAATCTCTGTATAATAAACCGTTTTTTTTATGATCATTTAATTGTATTAAAGTCTTAAATTTTGCAGCCACTCTAGATAATAATGCAGGGTATACCAAAGGTTTTTTGGAAATTTGGGGGTGATGATGACCATGATGATTTTTAGAATACGTTGTATGACTTGATGCGCTTGAAGTATGACGATTCGATAAATTAGTACTAGAACCAGATATATATCTTTTTGACATTAAAGAATTGCTAGATTTTCTTGTTTTAATTCCAAGACCCATGTTACTATCTGATATACTTTTACTCAGACTATTTTTTTGTGGACCATTAGATTTATTGTTTACGTGTGGGGAACCGTTGTGATTGTTATCATGATTTATAAATGGGTTTGTTGATTCAACTCTTTGTGAACTTTTCCTACTTCCAAATGACGATTTTATGCTTTTAAAGGTATTTGAAGTGATTGACATAGATCTAAAAGTACCTGAGTTATTATTCGCATCTCTAGGTGATTCTCCACCAGTACCATTATATGTATTTTTAGGAGATTCTTGGATGGTATTATATTCATTATTACCATTAGAAGAAGAAGTTCCCCTCGTGAAAATATTTAAACCAGTTAGAGAAGATTTCTTAAAAGCTGTATTTGGAGATGGTGGTATGCTAGTATTACTTGTTGCTGGTGATTGATTACCGTTGTTATTATTAGAATGGTTTTTAATAGAATTAACTGCTAATTGCGGTAAAGAGGGTTTATTTCTTTGAAAATGTTCACTTTTTGATGTACGTAGGTTTTTTGATAGTTGTTGAGAATATGATGGTATTTGTTCTTCCCTATTGATATATTCAGGTTCTTCTTTTATATCATTTGAAGGTTGAGTATTAAATGTATTATTAAAGTTTTTTCTTGGGCTTGCGTTTGGTGTTATATCATTACTTGATAAACTTTTTGTGTCTGAAACATTTCGAATATGAGTTCTTTTATGTAAAATATAATCATTTTTATTTGTTGATGGATCTAAATTTGGTAACCTATTCATAAAGGGTTCTTCACTTATGGCATCTGCAAGTACATTTAATTCTAACAAAGTATTTAAATTTGGAATATCTTCAATTTTTGTTGGTAAATTTTCATCATTGTTACGATTATTGTTGTTGGATATATTTTTATCATTATCATATCTTCTTTGAAATCCATACAAATCTTGGAATAATTGATCAGTAGAACTATTTGTGTTTAGTTGTGCCATGGTTCATATAAAGAATAAAGATTAACTTTCAATTTTGTTTATATATAAATATTTTATTCCTTCTTAAAAAATTCTATATTATTTTATTCCAAGGAATGTGATCCAAATGACAAATAAATATTTAAGGAATTGTAAAGATCAATATGATGCTATCAGATTTAAAATCAATGTGTCAATAGTTGTTGTATGATATTTTTTAATAATAATAATAAATATATATTTAAAGATCGTTGGTTGTTGAACTACTATTAAAGTTATATGCAAAAATGGTAATTGATAGATTAATTTATCCTTTTTTGAATGTTGTTATATTATTAGCTAAACTGCTTTGAAAGACTTTTAAACACCTTTCAACTTAATAAATCTTAAAATATAATTAAATTAGTATATTATTCTTTTAGTTAGTATTAAAGTATAATGTTAATGAAATTAATCAAAATCAAATCAAATATTAAAAATTCAAATCTATTTTAGTAACCATCTGATGAACATGACGTTTTTTTTGTTAAAAAAATCAACTTTTTTAAAAATTATTAATTATCATTATAATTGCGAACTAAATTATTATTATGGATATATTTATTTATTTATTTTTTTTTTTTTTTTTTAATTTTCAGTATCTAAAATGAAAAAAGTTCTTCGCTTTAATAACTTATTTTCCGGAGAAATCAATGTACAAACAAATTTCATTAAATAATATAAACGTTAAAGATGATTGAAATTTAATTGATTTTTTTCTAATTAAGGAAAAAAATCTGAAAACAATTTGATTTGAAAATTATTTTTCAGTTTTTTTTATTTTTAGATTTGTTTCATTTAATTCTGATTAGTGTAGTAAACTCATATTAAATATTGAAATTAATTTAAATGAAATTTAAATTTTATTCCAATACTTCATTTTTATCCCTAATTAATCAAATTAATAATTTCAAGAATATAAAATTATTAATTTTAATTCTATTTTCTTAATAAAACAATTAAAATAATATATATCAAAATATAAATTCTTGATTAATCTTATTCCATTTATGAACAAATAATAAACCTTAAAAAGGTACATTGTAGCATAACTCAAAATAATATAAAACTAATTACTCTCGTGGTTAATAATTTGTTTTTTTTGAATAATTAAAATTTAAAATTTAAAATTCTTGGCATTTATTACCAAATTGTATAGTTAATAGGATATTATAATACTGTAAAAGTATAGGAAAGTTAGAAATAATTGATTAGTTAGTAAAAAAATTTGATAATATTATGTAATTTTGGTACATTTAAAAAATAACATACTTTCATAATAATTTAATTACTTAATAATATTCATATCTGTTTTAAAATTATTGGATCATTGTTCAATAATACCACTTCAACATATTTAATTTATAAAACATTTGGTTTAGAATTTAATTTCATAATCAAATTTTTGAAAGACATATAGATAAGTATCCATTACTTTAATATTTTTATTTTCAAAAACAGTAAATTCGAAATTTTCTCTGTTTTATGTTATTTGTAAAATATATTGTTTACATATTTATATGTTTATTATTAATCCTTTTTATATCTTTTATAATAAAAAATAATTTAATGTCACAAAAACGATTTAACCGCCAATGTCTATTTTAATGTTGTTGTTTTTTTTTTAACTCATAATAAATTTATTAAGCGCATAGATAAATAGATCAATATAAAAAACCTTCTATTTTCATTTACTACCTCATCTCAACTTCTATCCACCCAAAATAATAGTAAGCGAAAAAAAAAAATTAAAAATAATTTGTTTGTTTTTTTAGTAGGAATTCTTTGGAATAAGGTCGGGTAACAAAGTCGGTGAGAATTTTGTTTTTTTATTATTTTGTAAATAATAAATAAGTAACCTTCTAAATTTACACAATAATCAATTTTTTATATAATTAACCACCCCTATTTTTGAAATTTTGAAATTTTGAAATTTTGAAATTTTGAAATTTTATTTTTTTTTGGTTCCGTTATTATAATGTTAAATAAACTTTATATTATGAATTGAATTATGTCAATATCAACGAAAACTGATAATTAATGTTATAAGCTCTGTATTTTTCAATTTAATGAAATTTATTAAATTTAGAAAATTAAAAAAATAGGAATTGAACTCATTGATAATTTAATTAAATATAAAAAAAATAAAATTAGGTTATAGATTATAAGATTTAAATTATTTGTTGTATTGGTTCGACAAATAGAGATAAAAATAAATTGTTTTATTTAATATATTAAGTTTTTATTTAAATTTGTTAAGCAATTATTAATAATAATAAACGAAACTAAATAAAGGAAACTAATTATGCCAGCCTATCATTCAACTTTTGCAGTCGATCCAAATAATGATCGTTTAATTGGTAATTTTGTTTTATTACCATTAAATTCAAAATATAGAGGTCCAGCTTATCCAGCTAATTCTGATTATGATATAATTGATGAATGTATAGATTTATTTAGAGCAAATTCATTTTTCAAAAATTTTGAAATTAAATCACCATCTGACAGAGTATTAATTTATGGTATTCTTTTCATTAATGATTGTTTATCAAGTTTAAAACCAAATGTACCATATAGTGAAGCAACAAAGATTTTAACAAATGTTGCTTTAGATAATATTAAAGTTCCAGGTTCTGCTGGTTTTCAATTAAATTCTGTATATAACATTCCAACAAATGATCATAATCAAGTTGAATTATTAACAAGTTATATTCAACAATTTCGTCAAGAATTAGCTATGAGATTATTAGAAAGAATTTACAAAGACTCAAAGGATCAACCATCTAAATTCTGGTTAGCATTTACAAGAAGAAGATTTATGAATAAGACTTTATAAAAATTCTTTTAAATATTTAGATATGAAATTAATAAATATATAGATTAAATTAACACAATAAAAATTAAAATTAGAAAACCTTTTAAATAAATAAAAAGAAAAAAAAAACATTATAATAATTAAAATATATTAATTTTCACGAAATTAAAAAAAAAAAGATAAGATTTAATATATTCTTGAAATTATATATGTATATTATGTATTTTTTGAATATTTACAATTTTCATCAACAAGTTAAATAAAATTATTGATAAGTATGCATGTTTGAAATTGTATCAGTATTGTTCTTCCCCCATATTTCAATTATTCTATTAGCTTGACTTCAATTTAGCTTGATTTTTTGAAGCTGTTTGAAACAACTTCAATGCCTTGTTTTGTAAAGCATCTGTTGATCTCTTTATGTTATTGACATCTAAACTGAAATCATTTTCATTTGCTTTATATTTATTGATCATCTCTCTGACATCATGTAGCTCTTTCAAAATATGGTCATAATCTGGTTCTAGTGAGATAACTTTCTTAAATTGTCCAAATGCTCTTTCCGTATCACTGATCATGACATCAGCTTTATTTATTAATTCAATTCTAGTTCTTAAATTATTATCTTGATCTTTGTTCTCTTTACCTTCTTCCACTAATCTATTTATTTCATCTTTAGTTAAACCAGAATTAGAGATTACTGTTATACTTTGTTCTTTGCCTGTAGATTTTTCATTGGCGCTTACATTAATAATACCATCGGCATCAACATCAAAAGTTACATATATTTGTGGTTTTCCTTTTAACATTGGTGGGATACCTTTTAATATAAATTCCCCAATTAATTTATTGTCTCTAACCAAACCTCTTTCACCTTGATATACTTTTACAACAACTGAAGTTTGACCGTCGACACCAGTACTGAAAATTTCTGTCTTTTTTACTGGTACAGTCGTATTTCTAGGTATTAATGGTGAGAATGCACCACCATACGTCTCAATACCTAATGAAAGTGGTGTTACATCTAGTAATAAAACATTTTTGATTTCACCGGATAAGATACCACCTTGAATAGCAGCACCTAAAGCTACACTTTCATCAGGGTTAACAGTTGTATTTGGTTTCTTATTAAATAAATCTTCCACAAGTTTTCTAATCTTTGGCATTCTCGTCATACCACCTACTAATATAATGTCATCTACCTCTTCAGGTTCAATATCAGCATCTTTTAGAGCTTTTTTAATAGGTGCGATTGTTTTATTAATTAAATGTAAAGTTAACTCATCTAATTCAGTTTCTTTCAATTTTTTCAAAAAATGTTTATTATCTTTCAAGAATGGTATAGATATTTCAGTTTCTGAAACATGGGATAAATCAATTTTTACTTTTTCTGCAACAACTTTAATTCTTTGAATAATCTCATTATTGTTTAATATACTTTTCTTACTAATTGATGGGTTTTCTTTAACAAATGAATCAACTATATAATTTACTAAAACGTTATCAAAATCTTCTCCACCTAAATGTGTGTCACCATTGGTAGCACGTACTTCAAATACACCATCTTCTATATCTAATATAGAAATATCAAAAGTACCACCACCAAGATCGTACACTGCTACTATGCCTTTATTACTTCTATCATTCACACCAAAACTTAATGCAGCAGCAGTTGGTTCATTGATAACTCTTAACACTTTTAAACCTGCTAAAGTACCTGCATCCTTTGTTGCTTGTCTTTGTGAATCATTAAAATATGCAGGTACTGTGATAACAGCTTTATCAATTTTTTCATTTAAATAGTCTTCAGCTTGTGTTTTCAAATAATTTAAAATATAAGAACCAATTTCACTTGGAGATTTTATAGTACCATCTGTTGTAGATAAATATGCTTGACCATTTTTACTTGATGGTACAATTTTGTAAGGCATTTTTTCAATGTCTAGTTTAATTTCATCAGATTCATAATATCTACCAATTAATCTTTTTGTTGCAAAGAAAGTATTAGTTGGATTAATACTTGCTTGTCTTTTAGCAGCTTCACCAACAATCCAATCATTATTTTTATCAAAAGCTACAACTGAAGGAGTTGTTCTATTACCTTCATTATTTTCAATAATTTGACCAGAATTTTTATTATCAGTATCTTTAATGTATGCAATAGCACTATTGGTTGTACCTAAATCAATACCAACAACTTTAGTACTAGAATAACGTGAAGTTAAAATTTGTAAATGATTTAACCTAGAAATAGGTTTTAAAGAATTTTTAAATGACAACATTCAGATAAAAAGAGAGTGTGAATGAGTCAAATGATATTTTATGATTATTATTTATTTAAATAATCATGTAAAACAAAACCTTGTTTAATAACAATTATATTTGATTTTAGATATCATTGAATAAGTAAACTATATAATATATATATACATATATAATGTAAACTAAAATATAAATTTAAATAAAAAATTCGTAATGCTATTTACTCATCATCTAATTTTTTTCGTCCTTATTTTATCAATTTTTCATTTTTTTTTCTATACGGTAAATACTTGTTTCAAAACTTGGTCTTAGGAATTAATTAAAATAATATAAAAATATTGATCTTAAATCATTAACTAGTATATCAAATTTGTTTATTTTACATTAGACAAACAAAAAAATATTAAAATATTATTATTATTACTATTATTATTATTATTTAAAAGTTAAAAATTAAACTTAATCAATTTATATTGTTTCAAGATATTAGGTAATTATACTTCATAAAAATATTTCTAAATTTAGTTACTTTTTCTTTCAGTATTTGAAAAAATCAATATTTAACAAAAAAAAATTTGAAAAAAATTAAGAAATGTGCGTAGAAGTATCTACATTATCTCTGTTTTTACGGACTATAGACTACATACAAACTTTTTTGAAATTTCCAGCGTTGATTCAATGCGTATAGATTAATTTTTATTTATTTTTTATTTTCACTTTGAAAAATTATGTATACAATAAAATTTGAATAAGAAAGTATATATATAAGGTACTAAATTCTTGATTTCAATTGTTACAATACTTTATTTTTGGTTGACAATGACATATACAATATACAATAGTTTATTATTGATATATTAGTAGTTTATTTGTTATTAATATTATAATATAATAACATTATTGCAGTACAAATCAAAATTGTATCGTCGGACATTTCAGTCAAAATAGTGAATTGGTAAGCAACAAATGAATGAAAATATCAAGAGACATACTTTTAAAGTATTCAATCAAGATTTTACTGTTGACAAAAGGTTTCAATTAATTAAAGAGATTGGGCATGGTGCATATGGTGTTGTATGTTCTGCCAGATTTACAGAAGCTTCAGAAGATACTACTGTAGCAATTAAAAAAGTTACTAATATTTTTTCAAAAACTTTGCTTTGTAAAAGATCATTAAGAGAATTAAAGTTGTTAAGACATTTTAGAGGTCATAAAAATATTACATGTTTATATGATTTAGATATTGTCTTTAATTCAAAAACTGGGGAATTTAATGGTTTATATTTATATGAAGAGTTAATGGAATGTGATCTTTATCAAATTATTAAATCAGGTCAACCATTAACTGATGCTCATTATCAAAGTTTTACTTATCAAATTTTATGTGGTTTGAAATATATCCATTCTGCTGACGTTTTGCATCGTGATTTGAAGCCAGGTAATCTTTTAGTTAATGCTGATTGTCAATTAAAAATTTGTGATTTCGGTTTAGCAAGAGGTTATTCAGAAAATCCAATAGAAAATAATCAATTTTTAACAGAGTACGTTGCAACAAGATGGTATAGAGCTCCAGAAATTATGTTAAGTTATCAAGGTTATACAAAGGCAATAGATGTTTGGTCTACTGGTTGTATCTTAGCAGAATTTTTGGGTGGTAAACCAATTTTTAAAGGTAAAGATTATGTTAATCAATTAAATAGAATTTTACAAGTTTTAGGTACTCCACCAGATGAAACTTTAAAAAGAATCGGCTCAAAGAACGTTCAAGATTATATTCATCAATTAGGTTATATACCAAAAGTACCATTTTCTACTTTATATCCAAACGCTAACCCAGATGCATTGGATTTATTAGAAAAAATGTTAGAATTTGATCCACAAGATAGAATCATGGTAAATGAAGCTTTAGAACATCCATATTTGTCTGTTTGGCATGATCCTTCAGATGAACCTATTTGTTTAGAAAAATTCGAATTTAGTTTCGAAACTGTAAATGAAATGGATATGTTGAAAGAAATGGTTATCCAAGAGGTTCAAGATTTTAGGGAATTTGTAAGGAAACCATTAGTAGAAGAAAATGAAAATATGGCTAACTCACCTATTCAAGCTCAACAAATAGAAAATGATATTATTCCTCACTCCCAAATGCAACAACAACTTGGATCAGCTTCTTCTAATAATATGGTTGCTGAATTTGCCAACGAGCTTCAAGCTAATAATTTACCAACCACTCGTGATACTGATTTCCCTCCAAGTCCTCAAGAAAATGATAGAGCTGCAATTATTAATGATAACAATCAATATGATGGTATATTCGATTTAGAGAAGGAACTAGAATTTGGTTTAGATGGTAAATATTTATAAAATATAGGTAAATAACTTGTGTATTGGATAAAGATACCATATTTGTAACTGCATATAAAAAAAATGATGATATTTTACGAAATATTCAATAGATAATTATTTATAATTGTTATTTTATTATTTATGATGAATTTGTATATAAAATCTATTTATCCTTATTTTATGTACAACATTATTTTATATGAGATCATTGATTATATATGATTGGTTGTTTTGTTTTATTTTTGTATTATAACTGATGTTTGTAGGTTTTTATATTACTTATTGCGTAAATTATTGGAAATCTGCAGCTTTACCAGCCATTAATAAACCCACAATTAAACCTAATAAACCTAAAATAGAACCAAAAATTTCAATAACTAAAATTTTTACGAATAATGCAGAATCGGCAGCATCTGAAATAGCGGCAGTGGCACCAGTAATACCAACAGCAACACCACAAATCAAATTAGATAAACCTACGGTTAAACCAGCCCAAAATAGAGAATAACCTGTATATAAGTTTGATTGTGAGAACGTAGTTTCTGGTGAAGCGACTGTAACTTTTGAAGAAAATACAATCGCAATAATTAAACCGTAAATGGCAACAACTTCACAGAAAATAATGGATATTAGATTTTTAGTTGTAATTCTTGGAGCACGTACACCAGCACCAATAATAGATGAACCGGTGATGAAAATACCCCAAGCGGCACCCACTACACTCAACCCAATACAAGAAGCAATACCTAAATTTGCCCACATATAAGGAGACGATTTTAATAAAAATTTACCAATATTAATATCAGTACCATGACCTGTAAATAATTTATAAAGAACATAGACAACAATGATAGTTAAAATGATATAATAAAAAAATTTAGATAATGAAAAATAATTTAAAATATCATCATCATCCTTTGTATTTTCTTTGTATGAAGTAGTTGACATCTTGATGGTTACTATTATGTTATTAAATTGTTATATTTGTTTTTTAAATAAAATATTATTGTATTTTAACTTCTCCCTTTTTTAATATTATTGATTTCACACCTTTAGTAGAAATAAAAAAATATGGTTAATTATAAGTGAGACAATAAAACTTTATCAAATTATTTGAAACTATTAATGAATAAAATCGATGATCCAATATAATTATGCAATGTATTATAATAAAAAAGATAAAATTTAACAAAATTAATATCCTCAAATCTATTATCAACAGAAAACTAAATTTAATCACAAATTAGTTATTTGATTTTATTTCAATGGTTATTAGTTATTTAAATGTTAATGACAGAACAATAAATTTTAATACGCTGAATTGATTAACTATTAATTAATAAATACGAAATAAATTGAAAATAGCAATTAGATTTAAATTATAAACTATAAACTTATATCAATACTGAAATTGAACTTAAAGATGTCTCAAGTAACAGTTATTATTTTCATTATATGCAACAATTAATTTAAAAAACTACTTTTATTTTTCAAAAAATAAATTCGGAACCCAAAAAATTTAGTTTTCGGGTAATATCACCATACAAATTATAATTTAATTAGATCAAATATTGTGAAAGTAAATCTGTTACCGAATTATTTATTTGAACCTGACAATAATCAATTATATAATTATTAAATAGTTAACTTTTTTAAAAATTATCTATTTTACTAATTAATGAATATATTGATAAATGTATAAATATATATATATATTTATTTATTTTGAATGTAATAATTTTCGATACTATATTAACAATAAAGGTACAAATAATTAAGATTAAATCAATCGCTTAAAGGTGAAAAACTGAAAAATTAAAGAGAGCCGATGGAAATGGAATGTTTGAAATTTCAGGAAAATAGGACATAACAAATCAAGAAAAAGGTCTAGATGACTAAAATAATTTATAATATTCTTATCTCTAAAATTTGATATATTTTATTTCTAATTTGATGTTAATAATATTAATTATTTTGTATATATTGAGTCTACTTAAGTCCCATATTTGGAACAATTGTTTTTGAATACTTAAATATTACTAATACAATAAAATAATATAAAATAATATAATTAAAAAATGTATAGGGTGTCGATGAAAAGAAGCCTTAATAATATCTTAGGTAAAAGACTATATTCTCAAATATCAAAAGATACTTTCCAATTCACAACTTTGGAGAATGGTATCAGGGTAGCATCTAGTAGTGTACCAAGTCATTTCAGCGCTCTAGGTCTTTATTTAGGTGCTGGTTCGAGGTATGAGAATACAAACAATTTAAAAGGTTGTACTCATATGATGGATAGATTATCGTTTAAATCAACTGAAAATATTGATGGTAGAAAGATGGCAGAAACTTTGGAATTATTAGGTGGTAATTATCAATGTACTTCTTCAAGAGAAACAATTATGTACCAAGCATCTGTATTTAACCAAGATGTGGAAAAAATGCTGAATTTAATGTCTGAAACTGTTAGATATCCAAAAATTACAGAATCTGAATTAAATGAACAAAAATCTATTGTCGCGTATGAGATTGATGAATTACAATTAAAACCAGAAATGATTTTACCTGAGTTATTACATACTGCTGCATATTCTAATAAAACATTAGGAAACACATCATTATGTCCACCTGAGTTATTACCTTCATTATCAAGAGAAAATTTATTAAATTATAGAAAACAATTCTATATTCCAAAAAATATAGTAGCTGCATTTGTTGGTGTGCAACATGAAAAAGCTTTACAATACGTTGAAAACCATTTTGGTGACTGGAATATTACCAATCCTATGGTTAAACAAGATCCAGCTCATTATACTGGTGGTGAAATATGTATTCCAACGGGTCCAGTTTATGGTGGTTTACCAGAACTATATCATATTCAAATTGGTTTTGAAGGTTTGCCAATCGATCATCCAGATATTTGTGCGTTAGCGACATTACAAACTTTACTTGGTGGTGGTGGTTCTTTTAGTGCTGGTGGACCTGGTAAAGGTATGTATTCTCGTCTATACACCCATGTTCTAAATCAATATTACTTCATTGAGAACTGTGTCTCGTTTAATCATTCTTACTCAGATTCTGGTATATTTGGTATTTCTATTTCATGTATACCAGAAGCAGCCCAACAAGCTGTTGAGGTAATAGCACAACAATTCCATAATACATTCGCCAATGATAGATTAAAGTTAACAAAGGAAGAAGTTAATCGTGCTAAAAATCAACTAAAATCATCACTTTTGATGAATCTTGAATCTAAACTAATTGAACTAGAAGATATGGGTAGACAAATTCAAGCACAAGGTAAAAAGATTCCACTGAATGAAATAATTAATATGATTGAGGGATTAACACCAGATGATATTAGACGTGTTGCAGAAACTGTATTCACTGGTAATGTCAAGAATATAGGTAATGGTACCGGTAAGCCTACCATTGTAATGCAAGGTAAACGTGAAGCATTTGGTGATGTTGAAGCTGTAATTAAGCATTATGGTCTAGGGAATTATTAATCATGATAATTAACCACAGTTAAAATTTAATACTTCTTTGTAGATATGGCCGCACTTTTATTACAGATATTTAAGAAATTAAACTATATGTAAATATATATATGCTTGTAAATAAATTTAATAACACAATTGCATAAATTAATGAAATTTAGGTTCAGCTGCCTTTATCTATCCTGTCTAAGATAAATTATTCTCCTTAGTAAAAAAAAGGAAAAATGTAATAAAAAATGACTGTCTCAAAAAATGATAACATCCTTACATTTTTATATTTTTAGAAATAACAAATAATAACACCCATGCATTTCTTAAATTTGAACTTTTTCTTAAATTTTCAAAATTTCCGTCAAAAATATTTATATAGCGGTTTCATTATTATTTTACGCCTTGCTCTATGTAAAGTGGCACCAGAGAAAATTGAATAATCTCTACAGGGTATTCTTTAAGTTAATAATATTATTTTGAGATGTATTAATAAACATAAAGGAGATACGTACGCAGAAGAATAATGCTTATAGAAAAATAATATGATTATTATCTGGTTTAGGCAGAACTTTTTCTTTCTAAAATGTTTCTGTTTAAATTTTTAATTTTCCTTCTAAATAATTCATAATTTCACATTAAAGTCTCTTCTAGAAGAATATTTCTCTCTAAACTTTTACCAGCTAAACAGTCAATAATACTTTTAATTTAGGCTGGAAAGATAAAATACTTCTCATCTAGCTAATGATGAAAGAATCTAAAAATTTCTACAATACTTATTCTTTCTAATTATTTCATTCTACGTAATTTTACATACTTTTGCAACATTTTTTTCTTTCCATTTTTCAGAAAAAAAAAAAATAATCAAAAAAATTAATTATTGTAACCGTAGTTAATAAATTTTTCAATGAAATTTTGGAAACAAAATTAGTGAAAATTGTATCATCAACAAATTTCTGTAGTATAACAATTTTTCAGTTATTCTTAGTTCTAAGTAATTGTAAAATTTACTACCACTTATCATTTCATATAGTTTAGTTTTTATTAAAGACTTTTTTCATATTGTTTAAAAGAACTTCTAACTCTTTAGCTATATATAAATAACATTATATTAAATTTAATTATTTTTAATTATAACTTTTTGAATAAAATACTACAAGAGCACACAGATATAGTCCAAAAATGGTATGTTAACAAGATAAAATAATGATTAGATGAATACAGTTACAATTAATGAATATATATGATACAGACTAAATGAAATACAATTTTGCAAAAAAATAGATGTTTTAATAGATACAATAATAAATAAAAACCATGATACATGGTAATATTAACTTACGTAGATAAGCATGATATTTGGAATGTATGATAAGATATAATAATTGGCTTTAACGTGGTACCTAGTGGACAATTTTTATGTTGAATGTGTATGATTTCTTTGATTATACTTACAACTATTGAAAATATAGCCTAGGAACTATATGTTATAAAATTATTGATGTTTTAAAATAATTATAAAACTGGATTTTCTCTTTTAGATATTGATATTTGTTATATGTGGAAAAGTTTTCAAAGATCTATTTGTAAAAAAGATTAAGCAAGACGTTACGATTGAAGGAGAATATAATGATTAGAAATATATTTTGTATTTCAGGATCATGGTTCTTTTTTAGTTCAAGGAGATATGAAGTTTCATATTTTAATATTTTAGCTTGTAAAGTATATGTTTTGCCACCTTTCTAAAAGCAGTACAAGACTACATTTACAATAAATCTGTTAGATTAAATTTGCAATTATATTTATTTGTGTTCAATATCTTCAATAATTACTGTATTCTGATTAAAAAAATAGACAATAGGATTTTTTTACTAACATTTTTTATGATATATTATTGTCAATAATTAACTATTATGTTAAACTCAATATTATTCATTGTTATTATTACAGGTTTTAGTTCAAGATTTATTGCACCCAAGCGCTGCCTCTGAAGCTAGAAAGCACAAGTTAAAGACTTTAGTTCAAGCTCCAAGATCTTACTTCTTGGATGTTAAATGCCCAGGTTGTTTAAACATCACCACTGTTTTCTCCCACGCTCAAACCGCTGTTACTTGTGAATCATGTTCTACCGTTTTGTGTACTCCAACCGGTGGTAAAGCTAAATTATCTGAAGGTACTTCTTTCAGAAGAAAGTAAGCGATTTTAAGCATATAGAAGATTTTTTATTCCTTTTTCATTATAAATTTATCTTATATAAACTTTAAAATTGATGTATATTTTATAATTTATTAGTTTACCATTAATTAAACAATAAACAAACATATTAAAAAATTAACTTTTATTATTATTATTATTATTATTATTATATATTTAAGACGTATTTATTTATTTACAAGTTGTCAGATGGAAATATATATAGTGTCGCATGCAATTTATTATTCATTCAATTAAGAAATGATTCAAGGTCTTTGTACTTGAATAAATGAAAGGATTTAAGTGAAAAAAAGATTAATCTAGAATCTTTTTTTTCTTTTTTCTTTATTAGTACTTCTGAAAGCATGGTCATAAATGTCTGCTAATTTTTGAATATTATCATAATCATTATCAATGAAGAACCCTGATGGGTTATCTGGAAATCTTTCAGGATCTGAAATTCTGTCATTCATTTCAATTATTTTGCGATCTTGTAATTTCTTTTCTTTTCTTAATTCCCTAATTCTTTCTTTATTTAATTTTTCAAATTTCTCTAAATTCGATAATTTCATACTTTTGATCTTAGTTTTTGCCCCAAGTGCCCATAAATCACCTTTAATAGATTTTCTTGCATCATGATATGCATCTTTTGAGAATGATTTAGGTATAGTCCATTTCTCTATTTCGCCGGATGCGCCGTATACATCAAAAGAGACGTGACCCTTAACTTTAGATGGTTGTGATATAATTCTTGGCCACTCGCTAGGCGTTCCGTTACCGGATGAGCCTACGGCATAAATATTTTTCATTGCTTCTTTATTATGTTCTTCTCTCATTTCATTGATCTTCTTAATGGTTTCAGAATCGTTTAATGATCTTTCAGCTATCAGATAAGTATAATTAGCAGTCTCATAGTTATTACCATTAATTCTGCCAGATCCACCTTTTGCGATACCAGGCAAACCGATTCCATCAGTTGATGATCCCCAACGTGCAGCTAATACTTTACCTTTTTTAACTTCCATATTAAATTTTGGTCTCTCAATAGACTTTTGAAAATTTAAGAATTTCAACTTTTTACCTTCTTTGAATAAATAATAATTTGGATTTCCTGTCTGTAAAGGACATTTCCTATGATGAGGGTATGGTGCAATAATTGAAACATGGTAATCAATGTTAGTTGAATCTATTTCTTTCGAACTTAATTCATCGACTGCGTCAAGCACTTCAGGCTCAAATCTAAGCTCTTCAGGTAAAGCCGCTTCGGCTTCTCTATCAATTAAATCTAATTTCTTCTTATTGGGTTTAATGGATGAACCTTTCAGCCATGGTCTAGGAACTTTACCATACTCATTAGGGTAATTTTCAGGCCTTATCATAACTTGTCTTGCTCTAGCAATAGTTTCAAAGCCTAGCGGATTACCTCTTTCTACCATTACAATGTGGCCACCCGGTGCTAGTAAATTTAGGTAATGTTCTATATTATAATCCACTTGAAGAGGAAACTGTTCAATATTTTTAAGTAATTGATGAGTTAGGATAATTAAATCGTATTGTTGTGATCCAGGCACTGAATCTCTAATGTTTGTCATAATATTTATTTTTTTTGTCATAACTTCACCTACCAAATCTTCTTCATCAATTGGATTCGCTAATTCTTTTTGAAAATTAGCTTTATCATCATCTTTTGTTTCGGAGAAATCATCTAAGGGAATCTCATTGAGTTGCCTGCTTAATATAATTTTTGCCCTCATTTGCATTTCCTTCTCACCAATAATTACAGCCTCTTTTAGTTCAGGTCTATAGTTTTCACCAAGTATATCATTTAAAACAACAATACCAGTTGCAGGTCCATAACCAACATCTAAGACACGTTTAGGCTTAAAATCTTTTTCACCCACTCGTTCCTGTAATTCTTTCAAACATTGATAAATTGATGCATAATTTTGAACAAATATCGTCGCAATATGTGCATCTACTTCTAATTCTGTTTTAGGTGATCTATGAATATAAGTCTTATTCATTTCAATAAAATAATTTGCGGCAACTCTCCTCAAATTACCTGGAATGTGCAAAGATAAAATGTTATTACGAATGGTTTTCTCAATCGTAGTGTTTAGTTTGATTTGATTCCTATATGATCTTCCCACTAATGTTTGTGGTTGAAGTCTTGCTTCCTCTGCATTGCTACCATTTTTAATTTCACCGTTCGATTTCCTAAATGGTGACTGAAATAAGTCATTAGTAATATCTTCTTTTTTTATTACCTTGATATTATCGTTTCCATTTTCCGTAACTAACATACCAAATTTTTGAGTATTTAATATTTTATCATTATTAATTAGTTCATTATCTACAGCAAAATTTTGAAATTTACTTTTCTTAATTGTTGATACCCATCGTAATCCTCTTCGAGATGAAGCAGGGTTTATTATCTTGAACATGCTAAGCTAGGCTTTCTCACACACAATCGGTTGCTTCGACAATGAAATGAATTTAGAAAGATTTATAATATTTCAAATAATAATTTGAAATTGAATTTTATTCTTCAATAATTGTTCCTTCTTAATCATCAATTTGAAAATAAATCATGCTTTAATTAATAGCCAGTTGGGTAACAATTTATCAATTTTTTAAATATATATTGTGCGTTCCGTAGTTACTGATAATATCAATATTAAAAATTGAAAATTCAATTGTAGCTGTAATAGAACTAAATTTACAATTATTAAAAAGTGTTGTAGGATAAGGTAATTTCCTCTGTTATAAAAAAATAATCTTCATATTTTTAGAATTAATTTAAGGTGATATTATTGAATGTATATTTAATAAAGTTAAAATAAGTAATATCTATGTTATAAAAGATGGAAAATACAAGCGCAATTTACATATCGATCATTTTGGTGATAATATCTTCTATATTATTTTTCGTATTAAACAAGAAGACTAATATTACATCTGGAAGTATATCATTATCTAACGATAAAAGTACTAAAAGTAAAACACCTACCTTAGTCATTGCTGGTCCATCAAATAGTGGTAAAACAACATTTTTTGGTTCATTAACAACAGAAACTATAAAAACTACGGTAGTTTCCCAAATTCCTAATGTATGTGAAAATTTCCTAATTGATGAACAAAGTAAACCTGCTAAATTAATTGAATTCCCAGGAAATATTAAATTGAACTATAAGTTAATTGAAAATTTAAAAAATTCCAGTAATGTTAAAGGTTTAATTTTTATGGTCGATGCTACAGTTGACCCAAAGAATATTACACAAACAGCTGATTTATTATATAATATATTAAATATTGTTGAAGATAAAAATCATAATGGTGTTAGTCTTTTAATTGCATGCAATAAGTCAGAATCATTTATTGCAAGACCACCACAAAAAATTTCTAAGGCTTTGGAAGACGAAATTGCCAACATTATTAAAAGAAAAAAGCAATCTTTAAACTCTGTAATTAATATTCAAACGGAAACTACTGAATTAGATGATGATGATATTTTAAATAGAGAAAATCCGCTAGATTCTATAATTAACTTCAAATTTACTATGTTAGAAAGTGAAATCACGGTAGCTGATGGTAGTGTCATAAAAAACAAAACTAATAAGTGGCAAGAATGGATAAATAAGGTTATCAATTAGAAAAAAGCATTCAATATATACTGATTAGATAAATATTTATATATTATAGTATATCCATAGATAGAATTATTTAGTCATTTATAAAAGCATGATTATCATAATAATGAAAAGACAACTTCCAGCAAAAAGATATGGCCTATCTAGCTAATATAAAGTTATAATGCATAAATTGAATCGAATTCATTCCATTATTTTTGGAATTAATATTTACCTCAATTGCTTAAAAGCAAATAACCCATATAGGAACCCACTAGAGCAACACCTAATAACAACAACAATATTGGTAAGTATACAGCATAAACGCTTGGTAGAGGGAAAAGTGGCAATTCTTTATCCAAATCAAAAATTGGTAACACTAACCATATTAGGTAGTATATAAATGCAAAAGTTATGATCAAGAATCTATTCATTAGAATACCATTTGTATAAATTTTATATCACAGGCCTCTATACCCAATGTTTCTATGAAACTTCGATATTGCGGAATTAAAACTGATTAGATGGAGATATTCTGAATAAATTGGTATTCATATTTAAAACAATTATAACGAAATGGCATGAAAAAGTTCCTAGTCAAATAAGAGAGGTGAAATTTATAATGCTTGCCAAATACTCTTTTATTTTAAGTTAAAATTGCTTTATTAAATCGCGGTATTCAAATTCTTTCGGGAAAATATTTAAAGATCTGTATGTAATACACAATATTAAATATTTCATCAAAATCAATTCTATTATCACCTTAATAATTTATAAGTTATTATTTATTTCTATTAGTCTCTTCGATTTCTGAAATAACACAAAATAAATTCAACGAGACCTGAAATGGATCAAGTTCAGAATGAATTTGACACGAATATTATATCATTTAATTAGCTGAAATGATATTATTCGCTACGGTGATGACAAATGCTTGATAAGTTTAAAACTTGATCATATTATTAGGAATAAAAATAATGATTCGTGTCTTAATATTTGTATGTCAAATAATAACTTTCTTTTTATTATTTTTAGAGGCATGTGCCCTTATATGGGGTCATACACTTAACAGAAAAATAGTTTACTATGAAGAAATACTATATTTCCAATTGAAAACATATTTTTGTATTTAATTTTGATAAGTTAGACCCAGAAAACTAAAAGAAATGCACTTAATCAAATTTGTGTTATTCTTATATTATTATATTTTCTGTTTTTTGAGGACTTTGTTTGATATCTGTGAATAATATTTTTTAATCAATTAGTATTTTTTTATTTTTTGAAGTAAATGAAAAAGAATGTTGATTATACAATGGGAGTTTAATTAACCATTTAGCAAGTTAAGATTTTTCAATATATGGTAATTACATTCAAATTAATGAATTTTTTACTCTGTAATAATATGGAAGCGTCATTAATTCTTTGAAAGTAGATTTAAATAAAATACCCTAACTCGATATAAAAACATTAAGTTAAGAACACATGTCATTTAGATTGAAACATTGATTAAAATTTGAATTATGAACACTTGACCACAGTTAAGACCTGTCACACAAAGAACATCGCACAACAAGAAATGTCAAAGAATCACAGAAACTATAAATATAAATAGCAGCAGTATTTCTTAAACTCAAGATTTGAAGCACAATTTATTTTATATATTATTATTTATTATTTAAGATTATTTAATATAAGAAGATCAAGTTTTTATTTACCAACTTAGAACTGGTAACAACAACCCAAATAGTACGAACTGTTACAAACTTGTTGTAAGATGACCTCCGAACAGTCAATTACTATTAGTAATACTATTAGTAATGATTAGTAATACAACTCGAAATATAATTAGTAAGGTAATTAGAAATACAAATAGTAATTGAATTAATAATTGTATTAGTAATAATTAATAAGCAGATTAGTAATTCAAAGTTATTTGAATTATTAATCAATTCAGAAATAACTGATATATAAAGAGGGCATGGTAAAAGAGAATTTACCATTTCCAAAGTTCTAGTTTATATAATATTTATAATATTTATAATCTAAGAAGAACAAGCTTTAATAATAATAAAAAGATCCGATTTTGCTTTGCGCTTCCCATCCGACTATAACGAATATAATAATAAGTAATTATTATATCTTGACCAACTCTGACGTTATATTACTCAACATCTGACATTGTAACCAACAAGAATTATAATAAAACTCAAGAAATTAAGCTCGCGTGGCGTAATGGCAACGCGTCTGACTTCTAATCAGAAGATTGTGGGTTCGACCCCCACCGTGAGTGCTTACTTTCTTTTTTTTTCTTGATTTTCACAAAATATATTAATAAAACCAATATAAAAACTATTGATTTTTAACGAAATTGTCATATGCTTATGCCTTAAATTATATATTAAATGACTATATAATTAATTTATCTGTTCGTTTTTGAGTTTGCCATAAGTCTAGCTTTCTGTAAGTTGTCTAGTAATTTATCGTATTCTGCATCGATGACATCCTCCTCTTCAGAATTATTCGAATTAATGTCAATGTCCTTTATTTCTACATTGGTATCACTTGTGTTTACAACACCAAAGCCATTCAGTTCACTGTCAAGTTTAGATTCATTATCCTTTAATGATTGGTTTGAGACGGATTGTTCATTTAGGTGGCATTCGTTTTTAGGTCCCTTTTTCTTAAAAATGTCATGAAGATGATATCCATTTTTATGTAATTCATCAATAATATTCACAGCTGTGGATATATCATTTTTTAGTAAAAATCCTTTTATAATATCACTATCCAATGATTCGGCTGCTCCAAAAAGCTTCTCTTTGTCGACTTTATTTTTTTCAATGGAATCCTCGAATTCACGTAAAATATTAGTTGACTGCTTAAAAAGCTTACCTTCTTCACTCGATTGTTTTGCCAATTGAACAGATGTTATCTCATTGTCTGTAGTAAGGTCAATTGTTTCGTGTGCATCTGGATAATAGCCTTCGATTTCTGCTTTACCAAATGGCAGTAACATCGAATGACCAGTTTTATATAATTCATCCGATAATCTTAGTAACGAATCATTATTAACAGAATACTTTAATTCTTCCTGATTTGGATCTTTAACATCCATTCCAGTATATCTCTCAACTGCAGAAAATTCAACTTTTAAGGCAGCAGGTGCATTGGATTCCTTTTCTGTAATGATATTAATATTGATATCTGGGTTACGTTCTTTCAAAAGTCTAATACCTTTTTCAAAACAAGAATCAATGAAACAAAGTCTAATTAAAGTATCGCGACCTTCTCTACTTAATTCACCATTTAATCTTAAGTCAAATAAGTCATGAACAACTTTAATAACTTTTGCTCTTGCATTGATTAATTTTACTATGAATTTGATAACCATAGACTTATACAATTCTTTGTCATTAGATCTGTGGTTTAATATATTAGAAAGTTCACTTT
This sequence comes from Tetrapisispora taiwanensis (nom. inval.), assembly GCA_030573835.1. Taxonomy (NCBI): domain Eukaryota; kingdom Fungi; phylum Ascomycota; class Saccharomycetes; order Saccharomycetales; family Saccharomycetaceae; genus Tetrapisispora; species Tetrapisispora taiwanensis (nom. inval.). The sequence continues at coordinate 277,761 of JAJMDZ010000003.1, forward strand.
GTAAATCAGTAATATAATCTAATTTATTCAATGATATGGATTCACTACTAGATGTGGTTTTATTAATTCTAGAAACTTCATTTTGTAAATTTCTCATTGTAAATAGAGACAACTTTTCCTTTGCCTTTTCAGGAAATTGGCTATAGTCGACATCTAATGTTGTTAAATAGTTACTTTTTTCAACAGCATCAGTTAGAGCTCTGATTGCTGCTACACCAAAAGTTGTACCCAGCATAGACAAATGAATTAATCTACGACATAATGGAATAATTTCAGATAACATAATTACTGTAGTTGAATCTAAATTTTCGAAATCTAAATGCAACCTTACTAGGTTAACGAAAACAGGTAGACAGTTCGAAAGAGTTCTTCTACAATATGGAAACATCTTTGGGTTATTAGATAAATCTAAAAAACGTAAGTTTTGAGAATAACATAATGTGCTAATTAGTGAAAGAGCTTCATTATCTGAACTACGTGCATTTTCCTCAACTTGAAGATTAGTGCTATTCAAAGAGAAATACTTAAATTGTGCTTTTGCACCTTTTCTTTTAATAACTTCACTGACACCACTAATGAAACCAGATAATTTGTTATGTAAATCATTAAACCCTAAATCTAGACCAATTAGATTTGAAGTAACCACCCAAGAACCTAAAACATCCATTTGAGCAGTAGTTAAATAATTATATGCCAACCCCAGTCTTTCTGTCTTTTCACAAGCAATAGTCAAGAAATTTTCAAATTGAGAACTTAACATTCTTGCACCAGAGATCATAATTTCTTCAAGACCTCCATGGACTGCGATAGAGGCGGTCAATAGATCCCAATTTCTGTCTGATCTATTTTCTAAACTACACTCCATTCTTTTCACTGTGCTCGTCAAAGAAGACTTTGATGGTCTTTGAACATTTGTCTTAATACTTGTAACCATTGTTAAATCGAGAGATATTAAAGAAGTTGATTTAGTGATAAAATAACATAAAATTTTCCAACCTTCATCATCGATAACGGTATTTCTTAAAGATAATTTTTCAAAATTTTTCTTTCTAACCAAAGAACTTAAAATGATTTTAAACATTTCAGCAGATAAACATGTACCATCCAATGAGATACTTAAAACTGGTACAGAACTTATAAAATCACTGAAACACCAAACTTCTACCAACGAAGGACGTGGATTTCTTAACTGTAATAACGGAATAGGATCAGTTGATCCTTTTACCAATTGTTTCATAATAGCAGGAATAGGAAGAATTTCTCTAAGATGGCAACAACGTGTATAAATAACATCATGGGGTATTGTTATATTTTTAGGTGGTAATGTATCACCTATAAATGAATTTTGTACACTATTTACTGAAGCAGCAGATCTCCTTGAAATCATAGGTTTATCAATCTTTAAGAAAGATGCGCTTTTACTGACAGCAATATCTTCTTCACCTTCACTATTAGGTTTTGTTATGTTTTTATTTTCTGAAATATCAGTATTTATTGATTCTGATTTATTTGATGATATTAACGATTCCGAATCTGAATTGCTGTCTAAGTGATGAGAATTCTCATCATTATCTTTATTTATTAATCTCAAATAACCAGAACCACCAACAACCACGCCAGAAGTTGAATTTTCCATAATTTTTAATTTTTCTTCTCTTGACAATCTATGAATCAGTACAGTACCATCCAATTTAACTTCAACTTCACCTTTTCTTGGATTTTTACTACAAATTTGTTGTGGTGGATCATTAAAATATGTACAAGGGGAAAAAGCAACATGTTTAAATTGTTTAATTTCTTCTAAACCAGGTACAGTTAATTTATTGATAGCTGAATCACTACCAATACTTGAATTTGAACTCAAAATATTTTCATTTGAAACAATATTATTAATTGAATTGTATTCTAAACTGTTTTTCCTTAAATTACTGTTATTATTATTATGAGAAGTAACTTTTTTCAAAAAATTACCAAATTTACCAGAAGTTTGATAATCTTCATTATCACTTTCACTTGAATAACTATCAGCAGAATCAATTAAACTATTTGATATATTATTATTATTAATTGAATTATTTCTATTTTTTATGCATGATTTAAATTTTGATTTTTTTGGTAAAGCAGGTAATGATCTGCCTTTTGAATCCACCCTTTCTTTTTGATTGTTATCGTTATTGTTATTGTTATTGTTATTATTATCGTTATCATTATCGTTATCGTTATCTAAAGGATCACCTAATGTAAAACATGTTTGTTTATTTTTATAACAATTTTTTTTCTTTAAGTCAGAGACAGTTGAATTATCATTATTTTTTTTACAATGGTTTAGAAACTCTTTTAATTTCAAATTTTCAATATTAATTTCATTATTAGTAGTATCATTGATTATATCTTGTTTTTGATCAATGCATTTTTCATTTATAATTGAATTTCTTCTTGATTTTTCCTTTTTCTTTAATTTATCATCATTTTTAATAATCTCTGATTCATTAATTGAATTACTTCTTTGTCTATTAAATAAATTTTTGAAAAACCCCGATTTCTTTTTTTGATTTGATTTATTTGAGTTCACTGTATCAATATTATCCACATTATTAGATAATTTTTTATTATTAAATTTTAAATCATTTGAAGGTAAAGATTTTGTTCTTCTAATTGGTAAATAGTCATTATTATTTTTAATAATATTTTTATTTTGTTCGACATTATCAACATTTAAACTTTTTATTCTATTTAATTTTAAATTATCATCATCATCATTAGATTGTGTAAAATTATTAACAGTTGAAATTGGATCTATACTAGTATCTTCTAATGATTTTTGATAAAGATCATCTATTTTCCTTGATCTTATAAGCCAATCAATATCTAAAGATGGCAGTCGAATATTATTCAAATCATTATTTTGATTATTTGTGAATGCACTCATAATTAGTTTAAAAAAATTTTATCGAGAATAATTAAAATAAGTTTAATGCTTAAAGAATTTTATTAGTTTATTAATTTATATTATTTTATATTGAATATAAAGTATATTGTTTGTGTGTTTATTATTTTATTTAGCTGTTGTTGTTTTTATAAGAAAAATATCACATTGATAAATAAATATAATTAAATATAAATCATCTTATATATAATATAAGGAAAAATTGATATTTTTTTTTTATTTGTTGGCGGTAACATAAAAAAAATACAGCCTTATTTAAAAAAAATTATTATTTTCCTGATGATTGAATTATTTCAATTTTCCATTTTCCGTTTGATATAAATATATTCCTACGAACTTAAAGTACAAAAGAAAATGAAAATAAACAAAAAAGTAATAATATTAAGATTTACTATGATTAAATAAAGACAAACATAATAATTACAGTGTAAAGTTGTATTAAAATTAAAACGTATGTTAATGTATGTTAATGCATGTTAATGTATGTTAATGTATGTTAAATTTTTGTAATTACTTACTTGTTTTAAAACACTTCGAAATAAATATATACTTTTTTGAAGTTATATTGAATTATATTAAACTTTTCCTAATAGAGAGGAATATTTAACACTGTTGTTGTATATAGTAATAACAATTAAAATAAACAAGAATGAAACGATACTGATCTTATTAATACATCGTTATTTTTAATTTCTACATTGATATATTAATGTTTGTGTGTGTGTGTGTGTGTGTGTGTGTGTTTTTCTTAAAAATACACCTCACACACCAATCCCCCGCTTTTAATTCTCAAATAGAAATTTTTTTTATTTGAAGTCTCTCTATTGTTAATCTATTTGAATTACTATAATAGATATTTATTATTTAATATAAGAAATGTATATATTTTATTATAAATGCTATCGATAAAAAAAATGATTTTTTAAATATTTTCAATATTTTTTATTTATTGTCATTAATTCTTGTCATTTTCATTTAAAATATTTGTTTTTAAATATATTTGTTTGTTCAATTTCATTTTTTTGTATATCATATTTATATTCTGGTATTTCATATTCATTCCAATTAATATTATCTTCAGTTATATTATTCATTTTGAAAGTTTCATTTTTTTTATTAATTAATTCATTCAAATTAATTTCATTTAAATTATTATTCTTAATTAGATTATTATCTTTAAATAATTCAATAAATTTTAAATTATTAATAAAATCAGGATCATAATACATTTTATTATTTTTTGATGATATATGATCTTCATTAATTTCAATTTCAATTATCTCTAAATGTTTTCTTCTTGGTAAACATTTATCTAATGCTAAAAATTTCGTTGTTTCTTCTTTTATTTCTTCTTCACTATCACTTAATTCAAGTGTTATTTCATCTTTATTCTCATTTCTTTTCCTTTTATTATTAATATGTAAATATTCAGCAGTAAATTTAACATGTAAATGTGCACTTACCCAATATTCAGGTTTAAATAATTTGAATAATTCCCAATTAACTTTAGATCCTAATGATTTTTCTTCAATTATATCTTTTTTAAAAAATGGTTTAATCTTTAATAAATTTTTATAGTTACCATGAAATACAATACTATTAGGCCAATCATGACTCATCATAATTGATAATTTTTTTTTGATATTAGAATCATTTGTATTATCACTAGATGAACTTAAATACAATGGTAATAAATCTAATTTTCTAACATGATATAAATTTTTAACATTTTTTCCCCATAATTTTTTGGTCTCTAAATAATTATAATCATATCGTCTCTTATTAATATCCCATTCTTTATATATGCCACTTAATCCACCTATTCTTAAACCTTTATACCAAATAATATTGCTATACCCCATGTAATATATATTATTTGATGCATATCCACCATATGGTAATAACATTAAATGTCTCATAGATTCATGATTGCCACCAATAAAAATTGTCGGTACACATGGTGATAATTCACTATTATTATAATATTTATGGAAATCACCTAATTTTTGATATTTTGGTGGCACACTGATTGATTTAAAATCTTCCTCAGAACGTAGTGATTGGAAATCACCTAGTATTAATAATAAATCAATTGGATTCTCTTTATGTCGTTTTAAAAGTTCACGAAATATAGTATCTAATTCTCCATGACAACAACCTTGCACCGCAATTCTTAGTTTCCTCATCGGTCAAAATTATAATTGTATTAAAATCTATTTTGGTTTCTTTATTTTCTATAGTTGAAAAAAATAAAAAAAATTTTATGAATTATAATATATATCTCATCTTAATTTTATTTAAATCTATTATTAGTTTTTCTTTACATTGCTTCGAAAATAAGATGTAACTGACCTCTGATTCTTTTTTTTTTTCAACTTTTTCAACTTCTTTATTATTTAAGTTAAAGAATTTTAGGAACCCAAAACTTCCCTTAATCACGTGATTGCAAAAGATAACATTTTAGTTAACCATTTATAATCGATAGCCATTATCCTTCAAAAAATTTGGATCACGATATATAAACGGTGTGATTAAATTATTTAATAAATTTTTAATTATATAATAGCATTTATAATTATAATGAAATAAAAAACAGTTAGTTAATTTATTGTTTTTCACATCATTAACTTCATTTGATTCAAATTCCCACAGGATTTGATTAAAAAAAAAAAATTAATTCAGTATATATTGTCGGTGAAAACTATAATTAAGGTTATGTTATAATTAACCACATAAAAAAGAAATTTTAGTTCAATTTTAAATATTACATATCATTCTCAATTCAAAACAATAGATTTTTCACGTAATAAGAACATTTAAGATGTCTTCAAATAAAGTAGATGACAATTCACAAAATTTCTTTGATAGTACTGGTAGCTCTAGCAGAATTGCAAATACTGTATCAAATAATAATAATAATTATGGGACTATAAATAATACCAATAGTCCATTATTAAATGATCAATTAACTTCAATTCCTGGGAATGAGTCAATTAACTCCCCTATTTCAAGACAAAGATCAATGAGTTTTTCACAAATTTCTAATCAATCTTCAACAAACAATGCACAAGAAGATGACAGTCTATTAATGTCACATAAGGATATAACAGCTCCAGGAGGTTTTAGAAGATCTTTTATTATGAGGAAACACGTTTTACAAAATAAGAAAGTTCCATATTTACCAAGTTTTATGCAAAATAATTTCAATGACTTCCAATATTTGTATGGTCACTATGCTGGTGAAGATTTATCTGAAAGTGATGAAGATGAGGAAGCTATTGAAGATGAAGAATCATTTAACGATTATCCTCGTAGAACGTTATTAAATAGAACTGGTCCTTCAACGAACCTACTCAGAAAACCATCACAAACTGATGAACTCCCTCCAATCACTATGAAAAAAAGGTCTTCAAGTAGTAAAAAGGCGTCAACTCTAAAAGCTATTTTATTGTTAATTAAATCGTTTGTAGGAACAGGTATTTTATTTTTACCTAAAGGTTTCAGCAACGGTGGTTATACATTTAGTACTCTTTCACTGCTGATATGTTCTGTGTTATCTTACTATTGTTTCATTATTCTTATCAATACAAAAAGTCAAATGAAAGGTATTAATGGTTATGGTGATTTGGGTAATCATTTATATGGTAAAAATATGAAACTTGCAATTTTATTTTCCATTGCCCTATCACAAATTGGTTTCTCTGCTGCATACACAGTGTTTGTGGCTACAAATCTAAAAACATTATTTCAAAATGTATTATCCAATAGTAAGACATTTTCAGTTACATTTTTCATTATTTTTCAAACATTATTATTCATCCCATTATCTTTTACAAGAAATATTACAAAATTAACTGCAACAGCATTAATTGCAGATGTATTCATTTTAATCGGTGTAACTTACATCTATTATTATCCAATTACTTATATAATTAATAACGGTATCGAAAAATCTACAATTGTTCCGTTTAATAATGAAAATTGGTCACTTTTCATTGGTACAGCTATTTTTACTTTTGAAGGTATAGGTTTACTAATTCCAATCCAAGAATCGATGGCAAAACCACATCAATTTTTCATGTCTTTAACTTTGGTTATGGTAATTGTAACAGTAATCTTTGTTAGCGTAGGTTTATTATGTTATTGTGCATTTGGATCAAATGTTGAGACTGTTGTATTATTAAACTTCCCACAAGACAGTCCATACACCTTAATTGTACAATTACTATATTGTTTAGCTATATTATTATCTACGCCTTTACAACTGTTCCCAGCTATAAGAATATTAGAAAATTGGGTTTTTAAGAAAAAAGGTTCTGGTAAGTACAATCCAAAGATCAAATGGGCTAAGAATTATTTCCGTACTCTTATTGTAATAGGAACAGCATGTATTGCTTGGTTAGGTGCAAGTGATTTGGATAAGTTCGTTTCATTAGTTGGATCTTTTGCTTGTATTCCACTAATATACATATACCCTCCATTATTACATTACAAAGCAGGTAAAATACACAACTCCTCAACCCAAACACAAGATTATATAGATATCATAATGATTATATTTGGAGTTGTTTTAATGGTTTACACAACCTATCAAACTGTATTACAGTGGTTATATTAAGTAGTAGTTGAATATAGACATCGGAATAAATAATTTAAAATATAACAGCCATTGTATACCGTTAAAAATCTCTTTTCTAAATAGATAAACTGTATAAAATTAAAATTGTACTCTTTGTATATATGTAAAGATTTATATTTAGTTTTGTTTTTCATTATTTAATTTTTTTTAGCGGTTAACAAAAACCCCCACTAAAGATAACAGACGCTACATAAACAATAAACCTAATTTCCAAGAAAAAAATAAAACTCAGTTTTTGAATTAAATAATATTTTCATTTTTAATACCCGACGTAACTAATTAAAAGGCAAAAAAATTCTGTTATTGATCTTCTATTTCAACTTCACTAATTCTTATCTTCAATGAGCCTATTAGGTTCTCTAAACAATACAAAAATGGTTTTATGTCATACTAATAACGGTTTATAATCTATTTCAAAAAATATTTGTCTATTCTTTTGTCTTAAGATAAGTAATGATAATATAAATGAAAATTATTTAATAAAAAATTTTCAACCAAAAGAAAATTTCTTATTAGACCATAAAGATAATACACAACAAGTCTATTAGCTTGTTCCTCCTTGTTCAATAAATTAACGTCCCAATATAATTTATAGCTTATTACATTTTGTATTCGTTTTCTATATTAAAGATAAATTCATCTCTCCAATAGTAATTGAAATGATGTCACAAAAAACATTGTTTCATGAATACTAAAAAATATAATAAATTATTATTTATTAATATTTACATATCCATTCAATCTTTCACATTTAATGTAAGTAAGATAATTTTAATGATTTTAATATAATACAAGTTAATGACACTTTAAATTAAGATTTTTATTAGTTTTTTGGTAAACAATTTAAATCTTACTTAAACAATAATCTTAGGAAATACCAACGACTCATAATTTAACTTAATATCATTTAATTATAATTTAAAATATTTTAAATTACTATTTCTATGATAATACCTAAAGAAAATTATATTAATAATACTAATAAGATAACAATCGGTAAAATTAAAAATGATAAAAATAATAATTCATTGAGTTCTCTAAATATCAATTCAAAAACTGCCACTAAAATCAATAACCCTAGTTCATTTGAATTGGATAAGAAACCAAAAATGATATCGGAATCTTCAATAGCAATTATTAGATCATCATCTCATCCAGAAGATTTTGGGTTTTATAAACTTTCAAGTCCAAGCATGAAAAGGAAGATACCAAATCATCTAATCCAATGCAAATCGGGTGAATTAAGAGATAAAATATATTATTGGTCACCAAATGCTCCAACAATTGAAGAAGTAGCGAAAGCTTTTTATTTTGACCCTGAAAAGTTACGGAACTCTAGACCTGAAACTGTTTCACGTTATTATGAACTTTGGCAATATCGAAACCAATAAAAATACAAACAACGACATTCATCATAAATAAACATTAGAATAAAAGGGATATTTAATTAAAATACTTATATAAGTAATATTATAGATATAAACAAGTATGTTATTAATCTATATATACATTTGATATTGTAATCTTACAGTTTAACATTTTATTTGTCATACATCTTCAGTTCTAATTTGTGTCGTTTTCATTACAGTGCACTCGGGGCAAAAGTTACCCGCCGCACATAATGATTTATTGTATATTTTCATAACAGCATTAATTTTGCCACCCAGTTAAGGTTTAATCTTGATTAAGTTCAAATTTAATTTCAAAAATCTATATCAATTGAAAGGGTTTTATAATAATAAAACAATTATTAATTTAAATTCTTTTTATATTTATACATTCATATATATATAAATTAAAGAGTATCCATATTTGCTATTAGCATAAATTAACTCTTGTTTTACATTAATACAAACCAACAAAGGATATAGAATTAAGGATCTGTATATAAGATAAATCATGGCTCCAAAAGAAGATTGGGAAAAATATAAGACACCAGTTGAAGGCGAAGAAAAGGGCTCAACCGAAGATAAAATAATACCTTTATCTGAAGGTGATATTGAAGTGTTGAAGAGTTATGGTGCTGCTCCTTATGATACTAAGATAAAACAAACTGAAAAAGATTTAAAAGAAATTGAGACTAAAATTAAAGAAAAAGCTGGTGTCAAAGAAAGTGATACTGGTTTAGCACCATCACATTTATGGGATATAATGGGTGATAGACAAAGATTGAGTGAAGAACATCCATTACAAGTTGCTCGTTGTACAAAGATTATTAAAAAGAGCAGTGAAACTACTGATTCTAATAGTACTGAAAACAGTGGTGCCAATGGTAGCAGAGCTAGCAATAACACGGCTGATGATGATGAAGAAGCAAAATATGTTATTAATTTAAAACAAATAGCTAAATTTGTTGTTGGTTTAGGAGAACGTGTTTCTCCAACTGATATTGAAGAAGGTATGAGAGTTGGTGTTGATAGATCTAAATACCATATTGAATTACCTTTACCACCAAGAATTGATCCAACTGTTACAATGATGACTGTTGAAGAAAAACCAGATGTTACATATACCGATGTTGGTGGTTGTAAAGAACAAATAGAGAAATTAAGAGAAGTTGTTGAATTGCCATTATTATCACCAGAAAGATTTGCCACATTAGGTATAGATCCACCAAAGGGTATCCTACTTTACGGTCCACCAGGTACTGGTAAAACCCTTTGTGCTAGAGCTGTTGCGAACAGAACTGATGCAACCTTTATCAGAGTTATTGGTTCCGAACTAGTACAGAAATATGTTGGTGAAGGTGCCCGTATGGTTAGAGAATTATTCGAAATGGCCAGAACTAAGAAAGCTTGTATTATTTTCTTTGATGAAATTGATGCCGTTGGTGGTGCTCGTTTTGATGATGGTGCAGGTGGTGATAATGAAGTACAAAGAACTATGTTGGAATTAATTACACAATTAGATGGTTTCGACCCAAGAGGTAATATCAAGGTCATGTTTGCTACTAACAGACCAAATACATTAGATCCAGCTTTATTGAGACCTGGTAGAATTGATCGTAAAGTTGAATTTTCACTACCTGATTTAGAAGGTAGAGCTAATATTTTTAGAATCCATACAAAATCTATGAGTGTTGAAAGAGGTATCAGATGGGAATTAATTTCTAGATTATGCCCAAACTCTACCGGTGCTGAATTAAGATCAGTATGCACAGAAGCTGGTATGTTCGCCATTAGAGCAAGAAGAAAGGTTGCCACAGAAAAGGATTTCTTGAAGGCGGTAGATAAAGTCATTAACGGTTACAAGAAGTTCAGTTCAACCTCCCGTTACATGCAATATAATTAAAATACTTTACTTTCACACTTCTGCATTACTATATATATATATAAAATTAGTTTATAATAACTGACATATCAACATTTGAAAAAATTCTGTTATAATTTTAAATAGATTTATATAATACGAATTTATTACAAAAAATTAAATACTTTTTATTATAGTTTTGATTAAATACACAAATTACATGAATCGGTAAAATATACATTGTATGATTAAAAATTTAGGAGATTTGAAATAATATTACACTTATTTTTTTTCTCTTCTTTGTCTGACGGCAGCAGCTAATTTCCTTAGAACTTCATCAGTAGTATCCCAGTTAATACAAGCATCAGTGATAGAAACACCGTATTCTAAACCTTTTTTACCTTCAGCTGGAATCTTTTGGTTACCTTCTTTAATATTAGATTCAATCATGACACCGATGATAGCTTTTTCACCGTTAGCAATTTGTTCACAAACAGCATCGTTAACCTTTGGTTGGTTTCTGTAATCTTTGTTAGAGTTACCATGAGAGTAATCGATCATTAAACCATTAGAACCTTCTGGTAATTGAGCTTTAGCTTCAGCAACAGATTTAGCATCGAAGTTAGTACCTTTCTTACCACCTCTTAGAATAACGAAACAATGTTCATTACCTTTAGTAGTGGTGATAGCAGCTAAACCATGTTTAGTAACACCCATGAAATGATGAGAGAAAGAAGCAGCTTTACAAGCATCAACAGCAACATCTAAAGTACCATCAGTACCATTTTTGAAACCAATTGGGAAAGATAGACCGGAAGCTAATTCTCTATGCAATTGAGATTCAGTAGTTCTAGCACCAATAGCACCGAAAGATAATAAATCAGCTAAGTATTGAGGAGAGATAGTATCTAACATTTCAGAACCAATTGGTAAACCTAAACCAGTTAAATTAACGAATAATTGTCTTGAAACTTGTAAACCTTTGTTAATGTTGAAAGTGTTGTTAACATCTGGATCATTAATTAAACCTTTCCAACCAACAGTAGTTCTTGGTTTTTCTAAGTAAGCTCTCATAATAATACATAAATCATCCTTTAATTCATCAGATAATTTCTTTAATCTTTGTGCATAATCTTGAGCAGCATCTAAATCATGAATAGAACATGGACCAACGATAACTAAAACTCTGTCATCTCTACCTGTAATAATTTCAATGGATTCTTCTCTACCTTTTCTAGCAGTTTCTAAACATTTTTCAGAAGCTGGAATTTGAACTTGTAATAAAGCAGGAGATACTAATGGCTCGTAACCTAAGATTCTAACATCTTCTTGATGATTATTAACTTCAGACATGTTTATATATTAGGTTTGATTTGATTTGATTTGATAATTGTTTATCTTTATTTAAATTATTCAATAACTCAAAAAGGTATTGATCTTTTTTTTTTTCAATCTTATTTGTGAATTTCTTTTTAATGAAAAATTCAAAATTAAAACAGTTATAAATTACAAAAAAACGAAGAATAAATTTAGAATTAATATATAAAATTAAAATCTAGTATATATATATAATTGATCAAAAGGTAAAATAAAAATTATATGAAATATAATAAAAATTCTAATATGTTAATTACAGTATATTAACTAATTATCACTCATAATAATTTAAAGAATGCAAGAAAAGTAAGAAATAAAGATTGAACTTAAACAATCATAGTTAAATTTCAGTACCAAAAATATAAGGAATCTTAATGAAATTTGAAAAAAAAAAAGCATACATAATTTTAATACATAATTTTAATACATATTATTTTACACTATATGGTTCTTTTTTAATGGTAGAAATATATTATTACTCATAATTTTAAAAAATTGTAAAATATAAAAACTGAAAAAGTTTCGAAATTTTTTTGAATTGAATCAAAAAATATATTTGTGAAAGCCGTCTTTATCCACTGTAAAACGTAGGTACAACAATGAAAAACAGACATAACTGATTAATTATGAAATATTTTACATTATTTGTGGATAATATATGAATTATACATGAATTATACTTACAAAATTCATTATTATAACTTTTGTTAACAGTACGTAATATTTATAGCTACAAAAATACAATCAACATCTAATTAATTTAATTAACACTTTGATAACATTGTAGAAATAGTTAAATATAAAAATCTAATTTTTTATTTTTTTTTTTTAAAAATAAATTTCATTGAGTAAGCAGAAGCATCTACGTATTTAAACTGGTTAAAATTTTAATTTTTTTTAATTACAGTTATTTTTCAATAAATTATTAAAAATTACCCCCTCTCAATATAATTTATTTTTATTTTTAAATTTCAAAAGAAGTTTTGTACCGCAATTGACTTCAAAACAAAACGAACAACTACGAACAAAATTGTTTAAAAATAATTAAAATATTTATAGTGCATTAAAAAAGAAAAGTGATGATTACCCTCATTCGTATGTGTACTTTATTTTCGTAATGATCTTAAAATAATTAATTGTTAAAAATAATAATATATTATAAAATTGTTTACTTAAATTGTCATTAACTCCGAATTTTTTAAATAGTAAAAAAATGAATATTTTAAGGTTATTAATTGATAAATAATTATATCATTACACTATTGATAACTTCAGAGTTTAATTTTTTAGATATTAATATTAATATTAATATGAATATTTTTTTTTTTTTTTTTTTTCAATTTGTTTGTGTCAGTAATTATTAAAATGTGTCTTATTCTTTTTTTAAGTATTAAGAAAAAAAAATGTCAATATAAAAAATGAAAAATATAACGGGCTATTTTTTGTGTCACAAAATGGTTTTAATTTTTAATTATTATTTATATTAATATTTATAAAAATCAATAAACTGATTATTGTAATGGTACTTTTAAATATACACCTTTTATATCTTATTAATTAGAGTTCTTGAATAAATTATTAAATAATTATCAAATAATAAATTATTTTAATAATACTTTGTTTGGAAAACAAAAATCTATATGATGAAAATTACAAAAATTGGAGAACCTAAATCTATAATTGTAAGTGATGAATATTATGATATTTTTTCTTCAAATAATGATTATGATGAATTTGATTATTCAATTATAAAAGAACCAAAAGTTTTATCAAAATATTTTTTATTTTTAAAAAATCAAAAAAATTTAAATAAAAATCCAGTACCAAAATTATTAAAATTAAAAAATTTAAAATATGGTGGTACAACAATTACAAATGATTCAGGAAGAAAAAAATATTTTTATTATCCATTAAGAATTATCGATAATCCATGTGTCACAAAATGTAATAATAAAAAAAAAGGATTTCAAATTGAACTAATATTAAATCCTGGAAGTTCAAAAATTTATTTACCAGATTTACCTGTAATAAAAGAGCATGTCACAGAAAATATATTTGATCCAGATGCAAATCATTTAAAAGGTTATACACCTGCTGAAACAATAAAGGATTCAAATAAACCAGGTGTAATTAGTGGTAAATTAAAATTCACAATATATGAAGATAATTTTGAATTTCCTTTATTCTTAACGAATCTTGATATTAATTTAAAATGTTTTTCTAATGAATATGTAATATTATCAGAAGTAGATGAAAAAGATTTAATAACTGATCGTAATAATAAAAAATTTGTGAAAATAGATAATAAGTTTAAGTTTGGAAAAAATGAACCAAGAGTAAGTTTAGATTTTTTAAAATATAAAAATATTAACAAGAATATGCCGAAGGGAATATATGAATACCCATTTGATTTTATTATATTTTGTAAAGAGTCACCTGCAACAAATTCTAATTATGGTTCAATTCAGTATAGAATTGAAGCTGTATCAAAAATGTTTTATGAGAGAACTGGGAGATTTGATACAGTTATTCTTTCAGACACAATCGAAGTTAATAAAGTTTTACCAATCGAAAGTGAATATCTTATAAATAATCAACCTATAGCAAAATTTATTTGGTCAAGAATGTCAACAGATAAAAGCTCATCGTTATTGAAATCTTATGAAAATTTTTTATTAGATTTGAATTATGATGATACTTTTTTCATAGAAGCTAATATTTCAACTAGAATTGTTGAAAAATCTCAAAATAATAGTCTAACTGCTGTACTCAATATTGATAAGGACTTTCATAATTTAAAAATTTCTGAAATTTCTGTATCACTAATTCAATCTATATCATTGCCGAGTATAGATTTCACAACATTTGAACCAACTAAAGACTCAGAACATATTCATCAATCCAATGAGTTTAAACTGAAGAAATTAGTATTTAAGAAAGAAGATGATGATCAAAAAATTTTAAAAATTAATTTTAATTTAAATGATGTTAAGAATCTAACAACACGAAAAGGTGTTCTAATTCCATATTATTGTGAAAAATCTTCAATGTATAACAACATAGCAAGTTTAAAAGTTACACATAAACTATTATTTAGGATATTTTTATATCCTATTAATATTGATCAGAAAAAGTTGAAATTGGATAGATATTGTATAAAAATACCAGTTCCAATTCTATTGTTAGAAAATTCCATGTTGAAAAATTTACTTTTACCAGCATACCAACTGAATAGTAAATCTAGTTTATAATTATATTAATTGTTACTAATAGATTTTTAAATTCGGTAATGCTTCTCATATTTTTTATAGTTTCAATTGAAATAAGTTAGATAATAATCAATTTGAAAATTATTATAATTCATTTTTTTTATTTGATCAAACTTTTGACCTTTATCACCTTTTCTAATTGATAATAATAATATAATATAATATAATGCATTTAGATATCAATATTACAGCCTTGAAAATATAAGAATTCTTATACGAGGTATAAGTATTATGTCAAAATAAAACCATTATTTACGTTACAAACAAACTTTACTCTTAATATACAATTTGAAGTCAAAACAATTACAATAAATCCAATTAATCAAAAATATTTGGAATTTTAAACGAGGTTCTATTCAATTACAAAGATGAACTTTTACGATCGACACAATTATAATAAACGGGCCCTACACTAGCTGAATAATTCGATCATACGAGATTACTGCCAATTATCAGAATGTGTCCTCGTAAAATTTCTTTTTCGTTCTATGCAATTTGTTTACAACGAATTGAAAAATTTAAGCGAAATCTATAAGGTGCAATGGATTTAAACTATTATAAAAAATTATACAGAGTTATTATATGATTCAAATACTGATTAAATATCAAACAATGTTAACGAAATTAATCTTATTTCCTGTTTACGTATAATTGATCATGTAGTTAAAATTATAGAACTTCGTTTACAATTCATCTCTTTATCAACTTATTAAGTCATACATATTGATGTTCGTAAGGAATGGATGAAAACTTAGAACATACAAGAATATGTACAATAGTTAGGTGCAAAATGAATTAATATCAATATATCAATCTATTAGATATATGTTATTTATTTTGCATATAGTTTTTTCAATCTATTTGCAAATTGGTTTTAAAATGAAACAGTGAACAATATTTAATTGTTACTACAATTTGATTTAAATTGATAATTTGAAGTAGTTAGTTTACCAACTAAATACTATATTAATTAGCCATATTAAAATAAATACTACCTAATTAATACAACCTTAACATATAAGATTTGAGCAATTTTATTCTATCTCTGTGATTTACATGCATATACTCTATTTACAACAATTGAGAATGAAACAGAAGATAAATACCTTTTAATAACATATCTATCTTTCGTTAAACTGATTTCAACAGTAATTTAAATCCAAGAAATAATCTACCCTAAAATTTCTTCTTTATTTTATAAAATATTACGTTTAACGTTTATAAATTATACTAGTTTTCTAAAATTAGAATTACTAAGCCCTTATTTATAAAATCTTTTAACATGTCAAAACACTTAAAATCGTACAATAAATTAATTTTTAAAAAAAATTAACTTGGGGGAAAAATTATTTTATATGTTATTATATTTATAATTCAACTTAAAAATCTTAAACCGATTTTATTACGAATTAGTAAAGGCATTTTTTTTTTAAAAAAAATGTTGTTGATAAACTAAGAAAACTTAACCAATAGTTCCAAAATTTATATTCTTGAATAAAAAATAATCTAGAATAAATAAGAAAAGAAAAAAATATTATTGAATATTAACGGGTTTTATAAAATTGCAATCACCATCTACAAACAAAAATTTAATTTCAAATGTTGAATCCTTAACAAACTATATATTTTTATATAGAACATTAGTTTGTTGTTTCAATAGTATATATACTTCATCCTCAACAAATTTTATTACAACTACAGATACATAATAAAAAAAATTCGCCTTTTTCGCTTTACTGTATGATTAATTTACTCTAGTAAAAAAAAAAAATGAGAAAACCAATAACGACATCTCGCATAATTTTTTAATTGCAAAAAAAAAACCAACCCATTTAATTTAAAAATAAACAAACGAACGAACTGAGCCACGGACAATTTTTTTTTGATTAAACAAAGTGACAGGAATAAACGTTTTATTTTTTTTCACTTTTTTTAGTAGAAATGTAAAATCAACAATAATATTACTAACAAATAATTTTTATGATTTATTGATTTATTGATTTATTGTTGGAACTTGAACGAGATGTGTCAGTTGTATAATAACTTGAATTTTTTTATCTGAATTTTTGTTCTATTTGTTTGAAATATTAAAATATTTACTAACTATGGTAAAAGAGTACGAATTTTATAATTAAAGAATGCTACATCAGGCATGTTTCATTGTCGTTTAAGTATCTCTGCGGAGGTTTTTAGACTATTAAATTAAAATTTCAATTTGCTTTAATTTTTTTTTCACAGTTATTTCACACAAGAATAATTAACGTTAATTATAATTACTAAAAATATTTATATTTTATGTATACATTTCTTTGGCAGGTTTAGGGATGATAACGTTTTAATACCCAACAGCTTTTCTTTCACTATAAGATCGTTTCTATATTGAAGAACTAAATTTTTTTTTTATTCTCCATCAATCATTGGGTTTCTTCTATTAAATCCATTTATTTCTTATACACTAAAACAATTCTTATTCTTATAAGAGAGATTTAGACTTTTAATATTGAGACAACATGCTCGTATTAGTCCGTAACTTTGATATTTAATATGAATAGCTAATAATTTTTAAAAGATTTCAATTTATATATAAGGAAATACATATTTCCAAAAATATCAAGCAAAGCAAAGTTAAATTATCTCCAAATAAACATTTCTTAATATAAATTTATTCATTATTAATATTATTTTTTAAATTCTAATATTATTTTTGTATTTAACATAATAACAATAAAAAACCATACAAATTAACCAAACTGTATATTTAATAACTAATTCCAAAAATTAACAACAATAAAAAAAATGTTACACTCAATGCCTACAAAGCAAAATATTACATTACCATCTATTAGAACTCTAATCGATTCTTTAGAAATGCCAACAACTCAACAACATCAAAATTTTGAATATCAAAATAAAATGTCGCCACGTTTAGATTCTTCTCTTTTAAATATTCCTTTCCAGGTTTCTGCTCCAGAAAAACCTCATTTAGCAATCCCATTCGCAAATAGTTTACAATCTTTACCTACTCCAATCCCATCTCCACATTCTTCCCCACTGTCTTATCCAGTCAGTGATGATGAAACTCAAATAATAAATGCTGCTGTTGCCATTAATTCTATAAATCAAAAAATAAATAATGCTGTTTCCACAGTACCACAAGAAAATATTACAAATTCTAAATTAAACCGTACAAAATCTCCAAAGAAGACAAAATCTAAATCATTTGCTTCTCAACTTTCTACAATTCATCCAACAAATAAAGCTAGTATTGGTAGAAGATCAAATTTGCCAAAACATGCAGTTGAAATTTTAAACAAATGGTTATTAAACCATTTATGTAACCCATACCCAACTCCAAAGGAAAAGAAAGAACTATTAGAATTAACTGGGTTATCCAAGATCCAATTATCTAACTGGTTTATTAACGTTAGAAGAAGAAAAATCTTCAATGATTATTATAATTTAATCAATAAATATAACATTAACGATTCATCATCTTCAAGTGATGAAGAATCTAATAAGAGTTTAGCTATTCCAGTAACAAGACGTAAGAAGTTAAGTGACAGATTAGAAGAATTAAAAAAATTAAATGAATTATAGAATATTAAGTTTTTTATTTAATATTTTTTTTTAAAAAATTCTTAACAACACAAACCCACTCTCCATTACGATACAAAATTTTTAGGTATAAAACGGATAATTTGATAGACTGATATAAATATATATATACTCTTTAATTTAATTTATAGAAACAAAAAAATTATTATATATAATAAAAAAATTAATAGACAGAATAATGATGTTATTTTTTTTATAAAAAAAACAACATATAAATCAATAATCAATTTTTTAAATCTTATGATTTCATTTAAGATAGTTTCATATTTTCTTGTACTCTTTAAGCAACGATATAATTTAATTTTAAACGGCTCACTTTATAGTGAATTAAAATTACTTAATTGTTATAATACACTTAGTAATATTAAAGAAAAAAAAAGAGAAATATGTAATTGAAAATAAATTTTTAGTGTCTCGTTTAAGTAGTTATTAACTATATTTTTATCTAGAAATTAATTTTTTGTGTCAACAAATTTTTCAATTTTGAAAATTCATTTTTAATGAAAAATTTCGCATTTAATTTTTAAATACTTATTTGTCGTTAAATGGTAAAAAAAATATATATATTACTACATTAAATTTGTTGTGAGAAATGAAACCTTTTTTTTTTTCTTTTTTTGATTAAAATATTTATTTTTCCCTGCGTCAACGCACTAGATTTCTCAACACGTTGTTTTTTTTATAACACGATAAATATAAAAAAAATTCTCGAAATGCTTTTTTTTCTTTTTTTTTCTTTTTTTTCTTTTACATTTCAATATCGTTTTTCATTAAACATCTTCGGAGAAATGCAAAGATTACAATAAAAATAAAAAGAAATAACATTATTTCTTTTGATTTTTTATCACTTTTTGAAATACGACACTTTCGTTTCTTTCCCACACCTCCCCCCTCACTTTTATTACGTACTAATCTTCGCCATATGAAGATTTTGGTTTTCTATTGTTTGAAATTTACCATCTTAACGAAAATTTATACTGTCCTACTTTTTTTTTATATCATATTCTTTTGATTATTATAGGACATATTTTAACTATTGCTATTTTTATATAGAATTCAGTTCACGATTAAAACTGCTGTTAATATAGGAAAAACAAATATCAATGTACGGGTTACTTATGCAATACATACAAACGAAATGTATAGTGTGTAAAAATTTATCCTTATGTTATATCTTCATTACTTATTTACTATTTTTTTTTTATTTCTTAATAGTGTCATTTATATCAGGGTAAATAATTCAATATATTTTTTATTTTCGCTTAAAACTTTTGTCTAGGGTTAGGTAGGGTTAATTGGGGTTGTGATTTTTTTAAGATTATAGGTATTTCGTACATAAGTATATTAAATTTTAATTTTTTAAAAATATAAAATTTTCAAATCAGTGCGATGAGATGAGATGAGATGACTTGAACTAAGAAAAAAAAAATAATTTTAACCTTTTTATATATATAATTAATTAGATTCTTAATGTTTATATTGTTTAAAAAATAAGTTATTAATAACTCTTCTCTAATAGATACTTATATTAGACGTTCTTTGCCGTTTCCACTGGAAGTAATATATAGAACCAAATAACATATACAATAGACCATTCGCTATGACTGAAGTATCCGGTTCAAAAAGAAGATTATCTACTAGTAGTGGTCATCCTGATCCAGTTGCAACATCGGTCCCAGAACATGCTGCTGAAGTTGCTGAAGAATATACGAAGACCCATCCTGGTCCAAAAACTGAACCAATGATCCATCATGATGCTGGTGAATTTAATGGTTTAACTCGTCACCAAACAACAGCTGCTCAAGCTGAAGCTTTAGAAAGTGCTAAAATTAATCCATTTACTGGTAATGAATTCTCATCAAAATATTTTGGTATCTTAAAGACAAGAAGAGATTTACCTGTTCACGCTCAAAGAGAAGAATTTTTAAAAATTTACCAACAAAATCAAATCATGGTTTTCGTCGGTGAAACAGGTTCTGGTAAAACTACACAAATTCCACAATTTGTTTTATTTGATGAAATGCCACATTTATTAAATTCTCAAGTTGCATGTACTCAACCTCGTCGTGTTGCCGCAATGTCTGTTGCCCAAAGAGTTGCCGAAGAAATGGATGTCAAATTAGGTGAAGAAGTTGGTTACTCTATTAGATTCGAAAATAAAACATCCAACAAAACTATTTTAAAGTATATGACTGATGGTATGCTTTTAAGAGAAGCTATGGAAGATCATGATTTAAAACGTTACTCTTGTATTATTTTAGATGAAGCCCACGAACGTACATTAGCTACTGATATTTTAATGGGTTTATTAAAAGAAGTTATTAAAAGAAGACCAGATCTAAAGATTATTATTATGTCTGCTACCTTAGATGCCGAAAAGTTCCAAAAATACTTCAATGATGCTCCATTGTTAGCTGTACCAGGTAGAACTTACCCAGTTGAAATATATTATACTCCAGAATTCCAAAGAGATTATCTGGATTCCGCTATTCGTACTGTTTTACAAATTCATGCAACAGAAGAAGCTGGTGATATTTTATTATTTTTAACTGGTGAAGATGAAATTGAAGATGCAGTTAGAAAATTATCGTTAGAAGGTGATCAATTAGTTAGAGAAGAAGGTTGTGGTCCTCTATCCGTTTATCCATTATATGGTTCTTTGCCACCACACCAACAACAACGTATATTCGAACCAGCTCCTGAATCTCATAATGGTAGACCAGGTAGAAAGGTTATTGTATCTACTAATATTGCCGAAACTTCTTTAACCATTGATGGTATTGTTTATGTTGTCGATCCAGGTTTTTCAAAGCAAAAGGTTTACAACCCAAGAATTAGAGTTGAATCATTATTGGTTTCTCCAATTTCAAAGGCTTCTGCACAACAAAGAGCTGGTCGTGCTGGTCGTACCAGACCAGGTAAATGTTTCAGATTATATACTGAAGAAGCATTCAAGAAAGAATTAATTGAACAAAGTTATCCTGAAATTTTACGTTCAAACTTATCTTCAACAGTTTTAGAATTAAAGAAATTAGGTGTAGATGATTTAGTTCATTTCGATTTTATGGATCCTCCAGCTCCAGAAACAATGATGAGAGCTTTAGAAGAACTTAACTATTTAGCTTGTTTAGATGACGAAGGTGACCTAACATCATTAGGTAGATTAGCATCCCAATTTCCATTAGATCCTATGCTTGCTGTTATGTTAATTGGTTCATCAGAATTCCAATGTTCTCAAGAGATATTAACTATTGTTGCTATGTTATCTGTTCCGAATGTCTTTATTCGTCCACCAAAGGATAAGAAAAGAGCTGATGACGCAAAGAACATCTTTGCTCATCCAGATGGTGACCACATCACTTTATTAAATGTTTATCACGCTTTCAAATCTGACGAAGCTTATGATGCAGGCATTAAAAAATGGTGCCGTGACAACTTCTTAAATTTTAGATCCTTATCAGCTGCCGATAATATTAGAGCACAACTAGAGAGATTAATGAACCGTCATAACTTAGAATTAAATAGTACCGATTACGAAAGTTCTAAGTACTTTGATAACATTAGAAAAGCATTGGCATCTGGTTTCTTTATGCAAGTTGCTAAAAAGAGATCTGGTGGTAGGGGTTATATTACTGTTAAGGATAACCAAGATGTTTTAATACATCCAAGTACTGTTTTAGGTCACGATGCTGAATGGGTTCTATACAACGAGTTTGTTTTGACAAGTAAAAATTACATAAGGACAGTAACATCAGTCAGACCTGAATGGTTAGTTAGGTTAGCTCCAGCATACTTTGATTTAGATAATTTCCAAAAAGGTGACGTAAAACTTTCTTTAGAAAGAATTCAAGAAAAAGTCAACAAAATGGATGAACTAAATTCAGAAAAATCTTCTAAGCATTCTAAAAAGAGTAAGAAAGATAAGCATTAAAAATTTAAACTATGAACTTAAATTCATATTCCATACTTAATTTAGAATACATATATTTACCTATATTTAAGTAATAACATTTTATTAACCCATATACTTTAATTAATACACTTTAAATGAGAACTTACTATTACAAGGGAACTTCGTTACAGCTTCGAATCAAAGTATACACCCGTATATAATGATAAAATTACGTTCGCCACATTTTTTGATTCGGGTTTTATCGTAATCGTTCAATTATTAATAATTTGAAAATAAAAATAATTTCAATTTCGAATAGTTCATCATTTATTGTAACAATTTGCAATATACTTTAATAAATTTTTAAAGAGATTAGTTTATAAATATAAACATAATTATTAATTAAATATTAAATTAATTTTAATTTTGTATTTAAACCACCACAACAAACGAAAATTATCGAAACCATGTCTGAAGATAAGATTATAGAAAATATGAAAATAATTGTAGCTGAAAAGCTAAAAACTTTACCAAACTTCAATGAAGATATCAATTATGTATCTGAATACATTGTTTTATTGATGTCGAATGGTGGTTCTGTTGAATCTATTGTACAAGAGTTAACTACACTTTTTGATACCGTATCTACAGAAACTTTGAGCGATGTTGTTCAAACTGCATTTTTTGCTTTAGAAGCTATTCAGCAAGGTGAACCTGTTGAAAACATTGTAGAAAAAATCAGAAGTGTAGCTTTAGCTTCTCAACAACCTCCAGTTCAACAACAAGAACAGCCACAGCAAATTCCACAACAAATTCCACAACAAATTCCACAACAAATTCCACAACAAATTCCACAACAAATTCCACAACAAATTCCACAACAACCTACACAACCAATCTATCAGCAACCTCAAATGGATGAATCTATTTCACAACCTATTATTAGTAAACATGCTACTGATAATAATGATGTATTTACATCTTCTGAAGTTAAATCTGCTTTCTCTGATATAGTGCCAAATGTACCATCTGGTAGTGATGATATGGAAATTGTTTCTACTGGTTTTGAACCTCGTTCTAATAAACGTGAAAGTGGTATCAACAAGCGTGGCCGTGGTGGCCGTAATGTCCGTGGTGGCCGTGGTGCTTCTAGAAATGGAAGAGTTGCTCAAAATACTAGATTCAACCCATTGGCTAAAGCATTAGGCATGGGTAATGATGGTTCCGTCACAATCATTCACCAAAAGAAAGAAGGTCGTTGTAAATTATTCCCACATTGTCCATTAGGAAGATCATGTCCTCATGCTCACCCAACCAAGCCATGTCAAGAATATCCAAATTGTCCAAAATTACCTGGAACCTGTGAATACTTACACCCTAACGAAGATGTTGAATTAATGAAAGAAATGGAAAAAACCCGTGAAGAATTCCAAAAGAGAAAAGATGCTATGATCGCAGCTAGAGCTAAACCAGTTCAAACTGGTATCGTTTTATGTAAATTTGGTGTTGTATGCTCAAATCCTATGTGTCCTTTCGGTCACCCAACTCCAGCTAATGACGAAAATAAAGTTTTAGAATTAGTATGGTGTCCTAACAATTTAAAATGTGAAGATACTACATGTACAAAGGCTCACTCATCTTTATCTAAAATTAAAAATATCACTCCAATGGGTGGTCCAAAGGCGGTTGTATCTGCTCCACCACCAGTCGAAAAATCATTAGAGCAATGTAAATTTGGTTCTAAATGCACTAACAAACGTTGTAAATATAGACATGCACGTTCTCCAATTATGTGCCGTGAAGGTGTAAATTGTACCAGAATCGACTGTTTATTCAGTCATCCAATCAATGAAGATTGTAGATTTGGTATGGAATGTAAGAATCCTCGTTGTCTATTTAGACATCCTGAAGGCTTTGTTGCTCCAAAACCAATGGCCGGTGCCCCTAATGAATTTGGTGCTGAACCAACAATGAGCACAAGACAATTTGCATTACCAGAAGGCTCTGAAATCAAATCTGCTCCTGTACAAGAAGGACTGGTTTCCATGCATAATACTAATGACCAAGATGCTGATATGAATTAGTATTACATATCACAAGTTTACTGTTAGTTTGTCTCAGTACTCCAAGGCTGTCACTTACTATACATGTTTATTATGATCTATTTATCTAAAATTATTGTGTTTTAATGTATAATAAAAAAAAAAAATAATAATAAAAAATATTAAAAAATTAATGAAAAAAGAATAAAATTATAAATTATTTCTATCATTTTCGTAAAATGTTGATTCAACATTATAACTTATCCATTTAGTATGTATGTAACTGTAAATATTTCTTGCGTTGTAATTTTTCTTATCCCCCACTTGACAATATGAACATATCTTATTATCTTTAAATGTGAAACATACTCTTCCACGTATTTCAGAAATAAATAAACACTCATCTGAAAACTACTTAATAAACTTTCTTTCTACATAAAACTAAACTTTAATATAGGATTAAACAATCGTCATATATTCCTTAAAATATAATGACTCAAATTCTTTATTACTAAATTATATACTATTATAATGTCTAAACTTGGTGAATTTTAAAAAATGATTGATATTAAAGTACGTAAAAAAAGTTAATTTATATAATTAAATAAAATTATTTACAGCACTTAGTATCTCTTCTTAGAAGCGACAGCGTCATCAGCGTAAACATCTAATGGAGATAATGGTAATGGTTGTTCAGCCCATAAGTCTGGGGTTAAGAAACCGTAGGTGTTACCAATAGCAACGAAAGCAGCCTTTAAGGTGTTTTCTAAAGTTCTGGTGGAACCATTGGATTGAGTGTAAACATCTTCAACACCAGCTAATTGCATTAACTTCTTGACAGCTGGAGAAGCGACAATACCAGAACCTCTTGGGGCTGGGATTAATCTGACGGTGACGGAACCACACTTACCAGAAGTCTTGTTAGCTAAAGAATGTGGTTGACCTAAGTTAGAACCCCAGTAACCTCTTCTGATTGGAATAACAGATAACTTGGCAATGATGATACCAGCTCTGATGGCACCAGCGACTTCCTTAGCAGTCTTGATACCTAAACCAACGTGACCGTTAGAGTCACCAACGACAACAACAGCCTTAAATCTGGTTCTTTGACCGGCTCTGGTTTGCTTTTGAACTGGCTTGATGTTCATAACTTCATCTTGTAAGTTTGGTAATAAGGTGTCAATGATTTGGAATTCCTTAACTGGTAAAGAGTGTAAGAAAATTTCTTCCATGGTGGTGACCTTACCGGCCTTGACTAATCTACCTAACTTGGTGACTGGGACCCAACCCTTTTCTTCAGAGTTTCTACCACCTCTTCTACCTTGACGGCCTCTGTTTCTACCACCGAAACCGCCTCTTCTTTGTTGACCTTCTGGAGCAGACATTTTTTAAAAAGCTATTACTTAGTTATAATTCGTCGGAATGTAACACGGAAAGTTGATGTAGGTAACTTTCAATCGACAATAAGAACTTTTGTAGTTGATATTTTTTAAATACAAAATTCAAGAAAGAAAAAAAGTTTAGAGTAAACAGAATATAATGAAAATAAAATAAAACTGTATATAGAAAATATAAACTATTCAGTGATGATAATTAATTTTTAATAAATAATATATTATAATACTTTTCTGTTAAAAATTAATTATATATATTATGTGAGAAGTTTAAAAAATATTTAAAGATTGAAAAAAAAATATATTATTCAACTGAAAAATTTCACTATTTTCAAAATTGATATATTTTTTTTTTCAAATTTTTGAGTTGGTTGAAAAATTAAAAAATATAAATAAAATTGTATAATTATAATGGTTTTTACAGTATAAATTAGTCTGTATATGTATATAAAATGAATACTCACTACATATGATTAGTATATATTATACGGTAAATACTGAAGTTCAAAATAAGAAAATAAATGTTGTGCACATATTATAATGTTTATAACGATCAGATTGTTGAGTCTACAGTAAAAAGTAAGTACAAAATAAAACTATTGAAATTGTAGAATTTATGAAATTTTCATTTTTCAAACGATAACTTGACACAAAGTAAAGTACGAATGGTTTTTAAATATGTTCATTATTTGAGTCTTCCATTGAATTATATAGTATACTAAGTACAAAATTTTGTTTTTTATTTTGAAACCTTTTAGAAGATTTTAATTATTTTTTGTTTTTCAGAAAAAGTGAAAACGGTTTTAAGATTTTTTTAAAATTGATAAAAATCAAATATTTTAACGAGGTGTACTGATGTATTATACACACCCGTACATTTCATATATTTTGTGCAGTCATATATTTTGTGCAGTCATATATTTTGTTGAAGTTTTATATAATTATATTATATATTGATTCTTGAAGATAGTAATTCTAATTAAAGGTAAATTTATATTTTTTAATGTTGTTAGAACAATCTAAAATTATATATTATAAATTTGAAAGTTACCAAGAAGAAGTTAGATTAGTGACGAGTTTTATCAGCATTACTGTGTTTATGGTTATGTGTTTCTTATGATTACTTTTCAAGTATATAGTCTATTTTAAATTAGAACATCTTTTAGTCTTTTAACTCTCTGTAATTAAAATTATTTTGTATATGACTTTAACAAATTTAATATTTATTCAAAACTTAATAAAACAATGTATATTCTTTAACCAAATATATATTCTCTTGCTACTCATAAAATGTTAGTTTGTTTAAAAATAGGCGTAGCAGCTCTTCTATTTTACAAAGCTATCAGATTTATCCGCAGAAAATATGCATAACCTTTTTAATCATATTGCAAAAGAACGAATATTTTAAGTAATAACATCCTAAAATCTTTTATATTTAGAAATTGATTTAAGAATTTATTTTTGAAATATGAATTTGAATATAGTTCAATATAATATAAAGGTTACAATTTAGGTGGTAAATATATTTAATATAAAATAACCTAAATACGATATCATATCATAAATTATTTTTGGATCATTATCCTAGCTACAATATTTAAGATAGTTATATTAAATATAAATTAGAGGTAATTGAATCTGATTCTATTTTATTTATATTTTTAATGGAAAAGTAATAATAATGAACTTAAATTTATTTACATTTTTTATATTATTAATTCAATCCACCTCTGTTTTTGGATTCAGTGATTATTTATTAAAAACATGTGCACAATCTGGGTTTTGTAATAGACACCGTTTTTATAGATCTAAATTACAAGAGACTGAAAACAAATACTATACAGTTGATAAATCATCAATCGAATATATTCAAAATGATACAAACAAGGAACATGTATTAAAAGCATCAATAATAAAAACAATCCCTAGACCAGATGTTGATGATATAAAAATTGAACTGCCTTTCACTTTATCATTTTTTGAAAATATGTCCAGTTTAAGATTTACAATTGATGAAATTAGACCAACCAAATTAACTGATACTTTTCCAGACCACTTAAATACAAATAGATTTAACGAAACATCAAAATGGGCTTTTGATAAGAATTTTAAATTATATAAGTCACCATTAACATACGAAGAATCAAAATGGACTTCAAGTAATATTATTACAATATATAATAAGGAAAAAACTATCAAAATTGAATTAGATACAAGATCATTTTTATTGAAAATTTATTATAATAATAAATTATCTTTAATTATTAATGATGAAAGTTTATTAAATATAGAACATTTAAGATCAAAAGAGGATAATTTCCAAAATTTGTTACCGGAAGAATCATCATTTAATATGTTTCGCGATAATTTTGAATACTCTAAAGATGATAGCTTAAAATTTGGTCCAGAATCTGTAGGTTTAGATTTCTCTTTTGTAGGATATAATAATGTCTATGGTATACCTGAGCATGCTGATAGTTTAAGATTAAAAGATACTAAAGAATCAGAACCATATCGTCTATACAATGTAGATGTTTTTGAATATAATGTAGATTCAAAAATGCCTACTTATGGAGCCATACCACTAATGATAGCATCTAATCCAACATCATCAGTTGGTTTATTTTGGGTAAACTCCGCTGATACCTGGATTGATATCGATTATAAAAATGATAAAACAAGCACTCATTGGATTTCTGAAAATGGTATTGTCGATGTTATAATATTTTTTGCAGACTCTGCTGAAAAAATTACAAATGATTTTACAACAATAACTGGTAAGCCAACACTTCCATTACTGTCGGCCATTGGGTATCACCAATGTAGATGGAATTATAACGACGAAGCTGATGTTTTAAAAGTAGACTCGGAAATGGATAACGCACATATACCTTTTGATTTTATTTGGCTAGATCTAGAATATACAGATGATAGAAAATACTTTACATGGAAACCGAATTCATTCTCGACTCCAAAAAAGATGATGCATAAATTAGCAAACTTGGGCAGACAGTTGGCTGTATTAATCGATCCTCATATAAAATATGGTTATTTTGCTAGTGAAATGTGTATAGAAAATGGCGTAGCAATCAAAAACAGAAATGGTGATCCTTATATTGGTCATTGTTGGCCTGGTAAATCTATCTGGATTGACACTATCAATCCTTTCGGTAAAAAAATTTGGAATCAATTAATTGTAAAATTTGTTGATAATCTGAGAAATTTACATATGTGGAATGATATGAATGAACCATCAATATTTGACGGTCCAGAAACAACAGCTCCAAAAGATTTAATTCATTTTGGCGGTTGGGAACATCGTTCAGTTCACAACCTTTATGGATTAAGTGTTCACGAAGCTACTTATGAATCGTTAAAGAATAATAAATCCCATTTTTATGAAAGACCGTTTCTTCTAACAAGGGCTTTTTACGCCGGTTCTCAAAGAACTACCGCAGTTTGGACAGGTGATAATGTCGCAACATGGGATTATTTAAGAATATCTATACCTATGGTTCTAACAAATAACATAGCAGGTTTTCCATTTATAGGTGCAGATGTTGCAGGGTTTTCTGGCGATCCTGACCCTGAATTAATTAGTCGTTGGTACCAAGTTGGTATATGGTACCCATTTTTTAGAGCTCATGCACATATTGATTCAAAGAGAAGAGAACCATATTTGTTTAATGAACCTTTAAAATCCATTGTACGTGATTATATAAATATGAGATACAATCTTTTGCCAACCTTTTATACTTCTTTTTATGAATCTTATGAGTCAGGTAGCCCAATTATGAAACCTATGTTTTATGAAAAGCCACAATTTGAAGAATTATATGATGTTGATGATCAATTTTATCTAGGACAAACTGGGTTATTAGTTAAACCTGTTGTAGAAGCTGGAAAAATATCCGTAGAGATGAAATTTGCACCTGGTATATATTATGATTACTTCACAGCAGAAACTTTGGTGAATAATGGCAACTCTGTAATCCAAAAAACAATAGAAACACCTTTAAATAAGACAGCTATATATATCGAAGGTGGTCATATGCTATTTAAGAAAGACAGACCTAGAAGATCATCTAAGCTAATGAAATATGACCCATACACAATAGAAATATATCCTGATATTAATGGAGTTTCAAGTGGTTCTTTATACGCTGATGACGGTGTATCATTTGAATATGAAAATGGAGAGTATGTTTACACCGAGTTTGTGTTTAGCAATGATGGAAAGCTTACAAATACTGTTAAACAAACTTTTGAAAAATCTGATTATGATGGAAATTTAGGAATATCAAAAATTAAAATTGCTATTGAGAACCATAAAGTTAAATATGATGACACGGTTCGTGTCTTTATTAATTCTGAAGAACATGTCATCAATACAGAACTATCAGAGGATGGAAGATATATAATTTTGAATAATCCATTACTTCAAATAGATACCAATTGGGAAGTTGTATTTAAAAAATACTAAAAAACTAACAAGAATTTAAAACTTAATTACAACTTAGTAATTATATAGCATTTTATAAGATATCTTTATAAAAAATAAACAGTGTCGCATTTATTTTGCAATTTTTTGACTATTAGTTGGATCTCAAACCATTTCAGTTTTATCGTAGGAAAACACAACAAGCGCGATTATAAATGTGAATAAGATAAGGATCATAGAAGTTCATATATAGAATACAATATGTTTTCGTTATCCCAAACATCCACTAGTATATATAACTATCGGTTTTTTAATTATAAATATATATCAAATTGATTTAATTAAGATAACTAGTTACATGATATTATAACTCGTTTTAGAATGAAAGAAGATAGCAGATCTGCAATCAGAAAGAGAATTGCTGAAAGTTGGTCCAATTTTGACCCAAAGAAATCAAGTAATACTACTAATACTAGTAATGAAGCAATATCAGATAAATCAAATAAAATTACTATTGACTTAACTAATACGTCGGATGAGGAAACAGATATAGGATCTATACGGACAATAAAAAAGCCTACACCTAATCCTTCAGATTCTAAATGCAAATTTCATCTAGTAAAATCTAGTATCTATGAACAAAATTCAGATGAGATTCCAAAACTCGCTACATCTTCATACATAGATATGAAAGATATCTTTAAGGATGCAAACATTAGAACTTCAATTCTCTTTAGCTTCCAATTTGAAATGGACTTTGTTTTAGGCCAATTTGATCTGTCACATATAGAAAATATTTATATCATTGCTCAAAAAGGAACTGTGATACACCCAACTACAGGGAAATTTGATAAGATTTATAATAAACTGTTTATAACAGAATTTGCAATGCCTCCTTTCGCTTGTCATCATTCAAAAATGGTAATAAATATATATGCAGATAAATCTTGTAAATTGTACATTCCATCAAATAATTTCACTTACTACGAGACAAATTTACCCCAACAAGTTTGCTGGGAAACTCCATATTTGCCATATAAACTAAATCAAAATCTGGACAATAATCTATTTAAAAAGAACTTGTTGGATTATTTAAATTCTTACCCAAAAAATATTTCAGTAATTAAAAAAGTTATTATTCCACTGCTAGCAAATATTGATTTTTCAATGTTAGAGGGAATTGATTTTACATACTCAAGTCCTAACAATGAAAAATCTGGATTATCATTATTACTTTCACAATTGGAGGAAAATGGTGTTTTAAACATATCAAAAAGAACTCACGAAAGAACACACTACCTATGTCAGACTTCATCAATTGGTGGGTCACTGGCAAAAAATCATCCTGTTAACTTATTTACACACCAAATGATACCCAGTTTTTCGAATATTTTGAATGATAAAAAAAAAACTTTAAGTAATAAAGAGTTGGCAGAATCTTTTAAAGAAAATCGAATCACCCCATACATTGTTTATCCAACAATTGATGAAATCAGGAACTCACCAGCGGGCTGGAAATGTTCAGGATGGTTTAATTTCAATTATATTAAGAGGATGGATTATTATGATTCGCTATTGAAAGATTTCAATATTTTCTACAAACAAAATCCATATTTAATTACTAATTCTAGAAAAGCAACTCCATCTCATTCAAAATTTTATATGAAATGTACAGAAAAAGATTCAAATGAACCTTGTAATTTTTCAAAATTGGATTGGTGTGTTTATACATCATCAAATTTAAGTGCTAATGCTTGGGGAAAATTAACAACAAAACCAAGAAATTATGAAGTAGGAATCTTATTATGTGCAAATGATAAGCAACAAATCACATGCGATAGTTTTACAACAAAAAAACCAAGAGGTGGTAACAAATTATCAGAATTATTTGAAGACAAAGTTAAAAATACAATTAATGTAATTGTTCCATTCACATTACCATTAGAAAAATACGACATAATGAAAGATATAGCATTCTGTATGTCAAAGAATTATAACCTACCAGATAATTTCGGGGAAGTTAATCATGCAAGTTAAATAATTTTTCTACTATGGCAGCACTAACTAAGTTAAACATTTAAGTTTTATTCTATCTTATTTCAAAATTGTCACTACTTTTCAGTTATTAAACAATTGACTATAAGGAGAACATGAAAAGTCTCTTCATGCACAATCAATATAACTTGAGATGTTTTTTTTAATTAATTAATATCTTTTACTTTTTTTAAAATTAATAAAGCGTTCCACTATTATTCTGTACATCGGCCAATAGTTTAAAATAAACCCTTGGCGGAATTAAATAATTTTGAAAAGAATTGAAATCAAAAAGAGTTTTTTAATCATTTGAAATAAATATTGCATATATATAATAATATATTTTACTTAACAAGTTCATATTTAAAACATACTTTTTTTCTATGGAATTTATAATAATGAAGTTATTTTAAATTGTTATACTATAGTTACTATTATTTTATTATCAGTTTGAAAGTAAATAACAATTAAAGAACAATTATCGATACTTTCAATAATGACATCATATACACCTTCATTTAATGGTACTTTTAAAGTAAGTGATAATGTTGCTGTAATTGTACCAGAAACTGGTATTCATGTTACTTACCGTGACTTATCCCATATGGTAGGTCAATTTCAAACATTATTCCATGATCCTCAATCTCCATTAAAGGGGTTAGTCAATAGACAAAATACTGTAGCTATTTCAATGAAGAATGGGTTAGAATTAATTGTTGCATTTTTAGGTGCGACTATGGATGGTAAAATTGGCGCTCCATTGAATTCCAATTATAAAGCTGAAGAATTCAATTTTTATCTTGAAGATTTAAAATCAAAAGCTATTTGTGTACCAAAAGGTACTGCGAAACAAGGTCAACAATTAGAAATTATGAAGTCTGCTAAAGAATTCAATTGTTTTATTGTTGAATTAGAATTCAACAAATATAGATTTAGAGTTGAATATGATATTTATTCACCAGAAGATAATTATAATAAAGTTGTCTTTACTTCAAGAACTAATCCTAAATTTATTAATACTGATGAAACTTATTTCCCAGGTTTTGCTAGATCAAGTGATGTTGCTTTAATTCTTCATACTAGTGGTACTACTTCAAAACCAAAAACTGTGCCATTATTACATCTTAACATTATCAGAAGTACTTTAAATATCAGCAACACTTACAAATTAACATCAGATGACAGATCATACATCGTGATGCCATTATTTCATGTTCATGGTTTAATTGGTGTTTTATTATCAACATTTAGATCACAAGGTTCTGTTGTTGTTCCAGATAGATTTAGTGCTTCTAGATTTTGGGATGATTTCATTAAATATAAATGTAATTGGTTTAGTTGTGTTCCAACAATTAGTATGATTATGTTAAATATGCCAAAACCGTCTAAAATGCCATTTATCAGATTCATAAGATCATGTTCATCACCATTGGCACCAGTTACCTTTATTAAATTAGAAAAAGAATTCAATGCGCCTGTATTAGAAGCTTATGCAATGACAGAAGCATCTCATCAAATGACATCAAATAATTTACCACCTGGTAAAAGAAAGCCAGGTACAGTTGGACAACCACAAGGTGTTGAATTAAAAATATTAGATGATAAAGATAATATATTAAAACAAGGTGAAATTGGTGAAGTATGTATCAGAGGTGAAAATGTTACATTAGGATATGCAAATAATCCAAAAGCTAATAAAGAAAATTTCACATGGGAATACAATTATTTTAGAACTGGTGATCAAGGTTATATTGATTCAGAAGGTTTCTTAACATTAACAGGTAGAATTAAAGAATTAATTAATAGAGGTGGTGAAAAAATTTCACCAGTTGAATTAGATAATATTATGTTAACTAATCCAAAAGTTAAAGAAGCAGTAACATTTGGTGTACCTGATGAAAAATATGGGCAAATTGTAAATGCAGCAATTGTATTAAAAGATAATGAAACATTAAATTATAATGAATTAATTAAATTTATGTCAACAAAAGTTGCATCATTTAAATTACCAAGTAAAGTATTTTTCGTTAAACAGTTACCAAAGACAGCTACAGGTAAGATCCAAAGACGTATAATAGCTGAAAAGTTTACTAAACCTGAATCTAAATTCTAAATCACTTGGATATATGTACTTGTATAATACCATAATATCATAATCTAATAATATTTGTTATTTTAAATATATTTTCATAGGACCGTATATTAATCTCCGATCCTTGTTTAAATTTTAAAAAATATAAGTTTTATATACTTCGTCGCTCTCCCCTCTTACCCCCAAAAAACAAAAACAAAAAAATATTACACTACACTAATTATTCTGTAGAAATTATCAATTTTTCTTCAAAAAAAAAAACAATTGTTTTAAATGGCTACAAATAAATTAACATGCATTAACATTACCATAGTTAACCAAACAGAAGTTGAAGAAATACAAAAACGTTCAAATGAAATCTCAGTGAATTTTATTGTATTGTATTGCGTATATTAGTAAATATATTTAAATGTTTATTTATATTGTATACTTTAACTAAAATAATTTAAACATTAGAATTAATTTTTCAGTTATTAAATTTTTCTTAAATTTTTATTGTTAATTTTTTCTACTTTATATATAAATTTATTTCAATTGATTTATCAATATATTATTCAGAAATATATGTTTATTGATTTGTTGATATATAATTTAGTTTTATTTTTTTTTTGAATATCAAAACTAGTTGAACTCTTTACAAGGTAAAAAAAGAACATCAATTACAAAAAATACAAATAACAAGGTTTTGTTTATTATAATTTATATATAGCCCACCCCCTGTTTGAATTATACAATATTTTTTTTATTATTTGCTTTGTTAATTGAATTTAATATATATAAAAGGAATTACAATCATGTTTAAAAATACATTAAAAGCTACAAGTTTATTGAAAACTTCTACCCCTTGTTTAAGATATGGTTCACGTTTAGCATCAACAAAGACAATGACCGTTAGAGATGCTTTGAATACTGCTATTGCTGAAGAATTAGATAGAGATGACGATGTGTTTTTAATTGGTGAAGAAGTCGCACAATATAATGGTGCTTATAAAGTTTCAAGAGGTTTATTAGATAGATTTGGTGAAAGAAGGATTATTGATACTCCAATTACTGAATATGGTTTTGCCGGTATGGCTATTGGTGCAGCTTTCAAAGGTTTAAAACCAATTGTTGAATTCATGTCATTTAATTTTTCAATGCAAGCTATTGATGCAGTTGTTAATTCTGCTGCAAAGACTCATTATATGTCCGGTGGTACTCAAACTTGTCAAATTGTCTTTAGAGGTCCAAATGGTGCTGCTGTTGGTGTTGCTGCCCAGCACTCTCAAGATTTCTCTGCTTGGTATGGTTCAATTCCAGGTTTGAAAGTTTTAGTACCATATTCTGCTGAAGATGCAAGAGGTTTATTAAAAGCTGCTATCAGAGACCCAAATCCTGTTGTATTTTTAGAAAATGAATTATTATATGGTGAATCTTTTGAAGTCTCAGAAGAATGTTTATCACCAGATTTCACATTACCATACAAAGCTAAAATTGAAAGAGAAGGTAAAGATATTTCTATTGTTACATATACAAGAAATGTTGAATTTTCATTAAAAGCTGCTGAAATTTTAAGTCAACAACATGGTATTGATGCTGAAGTTATAAATTTAAGATCTATTAGACCATTAGATGTCGAAGCTATTGTTAAATCATTAAAGAAGACTAATCATTTAATTACTGTCGAATCAACATTCCCATCTTTTGGTGTTGGTAGTGAAATTGTTGCTCAAATTATGGAAAGTGAAGGTTTTGACTACTTAGATGCTCCAGTAAAGAGAGTCACTGGTGCTGATGTTCCAACACCATACGCTAAAGAATTAGAAGATTTTGCATTCCCAGATCCAGATACTATTGTTAGAGCTGTCAAGGAAACATTATCAGTAGATTAATGAAAAATTACAAAACAAATATGAAGGAAAAAGATATTAAAGATAATTAATATGAAACAAAAGAAAACAAATTTTTTTTTTCATGTATAAATAAAAAAATTTAAACGAAATAAAAAACAAATATTCTTAAATTTAAAAAAATTATCAAAAAAGACATACAAAACAACAACATCAAATTATTGAACAAATCTTCAATTTTTTTTTTTTTATCTTAGAGAAATCTTTTCTTTCATATTGAAATGAATATAAATATAATCTACCGAAATAATAAACAACCTAACATACAAAAATATAAAACAAAATTTCGATTGCTTTAAAAAATATAAATAAATTATAATTATTTTTATATATAAATAATTATTATTATGTAAATAAAGAATAATATTACAAAATCCATGTAAAATCTGAAAAACGATCAATATATAAGTTATTAATATTGACAAGGCATTAAAATATATTTAAAATAAATGATATTTCTTTTATCAATGGAGAGTGTATATCTGTTAATCACAAATTCATGACTCTTTTAAAAAAATAAAAATGCCGAACGAATTTTTCCTTGCAAAATAATATTCGGGTCGTTCATTATTGTACATTTCCAATTAACTATTTTAGAGGGTTAAAAAAACTAGAGATAATGAATTTGAGACGTCATTCATACAATTATAAAAGGTAATAGATATCTATGAAATCAATGAAATCAATAATATTCATTACATGTCAATAACATAATGATCTTGTTCTTATTTAATATATAGTATGTTCAATTGAAATATAATCAAAACCTGAACATAATCATTACCTAACAAAAAAAAAATGAAATGAATCAAAAAAATACGACTAATAACATTATCATGGTAAATGGACATCATCTTGAAGATCTATTCCCATGTATTATCATCTATTCTCATCCATTTCATCTTGTTTAATGATATTAGTTTATTGTTATAAAATCAGTCATATCAATTGTATTCATTCTCCATTTCCAGAATTTTTTTTTTTTTAAATAAAATTTTGATTTACATGAATGGCTACTGTACGTCTGTTTCTTAGTAATTTCCAAATTTTTTTTTTCATTCAGTTGAGTTCATCATTTGATACAATTTTTTTTTAAAGATCTTTTAAGAAAATTTGTGTTTTTTATTTGACGTTAGTACGTGTGTTTTTCTTGTAATGTTTGATGGTCACATTTATTTTTTTTTACAATCTTTTATTTTTTTGAGGGAGTGGGTAAAAACTAATTGAAAAATTAAATAACTTTCTTAATTACTGGATTTTTTTTTCACTTTTCAAGTTATATAAATGAATGACAAATTAATTATTGTAATATTTTATTATTGGTTTAATTATTTTATATATAAATTATTTGTATTCATTCTTTCTTATATCCATTCTTTCGTTAAAATTAACTTTTATACTAATTCCCCCTATATATCGAAAAGAAAATTAACAATAATTTAAATCTTAAATACAAACTTTTTATACATTTTACATCTGTTTGTATTAATTATTTAAATTATATATAAAAAATAAAAATAAATCAAGAAAATGCCAAAAAATAAATTTTCTGGTTTAAGAGACAATTATTCTCTATTAGGTGAAAAGAATAAAATTTTAGTAGCAAATAGAGGTGAAATTCCAATTAGAATCTTTAGAACTGCTCATGAATTATCTTTAAAAACTTTAGCTATCTATTCTCATGAAGATAAATTATCTTTGCATAGATCAAAAGCAGATGAAGCTTATGTTATAGGTAAAGAAGGTGAATATACGCCTGTAGGTGCTTACTTAGCTATTGATGAAATTATTAATATTGCTAAAAGACATGGTGTTGATTTTATTCATCCAGGTTATGGTTTTTTATCTGAAAATTCTGAATTCGCTGATAAAGTTATTAAAGCTGGTATAACATGGATCGGTCCACCACCTGAAGTTATTGAATCTGTTGGTGATAAAGTTTCTGCAAGAAATTTGGCTGCTAAAGCTGATGTTCCAACTGTGCCAGGTACTCCAGGTCCAATTGAAACTGTCGAGGAAGCTAAAGCCTTTGTACAAGAATATGGTTATCCTGTCATTATTAAAGCTGCTTACGGTGGTGGTGGTAGAGGTATGAGAGTCGTAAGAGAAGGTGAAGATATAGCGGATGCTTTCCAAAGAGCTAAATCTGAAGCTATTACTGCTTTCGGTAACGGTACTTGTTTCATTGAAAGATTCTTATATAAACCAAAACATATTGAAGTTCAATTATTAGCTGATAACTATGGTAATGTTGTTCATTTATTCGAAAGAGATTGTTCTGTTCAAAGAAGACATCAAAAAGTTGTTGAAGTTGCACCAGCTTTAACTTTACCAATGGAAGTTAGAAATGCTATTTTAACGGATGCTGTAAAATTAGCTAAAGTAGCAGGTTATCAAAATGCTGGTACCGCTGAATTCTTAGTAGATGATCAAAATAGACATTATTTCATTGAAATTAATCCAAGAATTCAAGTCGAACATACTATTACCGAAGAAATTACTGGTATCGATATCGTCTCTGCTCAAATTCAAATTGCTGCTGGTGCTTCTTTAGAAGATTTAGGTTTATTCCAAGATAGAATCACCACTAGAGGTTTTGCCATCCAATGTCGTATCACTACTGAAGATCCATATAAGAATTTCCAACCAGATACTGGTAAATTAGAAGTTTATAGATCTGCTGGTGGTAATGGTGTTAGATTAGATGGTGGTAACGTTTACGTTGGTGCTGTTATTTCTCCACATTACGATTCTATGTTAGTTAAATGTACTTGTTCAGGTTCAACTTATGAAATTGTTAGACGTAAGATGTTACGTGCTTTACTTGAATTTAGAATCACTGGTGTTAAGACTAACATTCCTTTCTTAATTACTTTATTAACTAACCCTGTATTTATTAATGGTAGTTATTGGACTACTTTCATCGATGATACCCCAGAATTATTTACTGTTATTAAATCACGTAATAGAGGTCAAAAGATCTTAAACTATTTAGCTGATATTGCTGTTAATGGTCCACAAGTTAAAGGTCAAAGTAGTTTACCAAAATTAGCCGCTAACCCAACAGTTCCATATTTATACGATGAAAATAAGAATATCATTGACGTCAATGATACTCCTCCAGTTGGTTGGAGACAAGTCTTATTAGAAAAAGGTCCAGAAGAATTTGCTAAACAAGTTAGAAATTATGATGGTACTTTAATCATGGATACCACATGGAGAGATGCTCATCAATCTTTATTAGCCACTAGAATCAGAACTTACGATCTAGCAACTATTGCTCCAACCACTGCTCACGCCTTATCTCAAGCCTTTGCTTTAGAATGTTGGGGTGGTGCTACTTTCGATGTCGCTATGAGATTTTTAAACGAAGATCCATGGGAAAGATTAAGAACATTAAGAAAATTAGTTCCAAATATTCCATTCCAAATGTTATTACGTGGTGCTAATGGTGTTGCATATTCTTCATTACCAGATAACGCCATTGATCATTTTGTTAAACAAGCAAAGGAGAACGGTGTTGATATCTTCAGAGTTTTCGATGCATTGAATGATTTAGAACAATTAAAGGTAGGTGTTGATGCTGTTAAGAAGGCTGGCGGTGTCGTTGAAGCTACTGTTTGTTACTCTGGTGATATGTTACAACCAGGTAAGAAGTATAATTTAGACTACTATTTAGAAATTTCTGATAAGATCGTCAAAATGGGTACTCACATTTTAGGTATTAAGGATATGGCCGGTACTTTGAAACCAGCTGCTGCTAAATTGTTAATTGGTTCTTTAAGAGCTAAATACCCAGATCTTCCAATTCATGTCCATTCACATGACTCAGCTGGTACTGCAGTCACATCTATGGTTGCATGTGCCTTAGCTGGTGCTGATGTTGTTGATGTCGCAACAAACTCTATG
The DNA here is from genome assembly GCA_030573835.1 of Tetrapisispora taiwanensis (nom. inval.). NCBI lineage: Eukaryota > Fungi > Ascomycota > Saccharomycetes > Saccharomycetales > Saccharomycetaceae > Tetrapisispora > Tetrapisispora taiwanensis (nom. inval.). The sequence goes on from JAJMDZ010000003.1 coordinate 318,550, forward strand.
TCTGGTTTAACTTCTCAAGGTTCTATTAATGCTTTCTTAGCTTCTGTCGATGGTACTGTCAACACTGGTATCGATACCAGAAAGGTTACTGAATTAGATGCTTATTGGGCTGAAGTTAGATTATTATATTCTGGTTTTGATGCTGATTTGAAGGGTCCAGACCCAGAAGTTTACGACCATGAAATTCCAGGTGGTCAATTAACTAATTTATTATTCCAAGCTCAACAATTAGGCTTAGGTGAACAATGGAATGAAACCAAGAGAGCTTACAAGGAGGCTAATGAATTATTAGGTGATATTGTTAAGGTTACTCCAACCTCTAAAGTTGTCGGTGATTTAGCTCAATTTATGGTTACCAACAAGTTAATCTCTGAAGATGTTAAGAGATTGGCCAATACTTTAGATTTCCCAGATTCTGTTATGGATTTCTTTGAAGGTTTAATGGGTCAACCATACGGTGGTTTCCCAGAACCATTAAGAACCGATGTTTTAAAGAACAAGAGAAAGAAGTTAACCACAAGACCAGGCTTAGAATTAGCTCCTTTCGACTTAGCAAACATCAAGGAAGAATTAGAAAGCAGATTCGATGACATTGATGAATGTGATGTTGCTTCTTACAACATGTATCCAAAGGTTTATGAAGATTTCAGAAAGGTTTACGAAGAATACGGTGATTTATCCGTTATCCCAACTAAGAATTTCTTAGCTCCACCTGTAATTGGTGAAGAAATTGAAATCAGTCTTGAACAAGGTAAGTGTTTAATTGTTAAATTCCAAGCTATTGGTGATTTGAATAAGGAAAATGGTACCAGAGAAGTTTATTTCGAAATGAATGGTGAATTAAGAAAGATATTAGTTGTCGACAGATCTCAAAAGGTCGAAAGCGTCGCTAAACCAAAGGTTGACGCTCATGATCCATACCAAGTTGGTGCTCCAATGGCTGGTGTTATTGTTGAAGTTAAAGTACACAAGGGTTCTTTAATCGAAAAGGGTCAACCTGTTGCTGTTTTAAGTGCCATGAAGATGGAAATGGTTATTTCTGCTACTTGTAGTGGTATCGTTAAACAAGTTCTAGTCAACGATGGCGAACCTGTTGATGCATCTGATTTATTAGTTGTTTTAGAGGATGACGCTCCAATCAAGGATGTCGAATAATAAAGTAAATTTTCATTTATAGTAATGATATGATTTTTCTTTGTATATATATATTGTAATAAAATAATTTAAATTTAAATCTAAAAATTAATATTTTGTACTTTTGAAATGGTACTAAATTTAAAATATATAAATTTCTTTAAAAGTTTAAAATTATCGAAAAAACTTTAAAATATTATCCTTTTTATATATTTAAGGTTAATCAATCTCAAAATTTTTGGTTATGCTTTAGTAAATGTTAATTATATAAATAATAATAATAAATGAATATGAAGAATTACCCAAATGCCACAGATGTACAATAACTTACTAACAAGTCATTACCAACTCTAAACTGGTCCCAGAGCTGGCCTATTATTTGTTGAGGGTTGGGAGCAAAAGAATTGTTAACATAACAATAGACATTTTTAATTTTAAGCTTCCTTTTTATAAACAAGATGACCATTGCAAATGGTTGATCAGATGAAATAGTACAAGTGGAAGGAGTTATTGGGTGGACATTCCCAATTGCTTGAAACCGTATTTGTACTTTTCTCTTTTCAATTGGTAACTTAACATCTTTATTATCTAACATATTCACATGATTTATATCAATTTCAGTATTTCTTTCTTCATGTTTTTCATATGATTTATTGGAATTCGTAACAACCGATGATGATTCAATTTCTTGATCTTGCGGTGAATCTATTTCTCCACTGCTATTTTCTATTATAAAATTCAAATTTTTATCTGATTCAATATCCAAAGGTATTGGTGATTCAACTTCTAAACCCAATTGTGATAACCTTCTACTATATTGCTGTAAACGATTTTCAATCGAATTAATATTTGAAAAATCATTAACGCTTCTTTCATTATTTTGAATATTATTATTTGATGATAATAAACTCTCAATTAAAGAACCATCTTCCGTACCAGTTTCACTCCCACTTTCACTTTCTATTATGCCACTCATTTTCAGATCAACCAAAATATTTCAGAAGATTTGATTTATCTTATTAATTATTAGTATAGAAATTTCAATAATTAAAAAATAATTCTAATTAACTGATTATTCGCAAAAATTAACTTTTTGTAATTAATGGAAGTCTCCTCTGAATAATCAATCAATATCAAGGATAATTATTAACTTTTAAAACTTTCTTTATTTAATTAATCATTATTACCTTATTATCCTACCTAGTTCTAGAATATTACATTTTTTATAAATTTAAGTTGTAAATAAAATACGAGTCTTCTACTGATATTTCTTAATTGTTTTCCAAGAATCAGTCTCTGAAATTTAAGTCAACTTAACGTATTACAATACTTAAACATTTTTTTCAAACATGTTAGCGATAATTTAAAGAGAAAAAAAATAACAGATAATTGAAAAATGAGGTCAAACAGGTCGAATATAAATTTAAATTAATCCTAACTATAAATTTATAATTTGTATTTGAATACTTAATGTTTGTATTCATTCAATATTAGAATAAGGTTAATATTTGAAACAGATTTAAATCTTATTCTAGTTCTATTGGTTTTATTTTTGGGGTTGCCTTACAAATAAAACAGTAACCTGGATAACTGGAAATAATAAGAAATTTTGTACCATAATGATAGAAGATTTAGAAAGTATAAATAAAGCTGTCATCAAAGCTTTCTCTAATGTTGAAGAAGATCCAATTTCAATTATTACAAGTCTTGATATAGCTTGTGAGGAAGTCAATTATAGTGGTACTGTTGAAGAAAAGACTAAATTCCTTGAATTGTTTTTAAAGCAATTACAGACTCATCCTGAAATTGTAGCTAAAATTGGTTGGGATCTACCAGATATGTTATTTCAATTTTTCACTCATATGAACATTAATATTAATGCTGCTTTGCAGAGAAGTCCTATAATTAGATTGGTTATGAAAAGTTTCAATGAAATTGCTTTAAACGGGAGCCCAAAAGAATGCTTCTTGACTGCTTGTGATTTATTATCAAATTTAAAAGTTTTGGATTTCCATAAAACGGAAGAAGAATTAGAAGGTAGTTCAAAAGATGGTTCTGATGATATTCAATTTACTAGAGATCCTAATGAATTTTTCTTTGGTCTGGAATTACACATTCTTTTTGAATTATTAAGTACATCCATGAGACGTATTAGTACATTATATCCATCAAAATATTTAGGTATGGCTGCTGCTTCTATTTTGAAATTAATTGATAATAACATTAAATATGTTGAAAATATAGTTATTATATTTCGTCGTATTTTCACTTTCGTAAGAGGTTATACACAGAATGAGATCCCATCTGATTTAAAGAGCAGAGAAGATATCAATGCTGCTCAATTGAATCAAATAATGGAGAGAGAAGCCATTACACAAGGTAAATTATTGAGTAGTTTAATTACAACTTCATTTTCAAAATGTTTGTCAAATTTTAATTTGCCTATTGATACAATTTATTTTAACGACTTAACCAAGAAAAAAAATGAATTCAATTCAAATTACATCGCTGTTATGGATATGGTATCAAGAATATATCATATTGTGCAATCTTTTGATATTGATATCGAAGAAGAATTTCAAAAATTCATTGAAGAAACTAATTCTATTTATAAATGTTTACCAAATGACTCATCTATCTCAAGTGAGGCTGCAAAAGATAAAATTTACAAAGCCGTCTTTAAGTTATCATATACATTCCAATTACAAAAAGTTACAAAGCAAACTGAATTATCCAACGATGAATTAGGTCTTTTTATTTTATCAGGGTTTCATTATAAAGAAACCGGACAGCATATCACCAAAGAAATAAGTATTGTTGATTCAATTTATATCTTTATCAGATTAACAACTCTATCGTTCAACTCTAAAAGTTTTAAGAATCAAACTGCCGAAAATATCTCAAGATATTGGATATGGGTTGCTCTATCTAACTCATCTACTGAGCAAATTGAGAAAGAGTTGGAAAAAATACCAGATTATGTTATGAACGTTTTCTTTGAGATGTTATTATTAGATAATATTATTACCGTCAATGATTCTCGCAGAATCCAAGGTTTCACTTTATTAACAAGATTACTATGTTTAGTCAAGGAAGATGTTGCATTTAACTTTTTGATTAAGATTTTAGAAAAGGATAGAGAAAATTCTTGCAAATCTTGTACCTTGGGTATCATGAAAGATTTAATGACCAGAAAACATGTTTGTAAATTATCTAATGAAACTAAGGATAAAGAATTAGCAGATGAAATATCTAAATTAGATATAAATGAAAAAGAAACCCAATCTGCTGAACATGCTACTGCCACTCAAAAGTATTATTTGTCTTGTTCAAAAGATAGAATGGATGCAATTCAAAGGGTATGTTTAAAACAAATAAAAAAAGTTAAAGATAATTCAAATAGTTCTTCAGATTCAGTACTGTTATCAAACTATATTAAATTTTTCATGAACGTTTCTGATCATTGGGATAATAATTTATTAAAAGAATTAACCGAGAAGATTGTCAATGATATCAGTTCCATTGATAATAAATCCGATGAAATCAAAGCTGTTATTGAATCCAATATAGCCTTATCTGAAAAAATATAATGGCATCATGCAAATAGCATAAAGAAATTACTATTCCGGGACACAGTCAAGACACACAAATAATCATAAAAATTTAAATAATTATACTATATTATCTTTCAACATATATGCATATATATATATTTAATAAGATAATTAAAATGCTTAATATTACAACCTTTTATAATTTGATATTAATTTTTAATACCACCTCTTTTCATTTTACCATTAATTCTTTCTAAACTTGCATAATGACCTTTTTCAATTAAAGGACCAAAATAAACGAAGAATCCATCCTTTGTCGAGGCTCTTTGTTCTTCCCAAGCCATTTCTGTATCATCAATAAATGGATCTTCAACATCATATTTACCTATTAAATTTTTACCTTTATTTGGATGTGATTTTTTCTTTGATGGGGATGCATTTAATTTTGTTTCATCATGTTCAATTTCATCATTTTCATTTTCATTTTCATTTTCATTTTCATTTTCATTTTCATCATCATCATCATCGTCATAATCATCATTCTCTAAATCTTCTTCTTGTCCATCCACATTTTCAAAATGTCCTGTGTTATCATTTAAATCATTAAATAAATTTCTTTTTGGTAATTTATTACTATTATTATTAATATTTTTATTATTTTTTATATAATTATCCCTTTCGATTTGTTCAAAATTAAATGCAACTTCACCATTTTCATCTAAATATTCTTGTAATTTATTATTTTTTAATGGTATATCTAAAATAATAATTGGTTCGTCAAATTCATTATTTTTTTTATTATCAATTTGATTAGCAAACATACTTGATAATGAAGATTTTTCAATTTGAACTGATTGTAATAGTTTTTTTGGTGATTTTTTATTATTATTACTTATTAAATTACTTTTATTATCATTAATTAATTTTTTTTTACTTGTTGATAAACTTATATTATTAATTGATTTAATTGAATTTGATTTAATACCAGTCTTTGGAGTAGGTTTTGGAGAATTTGGTTTTGAATCATTAATATTAATTAAATTATTTGTTTTTTTATTAAATGGTGTATTTGCACTTGTATTTTTATTTTTATTTTTATTTATATTTATATTTATATTTGAATCTACATCTATATCATCAGATAATAATGAAGATATTTTAACTTGTGATAAATTTGTTGGTTCTAAAATTTTATTATCATCAATAACAACATCATTAATTTCATTATCAGTGATATCTTTATCATTATTTGAACTTGATTTAATTAAGATATTATTACTTGAATTGTTATTTCTATTTTTAGCTAATTCTTGTGCTATATTTAAAGTTTTCTGTTTTTTAATAATTAATTCATCATTTGAATTAATTAATTCTCTTTTTTTATCTAATTTTTCAATTTCCATTTCATTTAATAAAATCAAATCCCTTTGCATTTTTGATTGTTGTATTGTTGTATTAATATATATATATATATATATAAATAGTTAATATAAAAAAATAACCGCCCTTGATCATATATATATAATATAAATATATATTTTTTTTTTACTCATAATAATAAATAAACAAAAATGTAAACTCATAATATGATTTATACACGAACCACGTGATAATAAAACAATATACAGTCACATGCTATTCACATGACCAAATAGTTCATTTAAATTCTCAACATTATCTCATTATGATGTAAAAACACACACACACACACACAAAAACAATACAAATGGTATAATAATTGTGTTAAAAAATTATTTGTACACACAAAAAGATCAACAATTTTAAATTTTGAAAATATAAAACATCGGAATTAATAAACATATTAATATGTAAAACCCGTGCGATATTATATTAAAAATATAGCCGAGACACACACAGAGACACACACACACACACACAGAGACAAGAAACTTTTGATAAGACAGGAAAAATAAAAAGAAACGCACAGACTCCTTTGATAAACATTAATAGAATAAAACCATACCAACATTAAATTATTTCAATTCAACAATACAATAACAATAATAATTTAAGGGTAATTAAATTAAATAACTTTAAATTTATATAAATGTAATATTTATTTTTGTTGAGATTATCAATTATTATCAATTATTATCAATTATTATCAATTATTATCAATTATTATCAATTATTATAATGTTAATTTGTTTAAAGTGTCATCATTCTTTTTATTAATTATGTATACTCCATTAGGTAATCGAAACGATACAACAATTATATACATACAATAAAATCAACAATTTTTTTTTAAAAACTATATAGTATATTAATATTTGTATATACTTATTTAAGTTATTTTTACGATATCTATCCTAACTTTGTATTAGAGTTATTTTATATGTTATTTTTATTTGTTATTTTTATTTGTTACTTTTACTCCAGTTTATATTATTTAGTTTTATTACCGATATCTTTTTGATTTTTTGTTGTATCGAATTATATAATAATGTAATAATATCTTAATTATATATAAATACTATCATTTATATCAACAGTTTGTTATCAAAAAGATTTGAAATGTTGAATTTCGGTTTTAAATTGTTTATAGTAACAATTAATTAAATATATATTTTATTATGCTATGGTTTAAAGTCATATGATTGAAACATTCCTTTTTTAATATAATGATGATTCAACATTTTTATCTTTTAATGGGAAGTGTAAGATTTGTATTCATTTTTGTTGATCTTTTTCTTTTTCTATTAGTTTTATCGAATCTAGATTTATGCACACACACACATATATATATATAGAACTATTATTTTATTTTCTTAATGATGGCTTTTTTCCTTATCATTTTAAATTTATTTCAATTCTACTTACTCTCTTATCTATATATTCATATACACCAACACAATATTTATTAATAAAACAATAATGTCTCAAATTTCTGTGGTAGAAGTTTTAGATGTCGCTAATGCGAATGTCATCGCTTCCGGTTTACATAAAAAAAATAAAAGAGTTGTTAATGGTTTAGGTTCATTAATGGGTTCAAAAGAAATGATTGATTTAACAAAAGAATCAATTAATACAACAAATTATAATTTACCAAGTTCATTAAATTCAAATTATAATGATAATTTACAATCAACAAATAAAAAACATATTTCAGAACAACCTTGGACTTTAAATAATTGGCATCAACATATTAATTGGTTAAATTTTTTTTTAGTTGTTTTAATTCCAGCAATTGGTTGGTATTTAGCTTTATCTGGTTTAATTCCATTGAAATTGAAAACTGCTTTATTTTCAATTCTTTATTATGCTTTAGGTGGTGCTTCAATTACTGCTGGTTATCATAGATTATGGTCTCATAGATCTTATAGTGCAAGATGGCCATTAAGATTGTTTTTCGCATTATTCGGTTCTGCTTCTGTACAAGGTTCTGCTAAATGGTGGGGTCATTCTCATAGAATCCATCATCGTTATACTGATACAAATAGAGATCCTTATGATGCAAGAAAAGGTTTATGGTATTCTCACATGGGTTGGATGTTATTGAAACCAAACCCAAAATATAAAGCAAGAGCTGATATACAAGATTTAAATGATGATTGGATTGTAAGATTTCAACATAGACATTATATTATTTTAATGGTTTTCTTTGCTTTTGTTTTACCTTCGTTAATTGCTGGTAAATATTTTAATGATTATTTAGGTGGCTTTTTATATGCTGGTATTATAAGAGTCTTTTGTATTCAACAAGCTACTTTCTGCATTAACTCAATGGCTCATTATATCGGTGCTCAACCATTTGATGATAGAAGAACCCCAAGAGATAACTGGTTAACTGCTTTAGTTACATTTGGTGAAGGTTATCATAATTTCCATCATGAATTTCCAAGTGATTATAGAAACGCAATTAAGTGGTATCAATATGATCCAACAAAAGTTATCATTTACTTAACTTCTTTAGTAGGGTTATCTTATGATTTAAAGACTTTCTCAAATTTAGCAATCAAACAAGCTTTAGTTCAACAAGAACAAAAAAAATTAGATAAAAAGAAAAATTCATTAACCTGGGGTCCTTCCTTAACTAATTTACCAAAGTGGAATAAACAACAATTTATTGAAGAAACAAAGAAAAATGGTAATTTAGTAGTCATTTCTGGTATTGTTCATGATGTTAAGGGTTATATCACTGAACATCCAGGTGGTCAATTATTGATCAAGAGTGCTCTGGGTAAAGATGCTACTTCTGCATTTAATGGGGGTGTATATAGACATTCAAATGCTGCTACTAATGTTTTAGCTAATTTAAGAGTTGCTGTCATTGTTGAAAATGAAGATGCTGCCTTGAAATTTGCTGCAAGAAGAGGTGAACATTATTACGAAGAAAAGAAAGCTTTATAGATACAAATGGTTGAAATGATTTTTTTTATGAATAATACAAAATTGGGAAGGATAAGAAAAGAATGAAAAAAATAAACTTCATCTTTTATTGAGATTTATTTTTATAACAGGATTAAAGAGAATATAGTCGATATTTCCCTGATATATATATTACCTTAGTTTTTTTATATACTAATAAAATTTGTTAAATTGTTATTTGTATGGTAAAATATAGATTAATAGATGTTCAAATGTTATTTTTTTAAATTGTATGAAGTAGAGATTTTATTCTAATAGGTAGTGTCGTCACTTATTTTAAATTATCGAGCATTGTTTTATGAACGCGTAAAAATTAGAACATCGAAATTTAAAGTATATACTATTTCACTATATTAAAAAAGTTAATATATATAGAAAAATATAATTGATCCATTACAATATTTACTTATACGAAAAAATAATCTAGTAATAACTACAACATATCATTGATAAGATACCTATTTGGAAAAGATGTCAACTAATGCTCTTGATAGAGGGACAAAACTGTTGATAAGACAACGTGGTAGGGGTGTGAAATTAAGAAAACTTTTAGAAAGACATATTTTCGATGACGATATTAGTAAAGATAACAATGAAATTATTATAGGAGATCTAGAATTTAATGAGAGTCAAGAAAGAGATAATGAATTTTTCAATGATCCAAATGTAATTGTATCTCAAGAAGATCAAAATGTTGTTCAAAATAATGGTTTTAATGAAGATATTGAACCACAATTTTTTGACGACCAAGGTCTATTGGATGACTCCTTTAATAATAAAGATAATAGCGAAGATATTGAACAAGAAATGCATTTTTTAAATTCTCCAATACCCAACGAAGAGCCATCAAAAATTGATTATACAGATATTGATAGCAGGCGTTATAATTTCAAAGATATATCAATAAGACAACTATCATCTTCAATCACATCAGTTACTACAATAGATGTTCTTAAAATATTGTTTGTAAATTTATTTGAGAATAATTTAATACCACAAGCTACCGATGATTTTGAAAATTCTGAGAATGATGTTTATAAGTTGCTTTATAAATTAGATATCAGAATATTTGAAAGTGTTGCCGATGGGATAGTTAATGATTTTAAAGATATAATGGATATCAATATATCAAATAATGAATTATGTTACCAATTGAAAAAACTATTAAAAGTGAGAGAAGAAACTAATGAAGATTTAGTGAGGGTTAGAAATATATTACAAAAACTAAAAGTCGAAGGTGATTATTTTAAATTTAAGAAAGAACAAAAAAATATTCAAAAGAAAATCAAATTAAATGATAATTTGAATAACTTAAACAAGATTTTATTAAATGATAATACTGAAAATATGGATAAATATATAACAAAGAATGTATCGGAATTAGATTCAATTGCTAAAACTTCCAACGTAAAAAAACTCTCTAAATTTATTAATCCTTATAATGGTAAAGTTGCCAAACTACAGAAGATTAATAACTTTTTACAAGAGAAGTTAATCAAAGAGTTTGAAAAATAGTTTCATATCAATAAACTGATAATATTTAATATTCGAATTTAAAATTAATGCATTTTTTCATCATATAAACATATATACATGTATGTAAATATTATTTCCCTAATAGCGTTTTTAATGCTTCAGTGGAAATTGTAACATTAATACTATAAACTGCAATTATTATAAATTTTTTTTAAATAAGAATTTATTATTTATTAATCACATCTACACTATATATTATATATGTACAATTTCTGAATTCTCCTAAAGATAGTAATTTCAAACTTAAATTTATTAAGATTAAAATCATTAAATTTATTACTTTTATATTTTATAATATAGCAGCATTAAAAATAAAAAAAGTAATATTAATTTAATATTCTTTAAAGTATCATCATTGATGTATTATATGTATTATATTGTTTGTTATGTTTGTTTATTATGTTGATTTTTTTTAATCTTTTGTTTTTTTATTTAATTTTTCTATTCCTTTTCAATATTAATTATATTTTAATTTTCGAAATTAATTTTTATCAATTAAATTTAAAAATCGTTACCACCTTCTGCAATTAATGTGGCAATCATTCTGTATAAGTAGTAAAAGAATAATAATAAATAGAAACCTAACTTTAAGAAACTTTCTCTCTTATGTTTGTTTAAAGTTCTAAAGATTTCAGTTGCATCTAATAATTGTAACTTTTTGTAAATCTTGTTACCATTGAATGCTAATAATGGTAAGTTTAGTAAAAATACAAACCAATGACCACTTAATAAGAATAAAACGGATAAGAAAGCATGTAAACCAGCTTCCGGAGTTATTAATTTGTTTATTCTAGAACATAATTCAATAGGATTAATATAATCAGATTCTAAATCAGCGTATAGAATAGTGAAATGAACTTGTGCAAATAAATTAATACAGTTGGCAATTACTGCAAAGATGAAAATTAAAGCACCCATATTTGAATATATAGTTTATCAGTTGTGATAAAATTAAAATCTTAATTTTTTTCAATTTTTAATTATAAAATAATTTCTTAACTAAAAAATGAAAGAAATGTAGCAAAAAAAGTACTTATAATATTAATTTAATGTCAATTATAAATTTAATGAGATGAAATGATCAAAATAACCTTGCATTAATTAAATTAATTAAAGTTACATTCTCAAGATTTGACATTTAACCTCATTCAAAGTTACTTATTCTTCATTAATTGTATTTTATTTTTTCAAAATTTCCAGTTTCCAATTTCTGTGAATTTCTCTCGCTACCAATATGATTTATATGCTCGTATCGCGTGATTGAAATATAAGATAATTTAAATTATTGAATCCCAGATTTTAAAATTAATTATAGTAAATATATTTAAAGGAATATATCAATCGTATTGTAAACTTTTTGTTTTAGCGTAAAGTATTTACATTTTTAGTATTGAAGTTATCTTACCCATTACAAGAATCAAGTGAATTATATTGTTTGCGTTATCCATATATCCATATCAATGATGTTGGCTCAAACTTCCAAATTTAACCTTTTAAAGAGTACACATATTTTGACAAATATAAGATGTTTTTCTCACTTTACTGTTATTAATTCACCTTATAAGATTAATTTAAAACCTACAGAGAAATCTAATATTGATATTACACAAATTTCTGATAATATTTCAAATTCTGAAACTAAAAAAAATATTGGAAGTATGTTTACTAAAAAATTTCAACCTGGTGTTATATATAATCCATTTGATTTTTCGTTATCTAAAATACATCTAGATAAAAAATATGGTATGAAAAGAAATCCTAATAACGATTATTTTGATGTTTATGGTATTAACCCACTCGATCTATATACAAGTCCAGATATTTTATCCAAATTTTTAACTTCAACTGGTAGAATTTTACACAGAGATGTCACTGGTTTATCAGCAAAAAATCAACGTAGATTAAGTAAAGCAATTAGAAGATGCCAAGCGTTTGGATTACTTTCAAAAACTCATAGAGACATTTCATTACTTCCAAATGTTTCTTCTGGTAAATTTTAATTCCAGAGTTAAACATACCATAAATAATGTAATTAAAAATTAATTGAACTTAATATGAACAAGAACATTCAACATCAAATGCAAATTTAAAAATAAAATACATAAATATCAACGTTATCATTAGTATTATAAATGGTACCATCAATAATATTCAAAAAATTCTAAATAAACCGTATTTTATTAAGTAATCCATGTAAATATACACTATCACTGAAATAGATAGAGTTATTAAAGTAAATAAATAAGTTAATATATTAATAAATATTATATCATGCAATAAAATCAAACTGTATTTAAAATGTAAATCAATTTTCAGTTAATAAATCTTTTGATGGGCCTTTCATTTTAATATATACATCTGTACCCCAACCCCATAAACTTTGAATCTCTAATTTATCATCAAACATTTCTAAATATGCTTTACATAAAGGTAAACCAAATCCCATACCACAAACGTTATTGATTTCTTCACCTGGCATTAAGTTTGCACCTAATACGTCTTCTTTTTTTTTTTCTTCTACTGTACTATATGAATAATCCCACATTCTTGCCTCAACATCAGGTTTTATACCACCACCAAAATCACAAATTCTGATTTCTAATTTATCATCGTTTTCATCATGGAAGATTGAAACTTCAATTGGTTTTTCAATTAAATCTGGTCCTAATTTTTTAGATTCAATCTGCGCTCTTGCTGCATTTTTAAGGACTTCTGTCAGTACGTATTCTAAATTTGTGGGTATACATGGAAACTTAATATCATTACCATTAATCACTTTAACTGGAATAATTCTATCAAATTGTATAAAAGTTAAATCACCAACAAACTCAGCAACTTGTTTAACCAATGAAGAAATGTTCAATGATTTATGTAATATACCAATCATTTGAGTATCCTTTAAAGTACCATTTTTAATTTGACTTGATTGATTAAGTAGTGATAAATAATGTGTAGCGATTAATTTCATTGCTATTCTATTTCTTAAATGTTCATTTAAAAATTCAAATATTTTTTCATTTGGATAAATTTCATTAATTTCTCTTAAACCCTTTGATAATGTGACTAAAGTATCCTGATGATCATCTAAAAATTGTGTTAATAGTTTTTTAATTTTTTCAGTTTGATGTAAATCATAAGGATATTCAATTGACAATAATGAAGTTAAAGTTCTTAAGTATAATGAATAACTTTCTTCGATATTTGGATTTATAACTGCAATATAAGGTAAATTTTGTATAGCTTTTAAAATTCTTGCGGTATATGATAATAACAAATTAATTGATCTAATACTAAACATATATGTATCATTTTCTGTTAATGGTAATCTAAAACTTGTAATAAAATCATATGATAGATTAGGTATCGGTTTATTTGCATAATCTTGAATTAATAATTCAATATTTGTTCTAATATCATAAGTTCTATTAAAATCTAAGTTTTCTAAACTATTATGATGTGAACTCTTAAGGTTATTATTAATTTTTATATTATAGTTTCTTTTAAAATCAAATAAATTTAAATTATTATTTTTAATCATATCATTAACGACACATACATTCTGATTAATCGAATAACATCTCTTGGGCACATTAACTTTAAATAAATTTAACTTAGAAAATTGTAATAATTTTCTTGATTGATACGAATTCCTCATATGGAAGATGTCGTAACCTTATGATTAGTGAATGGTCTCTATTATTGATAAAAAAACAAACGAAAAAGAATATTAAAAAAAGAAAACCACTAACTTACAATATTTTTATATATTAATAGACACAACTATATTAATGTAACTTAAAAATAATGAATCATTAAATTTATACTAATGAATGTCTACAAAGAGTCATCTTTGAAAAAAACATCTCTTTATACATCATCACTTTTTTTTTACAAGAAATAAATATTTCGATAATTTTTCAAGGAAAAAAAACAGACCAAAATATACCAAGATATATTTATTTTTGAAAGAATTTTACATTAAAAAGCACAGTTTGTAATTGATATCTTTTTGGTTATCCATATACTGGATATATTAATAATATTATTAAATCAATGTGATTTAAAAAGTGCATTTTAAAGTTAATATAATTGTTTATTTGACACAATATCAATACTTGTAGACGGAGAGATCAATACAAGAATTATCCTCTTGAATTAAAAGTTTAGACTAAATGAATCACGACTGTATCTTATTTATTTTTAGTTATATGTATAAATTGTACCCAATCTCAATTATATATCATATACGTTAGATAATGTTCATTGATTCATTGAATCATTAACATGACAGCTACCATTAAGTTCTATTTAAAGTTGAATTCGATATAATTCTCTTAGAATCTCTCTGAGAAAATTGTTAAAAAGAGGCTAAAAAAAGGTGATTTAGCATATTATTTTTTGCTTCTGAAAAAAAAAAACTTGAAGGGAAAAAAGAAGAAATAAGAAAAACATTAGAAATAAAACCTTTTCTATAGAACCTATTAAGTTTATATATATATGATATTAAAGTTTTATGTCAATTGAATTATAATTGATATCAATTTAAAAGTTTGATTTTTCTTTCAATATTAAGTGTAATTAATTTACAAGAAATACATATCAATAAAGATACATATATTACACGTATATCAATACACACTAATAGCAACAACACCATGGCTTTCAGTTCATTTAGTAACAGTTTTAATAAAAAGTTTCAAGAATTGTCTGAAAAGACTCAAGAAATGACTTCAGGTATCCCACATGTTGCTCAAAATACACATCGTTTAGTTAAAGAAAAATTAGGTCAAGCTAAAGATATTTCAAGTTTACCTCAAGAATATATCGAATTAGAAACAAAAATTGATACAATGAAAGATATTTATGATAATTTCTTAAAAGTTACTTTAGTTTATGAAAAAGAATCTTATGATTATCCAAAAGAGTTCGGTGAATCATTTTGGGAATTTACTGATACTGTAGGTGAAAAATTATCAACTTTAAATATAAATGATCACGATAATAATGTCAAAGTACCAAAAACTTTAAACTATGCTTTACATAATGTTTTCTTAACTGCAAATGAAAAAATTAAATTATTAAATGATCCATTAGATAATTCATTATCCGATACCTTATCTTCATTGGCCCAAACCGAATCTGATATTGCTGCTGCAAGAATTCATCAAGATAATTTAGTTAAAAGCAGATTCAATTACCAATTAAAAGAAGAATTATCTCAAAATTTTGAAAGAGCTTCAAAATATAGAAAAGCTGTTCATCATAAAAGATTTAATTATGATGTAGCTAGAACTAATTTAGAACGTGCTAAACCAGAAAAACAAGCTACACTATCTGCCCAAGCTGATATCTTAAAAGATGAATTCGAACAAGCCACTAAAGATGCAACTATAGTTATGCAAGAAATCATATCTAACAGTAGATTGGAACACAACTTAAAAGAGTTAGCTGTATCGCAATTGGCCTACCATCAAAGATCTGCTGATATTTTAAACAGATTTTTAGATGTTCAAAATGATGCAATTACAAAAAGAGAAAGAGATGAAATAAATTCAGGTAATGCAGAAGATTTAGGCAGACCATCAGAAGAAAATACTTATGAAAAAGAATTAATTGAAGGTAAAGATAAAGAAGTTGAGGATGGCAAGGAAGAAAATGATGACTCCATTATGACAGAAGAAGGTAAAGACTAAACTTAGTATTTTACTTTCGTTCCTACAAATCATATTAATCGTTAGTCAATCAATAAATTTATAATTTTTTTAGTTATTAAATGTAATTTATATGTCCTAATTTTTATAATAAATGTGTCAATATCAATAATTAGGGGAATCCTAAATTTTTGATTTAAAAAAAAAGAATTCATCAGGAAATGAACTCCAAAAAATAAAGGTCTTACCCGGATTCGAACCGGGGTTGGTCGGATCAAAACCGACAGTGATAACCACTACACTATAAAACCATTGTTTTAACAAAAGAAAGTGAAAAAACGAAAATAATAGGCCATCAGTTAAAGCTAATTTTATTTTAAATCTTACAAAGAGTGAAGTATATTTAAGCTTGGCTATAAGCTAGATTATTTATAAAAGCAAATATTAAGTATTAAATATTTATAGTTTTCCTTTTACCACCAGATCATTCGATTGTTTTTAAAATTTAAATAGTAATTTAGGGTTTATTTTAATATTTCCTTCTCTTTATTTAAAAATGAAGCAGCATGGGTTTCAATAAGCTAAGTAGAAGTAGTATTTAACGTAATAAATATATTTTCATATAAATATTAATATCAATAATTTCTAAAATAGCTAGCGATATGTACCACACCTTAAGTGTAGATGTGTAATGTTATTTAATCAAAGCTTTATATAATCGTGATTTTCCAACAATTAGAGTTAATTTATTCAATCAATCCAACCCCTTTATTCAGATACAGTATATAGCAATTATATGTAAATCAAGTTGCAAATTATTTTTGTATAATAGAATAAATGAAATCGAGGGGACATTTGTTACCAATAATAATATTGAAATTTTTTTGTTTTATTATTTTAACAATATAATATAATTTTGTATATAATATGGTAAATAACATTAGAATAATAAGTCTAATACTATTCACATATACTCGCAGATGAAATCAAAAGGATCAAATCGATTACCAATAAATCTTTGTTGAATATATTAAAATTATCCATCAATTTATCTCGAATTTATGACCTTGTATCCTAATAGATATTTAAAACAATAACTACTTTTCACATGTGCTTACATATATATTCTTGTTCCAACTTAAGTCTGAATCACTTTTTAGCCAATAATAAAAAAATTATTTTATTTAAATATTATTTTAAATACACAATGATCATTCATTTATAAAACCAATTAATTATTATCAAAAAAACAAAATATTGAAAAAATTCTATGCATTTAAAACATATATACCTAAACAAGGAAACAGTGAGGAATTTCATTAATACCCGTATAATATATTTATTATATAGTATTTAAGATAATATATATATATATACATTCATTAAGTTTAATTGACATATCTGATAATTATCAACAAATTTCAAGAAATAATTTTATTTAACTGATTACTTGTAAATTTTTATTGAGAGTGCTGTTTTAGAGATTTGAGAGATAGATATATATCCTAATCAAACAAAATAAGCAATGTCAAACAATTTAGAAACTCAAATTCAAACAGCTATTACCACTATATTGTCATATTTAATTAATGTGATACAAATATCTATACCGTTAATTACACAGTTTAGTAATTCTCACCCAAATTTATTTTTATTTATAGTGTCGATGATCACTCTATACATTCTAACGAGGGTTTTACTGAATATCTGGAGAATCATAAAGCGTTTGTTCTATTTATTTGTTATTATATTATCAGTATTAATATATTTAAGAGGTATCAACCAATTTTTCAATAAAGACGTACCGTTCATTTATAACCTATTTTTACAAGATAAAGATATAGAAACAGTCATATTACAAACATGTGCATATCTATCAAGTACATCAGTTACAAGTTCCACCTTGTTGTATAAATTCATTAAAGGGAAAGTTTTAGAACATATTGATCAGTTATAGCTCCCTAAAATTCATAAGCTGATTCAATATTATAGCAATTCATGCAATTATGATAGGAGACGTTATAATTCCCTGTCAATTCCATTCATCTGGCTTTTCATCCAATTTAACAGATCTTTGTATATATACTATTAAATAAGGTTGTAATAATTTTAGTTATATAATAATTTATATTTAAATTCTTCTGTTTTAATCATATGTAATTTATTTTTCAAAACCGATATAATCAATAATTTTTTTGCTGAGGGCCTTACATTTCAAATATTTCAAATGATAAATAAATCACTTTTTTGTAGTCTTGTTGAGAAATTAAGAATAATAAAAAATTACATATATGTTGCCAAATTTTAAGATTTATTTACACTAATCAGTATTGAAAATTAATTTTTAGATAAGGCAATTTTAGAATTTGAAATCGACTCCAGAATTTAGAAATTAGGATGGCGTTAATCAAGACGCTTATAAAAATAACAGTTGTGATATCTTCTGTTGTTGCATTTATCACAAATTTTTACATCTATACATACCCATCTTTTCACCCCGAAAGGTGTAGTTGGTATTGTGATGATACCTCAGAGTTCTTAGAATCTAGAGGATCTAAATCATATTTTGATGATCCGATTTATTATTCGATGAGATATATCTACGATGTGTCTAAACAAATTACACCAACTCAATTATTCGGCAAAAAGCCAAGAAATGAAGATGAGGTACGTTTATTAGCATTTGGTGATCCCCAGATAAAGGGTAATAATGAATTCACACCTTATAGAACTCGATTGGATACATTTGGTAATGATTATTATTTAGGCCATATATTTGATACAATGGTTAGAAGATTAGATCCAACTCATGTAGCTGTTGTTGGTGATTTATTCTCATCACAATGGATAAATGATTCTGAATTTTATAATAGAACTAACAGATATATGACAAGAATATTCAAACGAGATACATCATTTATAAAAGATATTCAAGCAATAAACCATGATGAGAATGGGCATTATAAAGTTAACGTCAATGATTGGATCCACAATAAAATTAATGAAAAAAACAACGACCTTAAGAGTCTTGATAACGAGATGAACGATAGTATATTTGGATATGATAATGTATACAGTTGGGAAAATAGTACTACTCAAAATTACCTGTTCATAAATACTACAGGCAACCATGATATTGGCTATTCAGGAGATATCAGTTTCGAACTATTAGCCAGATACAATGACTTTTTTGGTAAAGATAATTACTGGGTTGAATATAATAAAGATAAAGAAAATGCTTGGAGGTTAGTTGTCTTAAACAATATGTTACTAGAAGGACCCGCTGCAGAGCCTGTATTAGTCGAAAATACATGGAAATTTTTATTCGAACTATCGGACAGAAATTTTACTGGTAGTACTGTCGTAGTTACACATATGCCATTTTATAAACCAGAAGGCTTGTGTACTGATGGGCCTGAATTTAATTATTATGAAGATGGAACCTTAAAATCACAAAATCATATCAGCGAGAAAGTTACTAACAAAGTATTTGACTTAATATTTAGAAACCAGAAACTTGGTATAATTTTAACTGGTCATGATCATTCTGGTTGTGAGACTTATTACAAACACAATCAAGATAATGGCATATGGCAACCGTTTGCTAATAAATTAGATGATTATAGAGATGTTATCAGAGAAATAACAATAAAATCTATGATGGGGCAATACAAAGGTAATACTGGTATTGTTACTGGTTTGTTTGATCCAGATAATAAAGTTTGGACTTGGAAATATACCTTATGTCCTTTTACTAACGAACACGCATGGTGGATTGCTAAAGGTGCATCAATTGTATGGATTTTTATTTTATCCTTATACATTTTATTTTGATCGAGTTGTCAAACAAGACTAACATTTTAACTACATAACATCAATTAATATAATAAATTTACATCTGCATACTGCCATTAAAAGAACACTACTCAACGTTTTCAATTGTCTAAACACTCTATTAAGTATTTGTATAACAATCATAATAATATGATTCTTTTAAATTTTGTATAATATTATAAAATAAGAAAAAAAAATTATAAAAAGAGTTCATTACATTCATCGTAATTTTTATTGATTTAATACTACATAATATAATTATATTTTTTAATTTATAACAACATCGTCATCAAAACTGTATTCATTATTTCTGATTGGAGCAAACCAATCATGACCCATTGCTTCTTTAGCAGTTAATCTTTCTTGGTGGTCGAATCTTAATAAATTATCAATCAAATCTATTATTTCGTCATTACCACATAAATGTTTATTCGAGTCGTTTACAAATCTATGCCATGGTCTTCTAATAAATTGATCCATATTATGGAATTCATCTGGTAAAGTAATTTCGTATTTCATTAAATATTGTTCAAAATCATCACTACCTAAGACTCTAACAATCTTAACCAATTGATCAGTGTTACTTGTTCCGTGGAAGAATGGTTCTTTTTGGAAAACCATTGATGCTAACATTGTACCAAAAGACCAAAGATCTAAAGAATAATCGTACATTCTATAATCGACTAATAATTCAGGACCTTTAAAGAATCTTGAAGCAACACGGACGTTGTATTCAGTATTTGGATGATATAATTCAGCTAATCCCCAATCAATTAATCTTAACTTTCTTGCAGCATGATCAATCATAACGTTATGTGGTTTTACATCTCTATGCATAATACCCATCGAATGACAATAATCTAATGCTTTTAATAATTCAAACATATAATATTTCATGTCCATTGCAGTTAATTTTGGATATAGAATTCTAAAATCAATATTTTTGACATATTCGAAGACTAATGCAGGAGTTCTTGAAACTGGATCACGTATAACATTAAGTAGTTGAATAATATTTTCATGACCATTATGTGGTTTGTTATACATATATTCTCTTTTAAATTTCATTACTTCTTCTTTTTTATTAACATAATATTCGTCTTCAATATAAGGTTCAGCAGTTGGTGGATGTTTTTCATTTGATAAATTAGTTAATATTTTTATCTCTCTCTTAATTTTCTTCTTTTTAACAGGTTTTAACATTTTAATAACATTTAATCTTTGATTTTTCAATTCAACACCTCTAAAAACTTCAGAATATTTACCACGACCAACATTTGCTTCAATTTCATAATCTTTATTATTACTTGACCACTCAACAGTAGTGTTTTCATAATCCCAATAATCTCTATCTCTTTGCTTATTAATATTGGTGTAAACACGAGCTTCTGACCAAATTCTAGATCTCATATTGAATTCTATAAAATATGATTTTTTTTTTTAACTATTGATTATCTGATTGCAGAACTTCCTATAAACAAAAATCTCTTTAGATTTCTAAACCAAAATATAATTTAATAATAACAGTTATAATGGATAGTTCGATAGCTTTATTATATTAATCAATTTATAATATTCTATATTAACAAATCTCTATAACTTTAAATTTTTCAAAGTATTCCTTTGGGCTTCGTTGATAATTTTTCTAAATTTTGAATATTTTTTTTTTCTTTTCTTTCTCATTTGAAAAATTGAATAAGTTTTCATTTTGATGAAAAAATTCTTTAATTGCAGAAAGATTTGAAATTTAATAGCCGATATTGAATAATTAATGTCAATAAGGACATGTAAATATATGTAACTTAAACCTTGTTATCTTAGTATATAATAAAAAGTATGTTAATCTAAATACTTAACATTTGGGTTTAAAGTTAGCATACACACTATTAATAACTGCTCTCTTTTTTTTAATATCTTTACTATGTCAAAGAAGTATACATCGATTTTATCTAAATGTTTTATTTTTATTAAAAATGTATTTATTTAATTGTACAATATTGTTAATTTTTTTCTGTTGTAATACTATTTATATAGATCTTATAATTTTTTTAATTGAAATAAAAATTATATGACTATAAGCCTTGTAAACCTTTAATGATTTCTTCATGGGCAGATTTATTCTTTTGTTCAGTTGATAAAGAAGCATTCTTAGTTTCATTGAAAATATCCCTTGTCTTTTCAAAATAAACTGCTTCGAGTAATATTCTCATTTGATATTCAATGTCTTCAATCATTGAACCTATATTTGTAATATGAGCTGTATTAATTTGTTCTGCATTTTTTGTTTGAGAAATTGTAGCTGCCTTTTCAGTTTGTTTAGATAAATTACCTGATAATGTAATTGATTTATCTTTATCTAAATGTAAAATAATTGTAGTGGTGATTCTATAAGTAACTTCATTATCATTTTCAAATGTAGCTTCTAAGACATGAATACTATCCCATGAACTTGAACTTTGATTACTTTTCTTAAATAAAACAACACCTGCAAAATCTTTGACAATCGAACTTGGATCTTCTTCAACATCCCACAAATAAGTACTGGAGATACCACCTTCATAATATAAATCTCTATAAACATCAAACGAATCATTAAAGATAATTTCTAATTGTCTTAATGGTTCAGATGGAAATGGGCTTTCCTCTAAATCAGTAACTGATAATTCTGGGAAATATTCATTGGACCACGGCGATCTATAAGAATCGACATCTCTATTGTAATCACAACATAGATATTCTTTTTGAGAATCCTTTGGGTCACGCTTAACTATTAATGGAACATCAACAGAGGATAATAAATCTTCAGCTAAACTTGGATCTAATTGGATTAGATTTTTTAAATGCTTTTCTAATTGACATGGATTTAATCTACGTAAGATATCCAATGCAGCATCGTATGATTCATCAGAACTCATTTTATATTGATTGGCTTGTTAAATAAATTTTGAAGGTTTAATAAATTTTGAAGGTTAATAAACTGGTAACAAATATATTAACTTATTAATTAAAAACGATAATGGTTGTAGTGTTTTTATATATTTTTATAACCAACAATGATATAACTAACTACAAATTATAAAATATTATTTAATAAGTTGAATCCAAATAAATACAAATCTGTTCATTATATAAATAAATTTAACTTGTCAAACTTCATGTTTTGCTTAACTATCCCTTTTGCAATTTTTGAAATTTTAAAGGCGAAATTAGAAACGAAGCTATTTAAACAAAAATAATACATCGATTCATTATATATCTATAATAACAGACAATGCTAAGAGTTTTAATTTAATTGTAATCACTTATTATGATCATAAAATGTATTAATTATATTAATTACAAGTATAAAATAATATATACAAATGCGCTATATATTTTCCATCTATTGTAAACCCATACTAGTTTCGAATAATGTAATATGTGGATAATTAATTTCTCTATTAAACTCATAAGATTTATTAGAACGATCTGTTAATTCTTTTAATTCATCCTTTGTCAGAATATTTTCTGAATTATCATTACCTTCGGTTTTAAAACCAATACTTGAATTTTGTTTGGATAGTAATAATGATAGTTCTTCTACCAATTCAGTATTCTTAACTTTATTTGCAGTTGGTCCTGTTTGTAAAAATGATCTCTCATTCATTGCCAATTTCTTTAAAGTGTTGAAATTACCCATTTGGATAACCATTCGTTCTAATCTTCTTTTATTTGCTGCTCTTGTAAGTATAACATGTTCAATTGTATTATCACAACATAATCTATAAACAATTACTGGGTTTGTTTGACCAATTCTATAACAACGATCCATGGCTTGTAAATCAACTTGAGGGTTCCAATCACTGTCAAATATAAACACAGTATCAGCAGCTACCAAGTTGATGCCTAAACCAGCTGCTCTTGTTGATAGTAAAAATATTTGATTATCAGCTTTTGGGTCATTGAACATTTTAATCTGTTCTTTTCTTGTTTCATTATCGACAGTACCATCAATTCTTAATGAATTGATTTTATTTAAATCACACCAATCTTCCAATAAATCAAGCATATTTACAAATTGTGAAAATATTAATATTTTATGTCCTTTTCTAATCATTGGGATTGCCAGTTCCTGTAACACTTGCAGTTTACCAGAACTTTGTAATAAAATATCAAGTTGTAATTCTTCTGGTTTTAAGTACGGGAAATAAAATAAAAATGTAGAATCGACAATTTGACGCAATTGGATCATCATGTTCATTAATTTTTTACTTTTAAAGTCTTTATGAAGATTTTCTTCATATAGTTTATGCATTTTTTGAATTAATTTTGGTTGTTCTTGTAAATCTGAAATATTATCTTTACCAAAATGAAGCTCAAAATTAATGAAATCTCTAATTGATTTGTTCGATACAGTACCGATATGCTCAGAATTTAAAGTAAAAAATTGTTTTATTAATTCCTTGAAAATTGTTACCTTAAGTTGTCCAGATAAAGCCTTCATATAAAATTTCTTTTGAATTGGTGCTAAAGGACAATTAATAATATATTCTCTCTTTGGAGGCAATATGTCTGCAAGAACTGTCTTTTTCAATCTTCTTAATAAAAATGGTTTTAAGATTGTATGTAAATTGGAAATTAAATTTTTCTCTAATTCATCATTGATTAATTTATTTAATTTTTTAGAGTTGCTTTCTAAATTCAAACTACTAAAATCAAACCATTTGTTAAATATTTCAAAATCTGTAAAAATATCAGGTAAGATGAAATTCAATAAGGACCATAGTTCTGCAATATTATTTTGTAAAGGTGTACCTGTTAATAATAATCTATTTGAAGTATTTATTCTTTTTAATTCTTGAATCAATCTACAATTAATATTCTTCAAACGATGACCTTCATCAACAACTAAAAATTTCCATTGCTTAGCCATAATTTCATCGGCGTCTCTAATAATAATTTCATATGATGTTAAAATTACACCAGTTCCTTTAGTTTCTTTAAAAAAATTATTCAATAATTTGGTACGTTCTTTGATACCTTTTTGGTGATAATATTTCAATACAGGAATATCAGGTGCGAATCTAGCAAATTCATTCACCCAATTATCGATAGTGCTTAATGGGGCAGCAATTAAAAATGGACCTTTTGTATCCATATCATAAATAAATGCTAACAATGCAATAGTTTGAATAGTTTTACCCAACCCCATATCATCAGCTAAAATACCATTTAAACCATTTTCATATAAAGTTATTAACCAATTTAAACCTTCTAATTGATATTGTTTCAATACACAATTTTTTAATAATCTAGGTTGACTTTCCATAATTTTTTTTTCATCATCAGTTTTATTAATTTCTCTTTTATTTCCTACTTTATTCCCATCATCATTGTTTTTAGTTCTCTTAAAAAAATCAACAATATTACCTACCATTCTTTGTTTCTTTTTTGGTGGTTCTTTAATACCAGTATCCTCATTTTCTTTGTTATCTACATAATTTTCTTTATCCTTTTGCTGCTCTGCTAATCTCTCTTCAGTACGCTGTAATAAAGTGTCAGCAATAATACTGGAATAAACTTGACTTTGTTTAACGAATTCATCTAATTTCTTCAATTTTAATGATACAGTGGCAGTATCATTATCACTTTCATCATCATCTGAAATATCATCATTCTCATTTGAAATGTAATTCTTGGCTAATAATAAGTTTAGTTCTTTATCTTTTGTTGGATTACTTTCATCATCTGAATCTAATGCAACATCATTATCTTTAGAAACATCATCTTGTAGCCATAATTGAATATCACCATCATCACTGGTCTTAGCTTCGGCATCTGATTGACTATCTTCAACGTCACTGACTTCTTCTAAATCAGATTCTTCTTTTTCTTTATAAGATTTTGTAGGGACCTTAGAGTGTTTCCTACTTTCATTAATTTTTGATCTAGTTATTCTTACCATTGATTAAGGCTCTTCTGATTAATTTAATTAGTGTTTTATGGTAAAGCATGGACTAAATGGTAAAGTGGACTTGAACCAATTTTGAAATAAATTATCTAAATATTTAATTTATTTATTTAATTAAACTAAATAAGAATATCGATTCGATAAGGTCATCGAATCGATAATTTTTTGAAAAATTATTCACGTGAATTATTTATTACCTTCCTAAGAATGTATAATATTGAACGTATATTTACGCGTCATATTTATTTAGTGCAGAGAAACCATATAATACAGAATGACACTATTACTTAAAGGTTTTAATATATCTGTTTTAACGTTACCATATAAATATATATCTACCATTTAAAAATAATTTCCTTCCATAATAATTAATTAAAGAATTGCCCTTGATACATTAATCAGTCTTTAATGTATTGTTAATACAAATAATATATCTAACTATTTATATGTGAATGTATCCGATCTCAAATGCGATCACGTGTTATTCACATGATTTTAATACTTTTTAAAATAGTTCAAAAATTTCATAAAAAAGTTTTTGTTTTTATTTTTTTTCATTCAGTATTACAGCATAACAACATTTGAATAAATCAAATAATCAATAAATATAACAGA
The DNA here is from genome assembly GCA_030573835.1 of Tetrapisispora taiwanensis (nom. inval.). Taxonomy (NCBI): domain Eukaryota; kingdom Fungi; phylum Ascomycota; class Saccharomycetes; order Saccharomycetales; family Saccharomycetaceae; genus Tetrapisispora; species Tetrapisispora taiwanensis (nom. inval.). The sequence continues at coordinate 345,216 of JAJMDZ010000003.1, forward strand.
TAGGTCAGTTCTTAATTAGCTCAGAAATTAGAGATTGAATAAACAATCATAATTCTATTGTTTTGTCAGTAACATTATATTTAAAATATATCCAATATTAGTAGTTGTATTATAGTATACTTATACGTTTAATTATCGAATTGTAATAACTAAGATTACGAATCCATTGAGAAGAATCCCAAATAATAGAAATTCAATATTGTGAAATGGCTGAATTAGTTTCTAATACTAGTGAAATACCACAACAAGCAATGACTGTTACTGAAACAACAACAAATGTTGTTCAAAAACTAGAAAAAGTTAGTTTTGAAGATGAAGCAAATAAATTAGAAAATAAATCTTATAGATTTTTAGCAAAACAAATTCATCCAATTATTATACCTTCTTACGCATCATGGTTTGATTTTTCTAAAATTAATGAAATAGAAAAGAAAGCAATTCCTGATTTTTTTGATGGGTCTTCAAATTATAAATCTCCAATTGTTTATAAAAATGTAAGAGATTTTATGATCAATACATATAGATTATCACCATATGAATATTTAACTATGACAGCTGTTAGAAAAAATTTAGGTTTAGATGTTACTTCAGTATTTAAAATCCATACTTTATTGGAAAAATGGGGTTTAATTAATTATCAAATTGATCCAAAATCAAAACCATTAGTTTTAAGTTCAAAATATAATGGTCATTATGAAATTACATTAGATACGCCAGAAGGTTTAAAGCCATTTGTTAAAGAAGAAACCATTGAAGAAAAGAAAGATGAAACAATAACTACTGAAATCGATGATGAAAATAAAACTAAAACAGACGAAAATGCTAAAGTCGATATCCCAAAAAATGTTATTAATGAGGCTAAATTTACAAAATTAGATAAATTTTCTGTTAATCTATCATTGGAAACAATCCAATATAACACAGTTTCTGATTTCATTACATTAGAAACAGATGACAGACCAAAGAAGAAATTAAATAAAAGTTACGTTTGCCATACATGTGGTAATGAATCTTTATTTGTAAGATATCATAATTTACGTGCAAGAGATATAAATATTTGTTCAAGATGTTATCAAGAAGGTCATTTTGCTGCCAACTTCCAAGCATCAGATTATATTAAAATTGAAAATGATGTATCAAGTGCTGAATGGACTGAACAAGAAATTTTCTTACTATTAGAGGGTATTGAGTTGTATGAAGATCAATGGAAAAGAATTGTGGAGCATATTGGTACTGATAGAAATGCATTAGAATGTATTGGAATGTTTTTAAAATTACCAATTGAAGATAGTTATATCAATGATGTTATAGGGAAGTTAAGAAGCAAATATGATCATGAATTCATAAATAATACTGATAAGTCTAAACAAGAACAAATAGACAATGCTAAGAATATCATAAATGGTATTAATTTAACAATTGAAAATTTAATCAGTGGCGAAGATGACGAAGTTTTAATAAATAAAATCCCAGAATCAGCTAAAGAAATAATGACAAAATATTTAAGAGAAGCACAAGTTGTCACACAAGAATTAATTTCATTATCTTCAGAGAGTTTAAATATAAAAATTAATGAGTTACAAACTTTAGAGAAAGAATTACAAAACAAATTTGAAAAAATTGAATATGAAAAACTCAAAATCGCAGAATATAGAAAATCCTTAAATGAGCAAGTAAGCGATATCAATGAGAAACTAACAAAATTATCTGTTAATAAAAAATTAACATTATATTCTACTGGTAATAAGAATGACAAGTCATTATCTGAACAAAAGCAAGAATTTGATGAATTTAATGATTCTAAAACAAATGAAAAACTAAATAAAAACATAGAAAGATTAACTAGAAGTAACCCTGAATCATTTAAAAACTGGTCTTATTAAAGGTTGTAAATATACATATATAAATAATAATAATAAATTAATTTATTTAATTACGAAATTGTTTATAAATTAGTTGTATAATATGTAAGTAAACGTATCTCTGATAATTCTTGCAATAAGCATTTATTTTATAAATTATCGCCAGATATTTATAATTGAAATAGATTATATCTATAAATGTAAATTTAACTAAAACCAAAATAAACGTCATTGCTTTTTTCATTTTAACAACAACAATTATGTCAAAAATCTTGGCTTATATCAGTTGCCTCGTTTCTTTTCGATATCATTTTTTAATTGAATTTTCTTTGAAATGTTTTTTTCCACTACATCACATTTTAAGTGAAATTCAATAGTACGAGATAAAATAATTAATTGTGTTATTGAACATTTCGGACCCTCGGTACAGTAATTTTTCACTGAAATTTTAATAATTTTAATAATTAATATTGAAATTTCATCGAAATTTCATTGAAATTAAAATAAAACTATAACGTCAAATTCCATTAACTGAATAATTACACCTCAATTTAATTAGTATTCGATTAAATATTTCAATTAATATATTAGTAATTAAATGTTATATTTGTGACTTTGTTATTTAAATATATATTATCCCAAATATAAATTTAAGATTAGAATATTATTTCGATAAACCACTTGAGCTAAAACGATATTATTCCCTATTGTGATATCTAAATCCTATAATTCGAAACAATAGTATATTGATTTTAATTAACAAAGTGCTTTATTTAAATTTTGTATTAAAAATATTATTTTAAGGTACTAGAACAAATAAATAACACTGACGATAATAAAAGCCAACTGATAATATATTTTAAGAACAATGAATTCTCCTATTGTCACTTCCATTTTGGATACTGACATGTATAAATTAACTATGCATGCTGCAGTTTTCACTAATTTCCCAGATGCAAGAGTTGTCTATAAATATACGAATAGATCTTCTCAAATGAAATTTACTATGGAGGGTATAAATTGGTTAAAAGATCAATTTCATTCTTTAGAAAATTTAGTTTTTACTGAAGAAGATATTAAATATTTAAAACAAACTATACCATATTTACCAGTAAATTATATTGAATACATTTCAAGTACAGAGTTTAAGTTACATCCAGATAATCAAATCAACTTCAATTATACTGAAACTAATGAAATAGATGTAAATGGTTCAAAAGAAACTAAATACTATGATCTGGATATACTGGTTCAAGGTATTTGGAGTGAAACAATATTATATGAAATCCCAATTTTAGCATTAGTTTCAGAAGCTTATTTTAAATTTACTGAAACTGACTGGTCATATGATAATCAAATTGAAATAGCTTATCAAAAGGCTAAAAAACTATTAGAAAATAATATAATGTTTAGCGAATTTGGTACTAGACGTCGTAGATCATACAATACACAGGATTTAGTTCTGCAAGGCATTATGAAAGCTGTTAATGAAAAACCAGAAGTTTATAGTAAATTATTTTTAGGTACTTCAAATGTTTTATTCGCAAAACAATATGGTGTTAAACCAATTGGTACAGTTGCTCATGAATGGATTATGGGTGTTGCATCTATTACCGGCGATTACGTAAATGCCAATAAAAACTCTATGCATTATTGGGTTAAAACTTTCGGTATGGACAATGCTGGTTTAGCTTTAACTGATACTTTCGGTACTGAAGATTTCTTAAAATCTTTTGTACCACCATATTCTGATAAATATGCAGGTGTTAGACAAGATTCTGGTGATCCAGTCGAATACACAAAGAGAATAAGTAAACATTATTTACAAGACTTAAAACTACCTAGAGATACCAAAATTATTTGTTATTCAGATTCTTTGAATCCAGAAAAGGCTATTAAATATGCTGCAGTCGCAAAAGAATATGGTCTAGTACCTACTTTTGGTATTGGTACAAATTTCACAAATGACTTTCATAAGAAATCTAATCCTTCTGTAAAAAGTGAACCATTAAATATTGTTATTAAATTGTTAGAATTGAATGGTAATCATGCTATTAAAATTTCTGATAATTTAGGTAAAAATATGGGTGATCCGGAAACTGTTAAAAAAGTTAAAGAAGTTTTGGGTTATACAGAACGCTGTTGGGCCGGTGATAATGAAGCTCACAGGTGGTCATAATTAAATACTGTACTATATATATAAACTTTATATTTTAACTCACTAAATAATAAGTGATACATATGTAATATAATTAGTATGATAAAACTTTTGAGATCACAGAATTTAAACATCTCGAAATTAACTGAAAATTAAAGGATCGTATAAGACCATATAATAGCAACATTATTGAATACTTTTTTTGCATTAGTTGAAATTGGTAGAAGGCAATATTATATAATCAATGTTAAGTAATTGTTAATATATAAATTTTAAAATATTGTTTATTGATTATGCAGGTTTTTATTTAAACTATGTAGTTTATGCCTTATGTATCATCTTCATTTTGTTCAATTGATAAAGAAAAATATTGTAACATCGCTTCATAACATGTGAGGTATTGGGTGAAATTTTGAACCATGGAAATTCTTTGTTTCCTCAATTCGTTAACAACAATAAATATCAAATCTTCCGACATTTCCCAAACATTTATCTTGTTATTTTTGTTACTTTCACTGTTCAACACATTTAGTAAGAAATCCAATGTGATGAATGCACCAGTTCTACCGCAACCAGCAGAACAATGGACTAAAATTGGTGCTTTAAAATCTATTGTTTGTGAATTTTTAGAATCATGTGAACAATAAAAATTTGTCTTTTTGTAACAGTCTACACTACCTGAACGTATGTCATTTATAACTGATTCTGGATCATGAATCAATGCATTTTTAAGGTGGTGTAATTCCATAACAGTTTTAACATTTACACCACATGAATCTAGCCATTTGGTATATTGTACTTGGTAAACAGTTTGTTCTGTTTTCATTATCGAATCGTTTTTAGTATCAATTCTATGCACATCATCATAGTTTCTTCTAACTTTAAAAATACGTAAAACGCATCCATCAATATTACAGACATCTTCATATGTTGAAACACAAATTACTTCATGCTTTCTTGTTGATTCTTTGTCCCAATATACATGCCATTTACGTAAATTCAACTCATCATTAGAAAGTAATGATATAATGACATTTATCTTATTTGAAATTACGACTTTCCAAAAGTCATCTACGGTAGATGGAAGAGGCGCTTGTGTTGCAATATATTCAAAATCTGGGTTTATTTGAGGTAATTTAAGATAATTAGCATTAAAATAGTCATCGAATTCATCCTTTTTTTCCAATGAACAAACGGAATCAGGTTTGGTAACAGCATCAGGGATCTCAAAATATGAAGTGGCATCATCATCAGTAGTACTTTTCTCATTTTTATCTTCCTGACCTGGAACTGTTAAATTGGTTGAACTTGAATTTTTTTCAAGTAACTTTGGTCTAATTCCTCCTATTGGTGATGGTTGCAATTTAACTCTTGTATGTTCATATGGTAAAATATTTGTGTATCTGTTTCTTGTAAATGATTGTATGCCTTGTGTGATTTCATAATATTCTAATGGAGTTGGTAATGTATCTGAATCAGAATTTGTCGTTGGAGAATTTGTTCTGATACCTAAAGATAAAGGTGTATATGATGAAGTTGTTATTAACTTTGGTACAATAATTTGTGTTCTTCCATCCGTTTTTTCACTAATATTTGGTCCCGAGATCGAATTTTTAACCTTTTCAAATTTTTGTTTCTTAAACTGTTTTTGAAGTGATGGCAATGAATATATATTATGAGGATGTTTTGTATTTGAACTTATTGTATTTTGGGTAACTGACTTTTCTATTGAATTATCCGAATTGGTAACTGTTATGCTAGATTTATCATTTCTATTTTTTGAATAGTTTAAACATTTTGTTAATCTTTGATTTTCTAAATTTTCTAATAAATCGAATTGTGATAAGATTTTTTTTAATAATAGCTTACCATCTTGTGAGACTTCGTTGTTTTCGTCTATTTTTTCATTATTCTCAAAAATAAGTGACCGAAGCCAAGTTGGGATATTTGAATTCATGTTTGTATTTAGTAAATTTTTAGGGATACTTAATTGGAAATATTTATCTAATGATTTTGGTGAATATTGAACTGAATCTCTTTTTATAGAACTTAAAAACATGGAAGTCTTATCATTTGATGTTGAACTTTTTGGAATTTTAATTGTTAAATTAAAATTCATGTTTTTTAATCTATTTTTCATTGAAGACTTTACTTCTTGTTGATGATTTATTCCAATATTATTAAAAAGGGATTTTTTCGAGACCTCCGGAGTCTTTAATTTCATTACATCTTTTAAATCATTTGAAGATACTAAGAAAATATCAGCAAATCCTGGTAATATTTTATCTTTTGAATCTTTACTGTTGTTTTCATTATTATTGCTATCATCTATATTACTATTGTCTATTGTTATTTTTGGTACTAAATTATTCTCTGAATTATTGTTAATTTCAGAATAAAATTGATTTAATTTCTTCATAAACCAATAAGTTGAAATTAAGCAACTATTATGATTACTTATATCATCATAAATCAAAAAAATTTTCGAACCACTTATTATTTTAATTAATTCATTTTTTTTATTTTCATCAGGTATTGTTGCACTTAATAATTTTAAAAAATTAAAATTTGGTCTTTTAACTAGAGTGCTGGGAAGTGGTAAATGAACAGTGTTAATATAATTATCGAAATCTTTTGGTGTATCTAATTTATTAAATTTATTATTTATTGTCAAATCGAATAATAAAATTTCATTTTCATTAATAGTATCAGTGTATGATTTGATAATATTTTTAATAATATTAATATCAGATTTTTCAATTAAATTATTTGAAGTCTTAACATTATTTAAAAAATATTTTGAATCATTTAAATTAATTTTATCTTTATTATTTGAGTTTTGTATATGTGGTTTTAATAAATTGGCACCACTACCATCAGTTAATTCATAAATATTAATTTTTCTTAAATTTGTATCATCACTATTATTAATAATATTTGAATGTGAAAACTTTGAAACTATCGGAGATTCATTTATTGAATTTGTTTTTAAATTATTATTTACGACATTCATCTTTAAAAAAGCAAATGGATATTATTGTATATGTTTCTTTCTTCTTATTGTTTATTATATGTGTATTAGTATAATTACGTTTTATAATATTTAATAAATTTAAAGGAAACAAAAAAAGAAAAAACAACAACAAATTTATTTTCCTTTTATTATTTTTCTTATTGTATTATGATATAAATTATTTTTAAAAGTTCTTAATTAAGTTTCATTAATATTCCATTTGTTCTTTAATCTCAAATTTAAAAATCGAAACTAAACAAATTTAATTATTATTAATCCTTTGAAAATAAAAAAGCTCTTAATGTAAAAAAAAAAGTATTAAAATCTTTTTCAAAAAACAATAATTAAAATTTTAACTAATAAATAATGATTATTTTGGTATATTGTAGCTTAACTTTTAGATTGAATTTTTAAATAACTTAATATTTAAATATTGTTTTAATAATATTTTTTTTCTGATTATAAGTTTTAAAAATATGTACTAAAAAAAAATAAAAAAAGTTGATTACGTTATTGAAATTTCAACTCTTTTTTCTTTTTATTTCTTTTGATATTTTATTTCTAACTTTATTAAATGATGAAAAAAAAGTATTAATATTTCAGTTATTTTAATTATTTAAAATCATATTAAATTTTAATATTGTTTATAATTTATTAATTGCATAAAATTTGAAATTTCAATATAACGTTTAATTATATTTTGTATGTTAGTTTAGTTTCTTTTTCTTATAATATATATTATATATTATATATTATATATATTATAAAATTACAAAATACGTATAAATAACCGTACAAAAACTACGGATGTTTTTAATATAAAAAATATCAAACAGAAGCACCTGCAACTTGTTAATGTCCGATGGTTAAAACAAGGTAGAAAATACTTTAATTTTTTATTTAGTTTTCAAAAAATTCGGATGAAAAAAAGTTTTTTGAAATTATTTAACGTTGTGCCTGGATTTCTGTTTCACAATTTCGAAATTTATTTAAAACATTAATTCGTAATTAATTAAAATTGTTGAAAATTCAGAGAAATTGCCTTAGAAATGTCATATTTTCTTTAAATTATCTTCTTAAGTTCTTCATAAAAAATTAAACGTAATGTAATTCAATGTAATGCAATGTAATGAATAGAATCATTGTAAATCAGTGTGCGTTTATTTTCAATTATATATTAAGATATTATTGTTAATTATGGTATTATATAAACTGAGGTTATTTATTAACAACTAATATAATTTAATGTATTTGTTTATTGATTTGAAATTGAATATATAAGCAATATGATTGAAATTAGTATTGTTTAGTGATTCATGATATAAAAAAAACAAAAAATTTTCTAAGATTCGTATATTTTGTCAATACACCAGAAACTATATTCTCATAAGATCATGCATTTTCAAAAATAAATTGATTTTTAGTATCAATTATCTTTTTTTTGTCATGAATAATTTATCTAAATTAAGTAATATCAATTTTAAATTTTCGAGACTTTTTCACTTTAAATCATAAGAAATTAGTCTATTTTAAATTTTAAATTTAGATATAAAAAAAAATATCAAGACATCCGTAAGAGATTTTAAATTATTAAATATCTCCAGAATATTCTTACTCTTAATAATCTTTACCATAAATCAATATGAATCATTATTGTTAATTAATTTCGTGTTTTTTTTATATATATTTTATCTCTTTTATGATTATTTCTATATTTAGTTACAATGAAACCCTTAGAGCCATGTAGTCATGCAGTAAAATAATTAGAAATAATGTATATATATTTTTTTGCTTTTTTTTATTCCTTTTTTTTCATCATTTTTTTCGTAAATAATATGAAGACAAAATATTTTTATTTTAGTTTTCGTGCGGGATAGAAAAAGTATTTATACATTCTTTCACCTTTTTCCCGAACGGTTAAAAATAATTAATTAATGAATTAAGAACAAAAGTATTGCGCCTATTTTATATTATATTTAAAATTTAATACTATAAGTAGAGTTTTGTAAGGAAAAACTTTTATTTGAGTCTAGAACCTCTTTAAAATAATTATTAATTAATCTTAATCTCTAATGGTCTTGGCTTATATTAGCTAATGTACTTTACAAATTTTTATTATGTTAAAAAACTGACAAAAGAAAAAATTAAAAAAATAATTCATAATTAAATTTAATTTCTATTTATATAAATTAATAGTTTATATTGTTTATGAGTTTCTTATACTTAATTTATTTTTATTGCTATCAAATATTATTTAAATATAATATATGTATATATATATGAAAGAAATACCTTTATAAAATAATCTAATCGGACATTTCAACATCATCATCTTGTTCTTCTTCATCATCGTCACCTAACATTTTTTGAACTTCTTCAATTTCTTTTTCTAATTGATCCTTATCAGCTTCTTCTAAACTTTCTCTTTGTAATCTAGCTTTTTCTTCTTTAATTTCTCTTTGAATTGAAACATAAGAACCTAATGGAGTGGTTTCCCATGGAGTTTCCTTTAAGAAATTTATAACTTCATTCTTTTCAACTACACTAAAATCAGCTTCTGATCTTTTATCTTCAATATATTTAACATTTGATTTTATCTTTTCAATTAAATTCATTAAAGCTTTATTGAAAATAAAATTAGTTTTATTAGTTTTAGTATAACGACGTAGAGCAATTGTTATTGGTGTAACAAATTCAGGAAATGAAATACTCTTAGAGTATAACACTAGATATTCACCTAATATATCAATGAATTGTTCACCTAAACCATTTTGATATGCTCTAGTGCCTATATAGGCTTGGTTACATTTAATATTGAAATCAAATTCAAAAGCGGCAAGGTTTTCCTTCTTCTTTGGCTTTTTAGAAAATGCAGTAGTGGTTAAGATTTCTGTTAATAATGGATATATTGGAATCATAGTACCAGTATTCTGTGATAATCTAATTAAAGATCTAATTAAATAAAATCTTAATGGGAAATATTGAGCTGTTGGATTTAATTTAATAACACCAATAGTAACTTGGGCCAATGGATATATTAATTCCTTTAATGGATTAGTAGAATTATCCTTAGTGGAAGAGCTGTTACAAGCTAAAGATAAAACACGAGACCAAAAGTCTAATGAATGACAATATTGCCAGTTGTAAATAGATTTATAAGCTTCAGCTGGATTAGATTTGAATGACTTTTTGGTCATAGCTGTCATTGTGTTTCTTAAGTTGATAGCAAGTTGTCTAATATATTCGAAAGCAACTTGGTAACTTAAAGATGGATCTAAATTATATAATTCCGCAGCAGAATTTTTTTGGAAATTAATTAATGGCATAGAACGCATGTTTGTAGAACGACAATTCTTAATGAAAGTTGAATAAGTGGTTTTTAATAATAAATCTAATAAGGATTTCTTGAATTCCTTAGCAGAGTTATGTAAAAATGCAAAGGTGGCAATTTGTGTTTCAACATCTCTGGTAGTTGACCAAATATGAATAATAGCAGCCATGATTTTCTTTAATAATTTTCTGTGAGGTAAGAAATATGGTAAAAATTTATTAACTGAAAATAACACTAAAGCAGCATTAGATGTATTGGTAACATCTTGTAATAAAATTAATAAAGATGTAGCATGTGATTTTAATAATGATGATAATCTTTTAACTTCATTAGATGGTACTAGAATTCTAGTTTCATTCTTTAATTTATATGGAGTCATTTCTTGAACGTATGTTGGTAATTCTTTCAAGGTTAAGAACATTAATTCCTTGAATGCTTTTTCGTCAGTAACTGTATATTTAAATTCTTCAATTTTTTCTTCATCATTTAAATGAACTGCGACTTTGAAAGCAATAATTACTTCTTTAATAATTTTTAAAGTTGGCTTTTCATTTAAAGATTTTTTCCATTCATTTACTAGATTTAATGTCAGATCAATCTTTTCAGGTTCATCTTTGAATTTACTTTCATTGTCAGATTCATCATTCTTATCGTCTTGTTTATTTTCATCTTCTTCCTCATCTGATTCTGAACCACTGATGGCATCTAATGGATTTACACTTTCAAAATTTAATAAATCACCGTCGTTTTCTTTCAAATAATTGAAAAACTCTGGGTCATCTTTAGATAAGGTTTGCATAGTTTCTTTCATGGCTTCTTCATTATCTTCTTCTTCAGATGAAGATTCTTCATCACTTGATTCTTTAGCTTTCTTGGTTTTCTTAACCTTTTTAGATTTCTTAGATTTTTTAGCATCCATACCACTAACGGCGTCAGAAACTTCTTCTCTATCAGAGCTTAACTTTGTTTCATTTTTCTTTACTTGTGTCTTTTCGATTTTAGATTTGGAGTTAGTTTTCTCAGATCTAGAACTCTTCTTTGAGACAGCTTTCTTGCTTACTTTAGATACGCTACCCATCGTCTGCAATTTTATCTTCTGTTATTTTAATTAACCTTAATTAATTCCAAAAAATTTTAGGTACTTCAATATGGAAAGTGTAAGCAAACTTTGAACATTCATATATATTACTAACCTTATATCAAATTAGAAATCATGTTTCAATGGCATATATCAATAGCAGGTTTTCACTATATTCTTACATTATCTATTCGCATCAAATTTTATTCAAGCTCATCTCATCGCTTTTTCCTAAATAAAAATTTTGTAAATTTCAGAAAAAAATTTTCATCACAATTAAAAAATGATGCTACGTAAATTGTGATTTCAAAAATCATTATGTAAAACAATTTAAACAGCACATAAATAATTAGTTCATATATAGATAAAATTTATGACAGTAAATATTAAATTATTTAAACATTTAAAATAATAGTTTAGAATTAAATTTATATTAATTAATAATAGTTATACGTATTCTATCTACCTAACTAGTTTGCAGATACTTAAAAATATTTATATTAGTTAAAAATATACTAATGTACAATTGTATTATATTAAACAAAAAGAGTTATAAAAAGAATAATAATAAATTTCTTGAAATAAAAATTAATCTTTAATAAGTCCTTCAGAAAATAATGGATTTTTTCATCTTTGAAACCTTGAGTAGATGATTTCATGCAAAATTAAAAAGAGTAAAAAAAATAAAATCGATAATAAAACGTTACTTCTTATTTTCATGATAAAGTAATTGATATGGCGATAAAAAGAAAACATGCAATTCAATGATCAGCATGGAGATAATAGTAACTATAACATAGATAGCAAAATAGTAAATAGAATACTATTAAACAATCTACCACCAAGAGCTCTTGGTGTTTGAGGAACCGGAGTTACCCCAACCACCGCCGTTGGAGGAAGATCTACTTTCACCCCAACCACCGCTTGATGATTTAGAAGCACCCCAGCCACCTCTGCTGCTGTTACTTCTAGAATTGTTACCCCAACCTCCATTGTTGGAACCTGATCTACGGAAATCTCTGCTGCTGTTGTTACGGCTAGAGAAACCACTGGACTTAGTGGATCTACCAGTTTCTCTTAAAACATCTGTGATAAATTCTGGAACTTCTTGATTAGCTTCAACTAATAATTCGTTTAAGCCCTTAACGACATTCTTGTTACCTCTGTTAAAGAAAGAAGTAGCAACACCAGTGTTACCAGCTCTACCAGTTCTACCGATTCTATGGACATAATCATCGATATCGGTTGGTAAATCGAAATTGATAACGTGAGTAACGTTTGGAATATCTAAACCTCTAGCGGCAACAGCAGTAGCAACTAAGACGTTAGCTCTACCACCCTTGAAGGCAGCTAAAGCACGTTCTCTTTCAATTTGAGTACGGTCACCGTGAATGGCAGTAGCCATGAAATCTTGCATGATTAAGAAATCTGTTAATTCATCAGCCATTCTCTTAGTTTCAACGAAAATCAAAGTTAAACCGTTGTTTTCGGCAGCTAATAAATCTAATAAAGCAGATTTCTTGTCCATGTCTTCAACGTATAAGATTCTTTGTGTAATATTTTCAGAAGTGGAACCGACTCTACCGACAGATAAGAAGATATAATCATTCAAGAAATCTCTAGCTAAATGTTGGATATCATCTGGGAAAGTAGCTGAGAACATTAAAGTTTGTCTGTTATTAACGTCTGGCATATCACAACCATCGACAATGTTTCTGATTTGTGGTTCGAAACCCATATCTAACATTCTATCAGCTTCATCTAAAACTAAGTACTTGATGTTAGCTAAGGAGACTCTGCCTCTTTCTAATAAATCGGTTAAACGACCTGGTGTAGCGACTAATAAATCACAACCACGTTCTAATTCTCTAATTTGAGCACCAACATCAGAACCACCGTAGATAACGACTGGTCTGACCCAAGAACGGTAAGTGAATTTCTTAGCTTCATCGAAAATTTGAGTAGCTAATTCTCTTGTTGGAGCTAAAACTAAAGCAGTTGGGAAACATTTTCTAACAAAACCTCTGCCCATGTTTTCTGGTAATGGAGATGGACCGTTCTTAAAAGATTCAGATAAAACTGGGAATAAGAAACCACCAGTCTTACCAGAACCAGTTTGAGCACAAGCCATTAAATCTCTGCCTTGGGCAACAATTGGAACAGAGTACTTTTGAACAGGAGTTGGCTTAGTGAAACGAGCCAATTGGATGTTTTCTAATAATAATGGGTCTAAAGGTGGAGCAGTGAATTCGGTAATAGCATCTGGAACATCAGTACCAGAGGCTTCGACTGGAATTTCATCGTAGTTATCGAAATTAATACCAGAAGATTGGAAAGTTGGGTCTTCAGCAACACCGAATAATTGAACTTCCAAATTTTCATTTCTGCTACCGATCATATGTTTACCATTAGACCATTTACCTCTGTAGTTCTTTTGGGCACCGTTAAATCTTGCATCATTGAATCTACTACCACCGTTGTTATTATTGTAACCACCTCTAGAGCCTCTATTGTTATTAAAGAAGCTGCCTCTAGAAGAGCCACGGTAGTTGTCAAATCTTGAATTATTGTAACCGCCATTGTTGTTATTGTTAAAAGATTGAGAATTACCACCTCTTTTATTTCTTAAATGAGGTGGAACATAAGAAGATGCGTTTTGATTGTTATCATTTTCACCTTCATTAATATTTAAATTCTGAACTTGTTCTTCCAAATCAGACATAATATGTAAAGTCTTATAGTCCTATTGAGTTTGTTAAAGATGGAATAGAAAATAAACCAAAAATAGATTAAATAGAATTAATATATAAATAATAAAATATAGAAAATATTACCAAGAAATAATTAAAGTAATTAAAATAGTTATAAAATAGTTATAAAATAATTATAATTAAATTTTAAGTTTGTTAGCTTACAGAAAAAAAACCAGAATATTAATAAATTGTACAATTAATTAGTAGAATTAATCTAATTAAAAAAATTTTAGATGAAGGTTGATGGTTTTTAATAAATTTGACTATTAAAAATTTTTAAAATATAAATTATTAATTTTTTTAAATTTTTGTCAGTGATAAAAAAAAATTTATTCACCGAAATTTTTAAGAGAAATTTCTACCAAAAAAAAAAAAGAGCAAAAAAAGATGTTCATTACAGTGAAAGTTGAGTGGAATTGTTTAAATGACAACAAAGAAAAGAGTTCAATTTAAAATTATGAATTTAAGACATATTTTAATATGTGTGTGTCTGTATATAAAATTGTTTTTAATTGTTTCATATAATGAAAGATAGATTAATGATTATGTTTTGTTGTATTATATTATAATATATTAAATTACAAGATATTACAGTGTAAAAAGAAAGAAGTGTCGATAAATAAGAATAATGCGATGAGATATAGTGTATTATGTACTACTTATATATGACAAATTGTAGTTTTCACAATCGGAATTGTACAGTAGGGTAACTTGGTGTTCGTGGGATATGATCTCTCAAGCTTTTTGATTTTGAAAAATTCAAATTCGAATTCAAATTTACTTTTTTTAACAATAAGAATAATAATATCACTTAATTTACAATAATAAATACTTGATTTAATATTGTTTAAATATCTGTATTATATCAATAATTAGAAATTGTTTAGTTTATTTCATAATACTCTATATTAAAATTATTAATTTCATTTTGTAATTGTGTTGTTAGGAGAAAAAAAGTTAGTATTAAAGGTAAACATAATTTCCATCGCTAAGGGGAGATAATAATGTCAAATTTATCGAATTTATTAAGAAATTCAAAATTATCACATTTACCTAAATCAAATAAACCATTAATTTCACAAAGTGATAAATATTTTTATCCAACTCATCAAATTATTGAAACCAAACCTGCTTTACTACATAGAAATGAATGGGGTTTAAAATCAACTATTCCAAGTAAAAAAAATTTAAATAATGATTTTAATTTAACTAAAAATAAAACAAAAAATTCAAGATATTTGATTTTTAATGAATTGGATACTTTGGAGAGAATCACATCTTTTGAAAAAATTGGTAACTCACAATATAATAGATTAAGATTTAAAGAAATGAATCTATATCCAATTTATAATCCGGGTACAGTTAATCCTTTATTTAAAAGTAATTCTATTACTAATGATCAAACTGCTCCATTATCATCGATTGTAAAATTAAAATCAAATGACAAATTAAATTCAAAATTAAATAAATTAAAATCTTTAAGACCATATTTAAAAGATTATATTTTAAAAAATGATCCACAATCATTAAAATATAAAAATTTTAATTTGAAAGATATGTCAGAAAATGCAATTAATTATTTAGAAAATAGAAATAGAGTTGATGATTCAAATTCAATTAAACAAAATTATAAATTAAATAAAGCTAACATGAAAACTATAATTGGTACAGGTGGTTTAACTTATAATTTAAAAGGTAAATTAAGAAATTCTCCAAATGGTATTGTACAAAGGACAATCGTTCCTGGTAGATTTGTTAATGTCGATGGAGCTGATAGATTGGCAGCAATTGGTGGTTTTATCTCTAATGCAAGTTCATCATCTTCAATTGGTTCACAAGCAATTCATAATATGGGTGATTTCATAAGAGAACAAAAATTCCCATTTGAAGTTCAAAATGCTACAGTGCAATCAAATGGTAAAATTTTAATTAAATCTAAAGTTGTTAATGATTATTTAAATGAATTAAATAAGCAAAAAATTAATCAAGCCACGAGAAGATATGAACAAAATCCAAACAAATATAATAAAAACTCTAATGTTAATAATAATACTAATTCAGTTAAACAAGCTGAAGAATTGTTACAAATTTTAACAAAATTTGAATAATAATATTATAATAATTAAAAAAAAAAAAACATCATAAAAGAATGCTAATTTTCAAATCATTATCAATCTAGGAAAAAATATAATAAGATTTAATGATTATATCATATAAATAGTTTCCAATAATTCTCAAATTCAATATTCATGTATATAATAATTTAAATAATAATACATTCATAAATTCTTATCGAATATCTTCATTTTTAAATTATATTATTATAAATATTTTACTATATTTTATGACACTCATGTTCCAGATTTAGCGCGTAACTGAAAACTTCTAAAAGTTAAAAAAAGAAAATGTGAAGATTATAAAAATTGATGAGCATTCTAAAATAAGTTAAGTTTAAATAATAAGTATTAATCGGAAGTTTATAAATTAATTTTGTCAATCGGTAACCAAATTAAACAACTGAGTGTTATTAGTATGAATATTTCCAGTATTCGAAACGGTGGTTCTTTAATTACCATTTTCAAAAGAGGTTTAGCTGCACGTCCAGCTTATAAAACATTAAATATTAAGAATAAAAAAAGAACCAGTTTTGATAATAATATTTTATTGAATGATAGAAATAGAAAGAAAAGATGGGAAATTGAAAATGTATCAAAGGATGAATATTTTAAAAAATTTGCATACCAACATACGAAACAAATTAGATATCCAAGGATCAAAAAACCAATTAATAACAATGATTCAATTGCCAATTTAAAAAAATCAAAAGATAGTGAAAATAGAAGATTAAGAGGAGAATTGTTTATTAATCCATTAGTTGAATATGTTTATGGTAAAAATATTATAATTGCAGCATTAAATAATCCAAAGAGAGAATATTTTATTTCATTATATTATCATGGTACATCATTTAGTGAATTACCAAATAATATTAAAGAAAAATGTAAAGAATTAAATATCAAATTAATTGAAGTTGATAAACATAGATTAAATATATTAACAAACAATGGTGTTCATAATAATTTAGTATTAGAGACTAAAAAATTACAACCAACAGAAGTTAGTTATTTAGGTGAATGTAATATTGAAGAATCAAATTTTAAAATTATTTGTAAAGAAGATAAAATATTTAATAATAAATATGAAGAATCAATTACTGAGAATGATGATGAGGATGATAATAATAATTCATTAAATACAATTGATCAAATTGAATATATTCAAAATTCTAAAATAAATAAAAAATATCCATTAGGTATCTTTTTAGATGAAGTAACAGACCCACATAATATTGGATCAATAATTAGAAGTGCATATTTTCTTGGAGTTGATTTTATATTAATGTCAAGAAAAAATTGTAGTTCATTAACACCAACAGTGAATAAGACAAGCAGTGGTGCAATTGAAAATATGCCAATATATTATGTTGATAAACCAATGAAATTTTTTGAAGATAGTCATAAAAATGAAGAAACTCCATGGACATTTATATCAAGTTATTTAGTTGATATTAAAAATGAAACAAGAAAAAGAATACAACCACAACACATTGAATTAGATGATTTAAAAGGTATGTGTAATGAGATGCCAGTTATATTAGTTGTTGGTAATGAAAATAAAGGTATTAGAACAAATCTATTAATGAGAAGTGATTTTTTTGTTAATATCCCATCGAATAGAAAAAATAATGAAACAATTGATTCATTAAATGTTGGTGTTGCAACAGCATTGTTAATAAACAGTATATTAAAATAATTTGCATAATAAAATAGGTATATATAATCTTGTAAATAAATGATAACAAAACACTTGTTTTTTTTTTATAAAAATATTATAAGTCATGTATACAATATTGCTTCTTTAAGAAAAACCATAAAAAAGAAAGTTCTCGTAAAAAGAAAAAATATGTTTAACATAGATATGACAGCAGTGCAGAAATAGCAGTAGAACATCCCGAAATTTCGAAAATGATGTTTCTCTTTGAATATATATATATATATATCAGTTTGTACAACGAATATGCTATTAATTTGTTATATATTTATGACAATAATAATAAATATTACTATACATTCTATTAATATTGTTTTTAATATACATAGTTTAATGTAATTAAATTAAATAAAAGAATAATCAAAATTTAAACTTATTTTAAACGTAATGCTTTAAGAATAATTGAATAAGGATTTTTAGTTTTAACTATAATTTAATACATTTGTGTAATACTATCTTTATATAAATTATTAATTGTACGTGCAACTGAATCTTTTTGAGTGCTTCTTTTAATATTCCTTCGTTATTTTGTTTTTGGTTTTTTTCAAAATTTCGTAAATTTCGTAATTAATTTTTCATTGAATTTTTCATTGAATTTTTCATTGAATTTTTCACCTTTGGTATATTTGTTCACTTCTAAAATATGGTAATTTATTGGTTTTTCGAATCAATTTTTTATATGTTGTTGTCGTTGTCGACGTAGGTTTTTTGTTTTTAATTGAAATTTCAATTATTTTTTCAATTCGTATTTTAACTAAAATTTTTGTTTAAAAACTGAATAAAAATATGTAAAACAATTATATATAAATCAATTATATTGGTGGCTTGTTTTATATTTTTTTTTTTTTTTTACTTTTTTATCAATTGTTATTATTTGTTTTTATCGTATATTAATTTATATTGTTTTATTAATTATATATATTAGTTTTATATTTTCTTTTCTTTTTTGGATCTGGGAAATTAATTATCAATTAAAAAATATAAAAAAAAGAGGACAACAGTCAACTAAACAATGTCTGAATCAAACCAAAACAAAAACAATTTCAACAGAATTAAACGTCCTGATGTTGCTGTCAGAGATAGAAAGTTAGATACTTTAAATGTTCAATTGAAAAAAATTGATAATGAAATTGCTTTATTGAAAAAACAAATTGATCAAACTCAAGTTAATGATGTTCAACAAGGTGAAAGAAATTCATTAAATAGTAAAACTAAAGAAATCATTAAAACTCAAGCTGAATTGAAATCTAAAAGAAATTCTATTTTCGAAACTATCAAAGTATTAGATTCTCAAATTAAAAGAAAAACTGCTGAAATTGATGAAAAATTAGGTTCTTCTTCAATTGCCAAGAAAAATAAATCTAGATACAACACATCTAGTGATATTAAATTAAGATTAGTTGAAATTGATGAAAGTATTTCAAGTGGTGAATTATCTTTAGTTGAAGAAAAATTATTAGTTAAAGAATCTCAACAATTAAATAAATTACAAAAAGATTTATTATTAGTTGAACCAATTAAAAAATCTATTGAAGCTGATAGAACTAAAATTAATGATTTGAAAGCTGAATTAAATGCAATGAATCCAAAAGAATTATCAAATCAATTCGATGAAAATCAAAAAAAATTAAATGCATTACATGAAAAGACTCAAGGTGTCTATGATAAGAGAAACAACTTATATAACAAGAGAA
Source organism: Tetrapisispora taiwanensis (nom. inval.) (assembly GCA_030573835.1). Taxonomy (NCBI): domain Eukaryota; kingdom Fungi; phylum Ascomycota; class Saccharomycetes; order Saccharomycetales; family Saccharomycetaceae; genus Tetrapisispora; species Tetrapisispora taiwanensis (nom. inval.). Next base: position 364,936 of record JAJMDZ010000003.1, read on the forward strand.
GTTTATTGTATAATAAAAGAGATGAAGTTTATCAACAAATTAGAAAAATCAGACAAGATTTTGATAATGAATTTAAAGCATTTAGATCTAAATTAGAAAATGAAAGATTAAAGAGAGAAGAAGATGAAAAATTATCAAAAGTTATCGAAGAAAAAGAAGAAAAATTATCAAAATTACAAGATAAATTATTACATGCTAAACAACCAGCTTTCACTTTCGAAATTGAAGCTATTGAAAATTCTTTAACTGTCTTGGATCCAACTTATGTTAAACCAAAGAAAGATATCTTTGAAAAAGAAAATGCTTTAGACGTCACCGCTCCAATCATCAAAGTTGACAACGGTTTAGTTGCTATTAAGAAAGAAGATGATCAAGCTTTCTTCAACACTGCTCCATCTAAATCTAAGAAGTTTAAGAAGAAGAACCAAAACAAACAATCTCAAGGTGTTACCGTTTCTGCTGATGGTAAATTCTCCTTAGAACCATCTTTAATAGCTACTTTAGCTGAATTAGATGTCACTGTTCCAATTTCTCAAGATGATGTATCTAAGACTATTGAACAATTAAAGAAGAAGCATGAAAATTTCTTAAGCAAGCAAGATGAACAAACTGAAAAGAACATCGCTGCCGCTGAAAAGGATATTGCTGCTATCGAACTTTCTTACAAAGAAAAAGAAGATGCTGTTAAGAAAGAATTAGAAGAAAAAAGAGCTGCTGAACAAGCTGAAGCTCAAGAAGCTTCCGCTTAATTTTAAATATGTGCGCTATTTTTTTCTTTAAGAATTACGCTTATTTTTTACCATACCTAAAAAATTAAGCCTTTTTGCTCCTAATAAGAATAATCGTCTACATAAATCTATTTCGATATTATTTTATAGAGGAAAGAATATTCAAGGATTGTCATTAATGAATCAAATGCTTTTCTTATATTATTTTACTTTCAATTTATAATGTTAATAATTTAATATCCTGTTATTTAATGTGAAATTCTAATTTATGTATATAGGAAATTTAATTAATGTGTAAGTGTATTTTAAGTTTTGTAAATATTTATTAAGTTCCAAATTTAATTATTTGAAATGAAAATTTATTTTTTGCTTAAAATTGATATTTATAAACTAATAATAAAATGAAAATTTATTAATAGATGTTTAATTTTAAAATTACGTTTCATTAATTCATTTCTTATAAAAGAATCTAAAGTTATATTATATATACATACAAACACAACTTTCGATATTAAATCTGTTCATTTACAGTAGCTTGAAGGGAATAAACCTTTAGATCCATTCAATTCACCATAGGTCCAACCACTACCATCGTCGCCTTTGATAACTGTTATACTATCACCCGCCGAAATGCTAATTTCATCATCACCTTGTGCTTCATAATCGTACTGGGCAGTCACTGTACGATTCAAAATTGTTTTTCTTCTAGATGGAGGAGCTGCTGGTGCAGGCCCTCTTCCAGATTCTTTTTTAACCTCAATATAAGTAGTTGGTACCAACCCTTCTTCCCCTGAACCACTCTTCTTCACTCTGGTCCAACCAGAACCGCTATCAGGTTCGGTTATAACAATGGAGTCACCAACATCAATCGAAATTTCATCAGCATCTTGCTTAGAATATGCAAATAAGACATTACCAGGAGTAGATGTTGACTTAGAAGTTTTAATTTGTTCAGTTGTTCGAACACTCACACTATTAGTGTCAGTTGTGTATGTAGATCTTGAATCATCATCATAATTAGTGCTGACTTCACTATCACTAGCATCATTATCATGATTTTGTTTATTTTTGAAACCACCAAATAGTGAATGGTGTCCTTTTGAACTTTTCGAGTGACTTCTAGAAACTGTTGATGTGTTATCATTACTTAACAAACCTCCAGTTAAACTTTTGAAAAATGTGCCTTTCTTCTTTTGAGTAGAAACATTTATGTTATCAATTGATAGATCAAATTCAGATGGTGTATTGTTTTGAATACTCTCAATTTCGACCTCTGCTTTTAATTTCAAAGTTTCATGACTAGTAAAAGGTGCCATTACATTCAAATAACTTTTCAATATCTCATATAATTCTTGGCCTTTATTTTCAACACCTTCTGTTTTAATTTTTTTCTTTTCTGCATTTAATTTAGATAATTGAGATAGTTCAGATTTTGCCTGATCACCATGGGTGTTGAAATCTTTTTGGGCCCTCGCTAATTTAACTCTTAAATCATTTGCTTCTACCTCAGAAGGAACAGAAAATTTCTCATCATCATGCCAAACTTCAGAAGGTTTGTAAACATAATCGGCTGGTTCGTTCCAAGATTTGGCATTATGTTTAATGAACATGGCTGTACTTAAGTGTGGCTTATTTTGAGACACAACAGAATCCGAGGCATCCATTCTTTTTTTGATAGTGGAACCTAAATTACGTTCTAACGAGGAAGCTCTTACCCAAATTTCATTTAACAGAACGGTACGTGATTCATTTAAATCTTGTAAAAGATCTAAACATTCTGGAACATCTTGGAAATAATATTTATCTTTGATTCTATTTGCTTGATTAATTTTAATCAAATAATTATTTTTAGACATATTCATTTCTGATTCCTTTTCATTTAATTTATTTTGGTTTTTGGTACCTGGTGACTTGGTGTTCTTATTTCTTGCATTTTCCATTGTGATACAAGCGGCATCATAGTCTTTCTTCCCCTTTTCTAGATTTTGCACCGATTCTGTTTTCTTTTGACTAATTTCATTTTGAAAAGCTTGGATTCTAGTCATAAGTAGGTCACATTTACCAAACAAACCTGCAATTTGTGATGCAATTGTATTTTCAAAATCTTGACCTAATTTTACATGATCTTTAGATAACAATTCTGTTTGAGTCAATATCTCATTCCAAGCCACCAAATTTGCTGCTTCGATGGAACCTGGTGTAGTGCTAGGAGAATCACCAACAGATAAACTGACGGTGGATGCACTCTTTTTAGTAAAATATTCATTAGTTAATTGTGATAGTTTTAAGCTGTATTCTTTTTCAATTTCTGCTCTTTTTTTATAAAATGCTTCCAATTCTCTAAGCCATTTAATATTATTAGATACCCATGAGTGAGTATTTTTATAAGAATCTTTTAGTTCGTTACCAATTGATAATTGAACTGTACTCATTTTGATTTAACAATCGCTGATAATAGTATAATAATATAAGTTAACGTTCTTGTATGAAATCTTATTTTTCTAAAATTAATGGAAATTGAAATTTTGATCAGTTTATTAATTAGTTTGTTTCTTTTAATAACAAATAATAAATCAATTTTATTAACTAACCAATTATTACAATTCTTCACCAAGCATATAAACTTAACTTGAATACATATATTACTAAATAAATATCTGCTTTTAATAAAATCTCCAATTGATATGGGGGTGCTTTGATCAATATATTTCTTTACATATTTTTCATAATTTTCACCGATTTCAGAAATGTTAAAATGTTACAATTCACAGATATGAAAAACTGATAATATGATAATTTATCATATCCGTTCAAAAAGTCTATAAAGTAATGTTAATTACAAAACTGATATTTAATGAATTATTTCTGTAAGAGAACACAATACTATACATAAATATCATAACAAGTTAACCTTGTGAAAAGGGGACAAAGTTTAAACATCAAAATATTTATTAAATAATGTCAACTGCAGCAACACAAACCACACAACCTTTAACTAGTCAACAAAAAGCTCAACAATTTAAAGCATTTGAAGAATCCTTGCCAAAAGTCAATCAACTTGCCTTCCAATTACTTTTAAATGAAGTGGTACCTATGTCGATGGCTGTCGAGGACAAATTGGCTGAGTTAAAGGTTCAAGATAACGAAGTTAAAACTGAATCAAGTGAAACTAATGAAGAAAACAATGATATCTCAGAAGAATTAGACCAAAAACTACATATATCGCAAGCTTTGGATTTGCCATCTAATGTATTAATAAATAAAATATTGACCTCTGATGTTGAGAAAAAAGAGAATATTGTAAAACGTTTAAATTCAATTGGTTTTAACATTGGTAATAAAATTACTGAATTGCTAGTATTTAAAAACAATCCAAATATTCAATCAAAAGACTCTGATCTTCTATTAATAATGAAATTCATATGTAGAGAAGTATGGAAACAAATTTATGGTAAACAAATTGACAATTTAAAAACAAACCATAGAGGAACATTTTTTTTATTTGATTATGATTACAAACCTATTAGAAATCTAGCAATTGAAGGTGATGAATCTGATCCAAAAGTACTTGAGAAGGAATTGACACTAGTGGAACCATTTTTAGAAATACCTGTTGGTATAATTAATGGAGTTCTATCATCATTAGGTTTCAATTCGGATATAGTAATTACCAAAGCATCATTTGTTGATAGACATGATGATAAAATTAAATCATGTTTCCCAAAAGGGGTTACTTTTCATGTTCAAATAACTAATCAACAATAAATTTTATAAATATATAATTAATTAATATCATTGAAATAAATAGGCATAAATTTTTAAAACCTGATATTTATTTTTTTTTATTTAAAAGTTTTTAGAATAGTAAAAAACTTTAATTACTTAACTTATAAAACTCGGTAAGCTTAAATACTAATCTGAATATGTAAAAACTTTGAATAAATATATTTTTACAAGCCAACTATAATTAACCTTTAAAATTTATGTCATTGAAATGGACACGTTCTTGAAATGGTTGTTGTTGAGCAACTCTACCATGTTGAACCATGGTTTTTGGTACACCTTGATTTTCTAAATTGAAATCGAATTCAGCATTATTTGAGATCCCTGTTGGATTTTGTTGTTGACTTTGAATTGGAGCAAATTCATAATTTACACCACCCATCTTATCTGTCTGTATATTATGTGTTGGAGATGGTAATTTCATCATATCTTTATTTGGATCCATTAATACAGTTGAACCATCTTGCATAATATGACCAGGGATACCCAAGCCACCGGGAATTGATAAACCAGTTATACTTCCATTAGGGCCGACAATGGATGTACCCATTTGTTGTTGTGGTAATATTTGCGTACCTCTATTATTTATTGGACCTGCTGGCAATGAAAGTGGAACTGCAGAACTAGCACCTTTACCTCTACCTTTAATACCTTTATTTGAATTCTTGTAAATTTCAGCTAAATATTCTAACAATTCTCTTTCCTCCGATGGGATCGCAGTATTATTATTAATGTTTGCTAACTTTGAAGTTAATTTCATTAATGTATTTAAATGAAATCTATTTTGATGAGCTTTCATATTACCTAATTGAGAGAAGGTTTTATTACAATTTTCCAATTTACAAATAAAAGGTTTTAACTTTTGATGTGTTAAAGAGTGTGCCGCTAAATTACCCTTTCTTGAGAAACGTTTACCACACATTTCACAATTATATGGTTTTTCACCAGTATGTAATCTTTGATGAGTTCTTAAATTACCACCTTGTGTGAAACGTTTGCCACAGAATTCACACTGGAAAGGTTTATAACCAATATGCGATCTAACATGAACTTCTAAATGTGTTGATTGAGTAAAGAATCTATGACAGTATGGACATTCATGTTGTTTCATACCATGAGAGGATTTTGGTTTTTCTACACCACCCACCAATTGATTTGATGGAGGTAAGATATCTGTTGTACGATCCAAGATCAATTCACCATTATCTGTAGTTTTCACTGTCTCTGTTACGCCTTTCTTTCTAGCTTCAATCATTAACATCAATTGATCAACTTTTGTCACACCTAACAAACCCCTTGAACTATCACTTTGTTGTGATCCATTAGTATTATCTAGTGAAGATTTTTGATTTACATCTTTCTTATTATTATCGTTATTTCTATTCAAATACGTTTCATTTTCCTTTTCAGTAGAATCATTATTATTGTTTTGTTTTTTATTATTTTTACCTTTCTTACTATTTTTACCAACACTTGAATTACTTGCAGCTTTTTTAGAATTTTTTCTTGGTTTTTTAACTTTGTCTTTCTTAACAGTTGGTTGAACCATTGATTCTTGCAATCTTTGTTGTTGTATTGGTTGAACTTGAGCATAATTATTCATTAGTTGTTGCGGTTGTGGGTACATTAGACCTTGAGCAGTCATGATTTGCTGTTGTGGTTGTAAAATATTTTGCTGTGAGATGGAAGTCACACTTGGGCGATGATATTGATATTGTTGTTGTTGATTCAAGTTTGGTTGTGGCGGTAGATTTGCTGCTCTAATTATACTTGAGTTTCTTCTGAATTGAAAATCCAGATCATCAACAGGGAACTTCAACGAATTATTTCTTGATTGTGGCAATTGAAATTGCATTTGATTATTCGTATTATTGATTTGTTTATTTACCTGTTGTTGCTGTTGTTGCTGTTGTTGCTGTTGTTGCTGTTGCTGTTGCTGCTGTTGTTGGGGCCACATACTATTTACTATTGAAAAACCTCTGCCTATAGTGGAAATATCTGTATTGATTGAATTTCTTGGATTTGTTAAATTTGGTTTAATTGAATTTAAATTATTGATATTCAAATTTGAGTTTGATTTTATATCTTTATTTAGAATTAAATTATGTTTATTATCATCATCATTGTTCGATGAATTCTGATCATTAATATTCAAAAAACTTGCTATTGAAACCTCAGTATTTGATAAACGAGGTTGATTCACATTAAACATTGATAGTGAATCATCTTTTTGATCATCAATTTGTTTTTTCAAATTTTTCTTATTTGGCATCTTTTGCTTTCTAATATAATTTTCTTTTATTGATATATATATGAAATATAAATATTTAATTCTTTTTTTTTTATTTTTTTTTATTACCTTAAAAAAAGTATTTTTGGACCTGTGGAAAGAAAGAATTAAAATTTCTTTTATCAAATATATATTATTTAAAATTGTATTAATATTATTACTTTTTTTTTTCTTAAAAAAAAAAAAGACAGAATAATTAATTATTTTTCGAACAAATCGATTTGAGGGATAGAAGACAAATGAGGTTTATAAAAAAAAAGAAAAAAGATTAACAAATAAATAATTAAATAAATAATGATTTATATTTATATAGAATTATATAGAATTAGATAATAGAATTTTCTACAAAAAGAAAACAATTAATCAAAGTTAATTGTTTATTTATTTTATTTTTTACTTTTTATTTTTTTCATCATTAAAATTGTGTTATAATTTATTTGTTTATAGAATAGAGAAAAAAAACAAAAATTTTCTTTCAGTTCTAATTAATGGAAAACAATACAAAAAAAAATAAATAAACATATTAATAATTATTTTATAAAGTAATTCGGTCGGGTATTGAAATAATAATTTTCCATATCCTTAAAAAATCAATATTAGTACATTTTACACTATGTTTATATTGTTTGTTAGTAACTAATTGATGTACCAAAGAAATCACAAACTTATATAAATAACATTAACGTATGCATAATTTACACCACAAGTATACAACATTGTATATTTTTAATAGTACTCTCTTGTGTGTTCTTGTGTGTTCTTGTGTGTTCTTGTGTGTTTTTCATCATTCGATCTTCTTTGTCCATGTTATTAATATATTATTATTTATACTGCAGTTTCTTCACTCTAGATGCAATTATTTCTTTTATTTCTATTTTGTCATTAAAATATTGTGTGTGTGTGTGTGTGTGTGTGTGTGTTAATTATGTGAATATTGGAACATCAACACTAAACAAAAAAAAGAAAGAAAGAAATTTGATGATTCGGTTAGTCTTGCACAGCTGCTACACTGACCATCCAAAAACTGTTCTTGTATAAATTAAAACGTATAAGCCAATATTCTTTTTTTTCCATGTTCTTAACAATACCAGGTATGAACAATATTATTAAGTAATTAATTTTTTTATTTTTATTTGTTTTTTGCATCAGAATTAAGGGTTGTTGTACGTTGTTTATAAAGAGATAAGAATTATCTTTTTCTTTTTGTTCATATGTATTTTTCACTATGGTATGGCCGTAGTTAAGGGACGAGCATGAAATTATATTCTTATAATTATGTTAACTTATATCCGTTCTTCTCGACTATCTCTGTTCCCGGAAAAGTGGATAAATGTTTTTAATAACACGGAACAATAAAATTGAGCTTGTCTGTTGTGTGTATCGTGTGTTTTTTTATTTTTTAAATTTTCCGGTTTTTTATTTTTTTTTTATATGGTTTCTAATAATTCTTTTTCTGAGGTAAAAATTTGGGTGGAGAGAAAGTTATACTGAAAAATTAGGTAATAATATTTTGTTTTGCCCCTCTTTTTTTTTCTTTGTTTTTTTTTTTTTTTTTTTTTTTTTTTTTTTTTTTTTTTGGTAATGTCAGAGGTAGGGTAATTTGGGTTTCCAAATATTTTGGATCGTGTATAATGATATGATATGTCACGTGGATTGAAATAAAATTTTTCTGTTTTTTTTTTTTTCAAGTTTTTCAAGTTTTTTAAATTATTAATATTATTGATGAGATAGACATATATTTAATGTATGTAATCTTTGATGAACTAAATTGTATGTATTTTAATGTGTATGTAGTTTCAATTTTCGAGAGGAATCTAAATCATATATCCAGCAACAACACAATATACTTTCACAATGAGCACTGAAGAAATTGAAACTAGTAAACCTATAGATGGAATGGAAGTCGATAATGTAGAAGAATCTATAGACGAAGATAAGATTAAGATCTTACCTAATGCTACTTCTCAAGACGGTACTTCTGCATCTTTCCAAATCAGTGAAGAAGATCATACTTTGGGTAACGCTTTGCGTTATATTATTATGAAGAATCCTGATGTGGAATTCTGTGGTTATTCCATTCCACATCCTTCTGAAACTTTATTAAATTTAAGAATACAAACTTATGGTAACACTACAGCAGTAGAGGCTTTACAAAAAGGTTTGAAGGATTTAATGGACTTATGTGATGTTGTTGAAGAAAAATTCACACAAAAGATTAAGGATTTATAAAAATTATACACGACATGGAATTCACATTTTTTACCAATACAAAAACTAAACAAAACAAATTAATAACATATAACATTATGTTGTGAAGATTTTTCCCCACTGTTCATGATCAATAGCAATTAGAAGAATCAAAATCAAGTGTACTGCTTTCTTTATTTGTACTTTGAGATTTTTTTTATAAAACATAGAAAGGAAATACCACACAAATGAAATGTTATATTCATATAAAACGCATATATTTACATAATTAGAATAATTTATATTTTAATTGAAATAATCAATAATTTTATTATAATATGTTCATTCTTATAACTTTTAACCTTTCATCTCATCTCATCTCATCTCATCGCATCTCATCTCATCTCATCTCATCTCAATTGATTGTAACATTTTATGGCTGGTTTCTTTTTATTTTTTTGCTTCATACTTTTTTGTTTGAAAATAACGTCTCTACAGTTTTTTCTAAAAGCTGGTTAATTCCATTTATAACTTTCTCCGAGATTCTAAACGTAAAAAGATAAACAAAGAAAAAAAAGAAAAAATTTTCACTACAGTATATTATTTTAATGAAAATTTTTAATCTCATCTCATCTCATCTCATCTCAAATTGAAAAATTTTTCTCTTTGTATTATACATATATAAACCTATGAATATTTTCAATGTATATCGATATTTTCTTTTCTCTCTTGTTACAACATTTAAATTTAATTCATTTCAATTATTATTATAGTTTATAAATTTTTTGCTTTTAAAATTAGATAATAAATAAGCATCGTTATAACGTTCTTTCGTCAAGTACATAACAGAAACAACCAATTAACTATAATTAATACGTTTAAAAATGGGTTTTGGTAGAGATCAACAATACAACAAATCTAACTTTAACAGCCGTGGTGGTGACTTCCGTGGTGGCAGATCTTCTGACAGAAACTCTTACAACAGAGATGACCGTCAACAAGGTGGTTTCCAACGCGGTGGTAACAGATCTAACTACACTCAACCACAAGAATTAGTTAAACCAAACTGGGAAGTTGAAATGCAAAACTTACCACAATTCGAAAAAAATTTCTATCATGAACACGAATCCGTTTCTAAGAGAACAGATGATGAAATTAGAGAATTCAGAAAGGAAAATGAGATGACTATTACTGGTCATGATATTCCAAAACCAATCACTAGTTTTGATGAAGCTGGTTTCCCAGACTACGTCTTAGAAGAAGTTAAAGCTGAAGGTTTTGACAAACCAACCGGTATCCAATGTCAAGGTTGGCCAATGGCTTTATCCGGTAGAGATATGATCGGTGTTGCTGCTACTGGTTCTGGTAAAACTTTATCTTACTGTTTACCAGGTATCGTTCATATTAACGCTCAACCATTATTATCCCCAGGTGATGGTCCAATTGTTTTAGTCTTAGCTCCAACCAGAGAATTAGCTGTTCAAATTCAAAAAGAATGTTCCAAATTTGGTCAATCTTCTAGAATTAGAAACACATGTGTCTATGGTGGTGTCCCAAGAGGTCAACAAATTAGAGATTTAACTAGAGGTGCCGAAATTGTCATTGCCACTCCAGGTAGATTAATCGATATGTTAGAAATCGGTAAGACTAACTTAAAGAGAGTCACATACTTAGTTTTAGATGAAGCTGATAGAATGTTAGATATGGGTTTCGAACCACAAATCAGAAAGATTGTCGACCAAATCAGACCAGATAGACAAACTTTAATGTGGTCCGCTACTTGGCCAAAGGAAGTTCAACAATTAGCTAGAGATTATTTAAACGATCCAATTCAAGTTCAAATTGGTTCCTTAGATTTAGCTGCTTCCCATAACATTACTCAATTAGTTGAAGTTGTTTCTGACTTTGAAAAGAGAGACCGTTTAGTCAAGCACTTAGAAATTGCTTCCGAAGATAAAGAATCCAAGATTTTAATTTTCGCTTCTACAAAGAGAACTTGTGATGAAGTTACCAAATACTTAAGAGAAGACGGATGGCCAGCTTTAGCCATTCATGGTGACAAAGATCAAAGAGAACGTGACTGGGTTTTACAAGAATTCAGAGAAGGTAGATCCCCAATCATGGTTGCAACTGATGTTGCTGCTAGAGGTATTGGTATGTATATTTTTTTTTTTTTTTTTACAATTTTTTTATGAATTACTTACAAGATATTTTGAAAGCAGGCAAGACACTACTATTTTAAATAGAGGAATTGAAGTAAATTGGGTTATAGCCTTTTAGTGACAGCCGGGATTTTTCCTTATAATTATGGTTTTTTACAAAGTTATAATTTATAAGTATTAATATCGGGTGTTCTATTACTGTAACAATGATTTTCATCATGAATACAGTTTAACCTCTTCGTTAATTTGTTCAGAATTTAGTTTTGGGAAGAATGAAGTCAAAAAATAAAAATGGGTATTGATAAGTTGAAACTACATATATTGATGAATTATTATTTTATGTCAAAGCAATTTTAATTATGTTAATTTTGTTTATTTTCTATTGTGAATTATACAAAACGCAACACTTTTTTGATATAAATTGAGTTTTCGGGAAGCAATCGAAACGGTATTCATTAACTCTTATTATTGTCAGATATGATAATGTAAGTTTGTTAAGGGATATCAAAATCTTCTCCAGATTATGATATTGTAGTTATAAAGCTTAAATATTTTTTTTTAGATAAATTGGACTTCAATTGAAACTAATAATGATTATCTTTGAAAAAAATTAATCTAAACCATAGTAATAAGAATATGACCAAATGTTTTATTCATATTCATTGATTAATTTTTGAGAAAGAGTAATTAGATACTAAATTCTTTTGAAGAAGTTATATAGGTGGACAGTACTGAGTATTTTTTTTTTTTTTTTTTCTTTTTTATGAAAAAAAATATTTTAATGAATATTAATATTACTATTCGTAGTTATCCAATACTGTTTTCTAATTTACTGAATTTTATCTCTTGTAACTAACATTAAGTGATGTAATTCTAGTGTTATTTACTATTACTTGCCATGTTTATTTGCTTTCTTGTTCCATAATTAAAGAAATTGTAACTCTTTTTCACAACGACAAATTTGCTAACAAGTTGAAATTCTTATATTGAATTTTTTTTTTATCAGATGTTAAAGGTATTAACTTCGTTATCAACTACGATATGCCAGGTAATATTGAAGATTATGTTCACAGAATTGGTAGAACTGGTAGAGCTGGTGCCAAGGGTACTGCTGTCTCTTTCTTTACTGAAGGTGACAAAAGTTTAGGTGCCAAGCTAATCTCCATTATGAGAGAAGCTAAGCAAACTATTCCAGAAGAATTAATGAAGTATGACAGAAGAAACCATGGTGGTCATCCAAGATATGGCCGCGGTGGTCGTGGTTATGGTGGCCGTGGTGGTCGTGGTGGTTTTGGTGGCCGTGGTGGCCGTGGCGGCTTTGGCGGTGGTTATCGTCAAAGAGATAGCGGTTGGGGTAACAGACGTTAATATTAAGCATGATATTAACGCTATTTCCTTTTTACACATCCACATTTATCACTGTACTTTATATTAGTAGTTCAAGTTTTTTTGACTTGCTACTCGCATCTAGATCCATATAATTATATATTACATATTTAATTAGTTATTTTCCCTTTATAATACTTTTGATTTTAATTCCTAATTACAAAACGAAATAATTTTTTAAATACAATATATATTAAATCATAAAGTTGTAGAGTTATATTATAAAAACTATTCAGTAAGAGTGTTGTTTATAAAAATTACCATTCATCTCCCCAACCATCATCGTTAATTTCACTAGTGTCAATATCTAGTGTCAATTTTCTGGCGGAGCTAGGTTGCGAGATCCTTGAAGTTGTTTTTCTAATTTTAGTTATTTGTGTCTTCTTGGTTTGCTGAGGATCTACATCATCAAGAATATCATTATTCCACGCATCATCAATTTCAATCTTCTTTCCTTGGAAATTATTACCAGATATAACTGATGTATTGTTATTTCCAAATAATTCAGATTCGCCCCATGCATCATTATCATCCCAGTTGTCGGTAAATTCATTATTATTATCCTCTTCCCAATCATTATTTTGGAATGCCCCCGAGCTTTTCTTCAAGGTGTTTACTTCTTCTAGTGAAGGTACATTTAATTTTAAGCTTGACATAAATTGGTCGGTTAGTTGGTTAGTATCAGAGCCATAATGATCAAAATCAATATCTTCTGTTTCAGCAGAGGAATCCGTTGCCACAGATTTAGCTTCATTTTCTAATTTTTCCAAATAGTTATTGAATAAAATTTTGGCTTTTGACCTTACCAACTCATTTCTATCCAATAGACCAGGTGCGATAACAGTAAGAATTTTTGCAGCAATAGTCGATACATCTAATAAATCAATAGACTTTTCAAGACCATATAATGCAGCAAGTCTTGGTTTGATGTCAGGGTCCTTCAAAGATTTCGTGAAAGCAGTACCTAAAATACTTGCTCTATTACCAGAAGCAGATAAAGTTGAAGCAACTTTAGTCATAATTAAGATAGTCCATGTTCGCACCTCTACATCTGGGTCCACTTGAGTTTTTGCCAAATAACGTAACAACTCATTATTTAGTTGACGTTCAGAAATGCTTGGTACAATTGTTGGTACTGATTTTAATGTTTTTAAACGCAGGGTTACATCAGAGTCGGAAAGACCTTGCAAAAATTGTGGAAATACTCTGTTTGTTATTTCATCCTTCCCTAGAGGTTCGATTAATTTTGGCAAGTATATCAATAATAAAAATCTCATTTGTCTATCAGGTAATTTAAACATAGCGATAATTAACTGTTTAAAATCATTTGGGTAAAATTGATTATCTTCTGTAACTTCTAACAAGATAGCTAAAAAATGGACAATTCTTGAATTTTTATTAGTAATAGTCGATTGGGGAGTCGTTAACCAATTCACCGTTGAAATTAATTCAGGTATAATCAAACCAACAATAAAACCTGGTGACAAATTTGAGAATAAATCTTTAGACTCAAAATATAAAGTTTCGAATGTTGACATAATAATGAATTTACCTTCAGAGTCTTTAATATGCATTTCTCTTAGATCTTTATCAAACATAATCAATTTATTATCAATCCAAGCTTGAGAGTTACTTATCTTTTGTAAGAAAGTCATACACGATGTTGATCCTTTGCCAAGCATTCCCAGAGATGTCGCCCAGCTCTTTGGAGCTTTTAACCCAAATATTTTTTTAATCAAATTATACATGTTTATTGAATCAATTGTTTTGTAATTGTCAGAAAACGCAGTTAATTTTTGAATGCTATAATAACTATTTGACATATTTGAAAAAATATGAGGATCTATATTACTAGTTTTATTTAACAATTCAAGACCAAATAATAACCATTGACCTTTATCACTAATATATATGGATTCAGTTGATATATTACCAATAGTAAATTCTTGGATTAATTGTAAAGTTTCCAATAATTGTGCTACACCTAATTGAAGTGCTTGATTATTTCTTTGATATGTAGATAAAGAGCTCCAGTTAAATGGAGTCACACGCTCTGTAATAATGTAGGTATTAGCTGGGTCAGAATCAAATGTTTCTAAAACTGGACATAAACCTGGAATTTTCATAACTTTTGATTTTTGAATACAATTAGTAATTAATTGTTCAGTTTCAGCATTTCTATTAGCTTTGAATGCTGTAATAGCCATTGAATCCGATTTTCTTGTACCATGGTAGACACTCCATAATCCAGTTTCATGAATTGCATTTTCCTCCAATGTATAAGGAAATTGAAAATTGGAAATAGATTTGAAAATACTAGAAAAATTCATATTTACTTATATCAAAAAATATTTTAATTTCTAATGCTATGTAATAATAATGTTCAAAATTCTATACCTTTATCCAGATCCTATTCTAATGCTATATTTTATTGCTATAGTTAGTTCCAGCTTGGAAGCACACTTCTAAGTTTCAGAATTAAAGTGTTCTAGATAAATAAATTTAAATAAATTGTTTTAATATTTAAAATTATATTTTAAGAGTATCTTGAACCAGATCTAATTGATATCGACTTTACCTCTATACTTATTCATAGGTTAAATAATTTAATTTGGTGAATGGTTTCCTGTTTATTACATGATTTTTGATAACAATGAAAATTTCGCTTTGTTAATACTTCGAAACTACTTATGGTGAAAGTAAGAAGAAGACGAACAACATATAAGAATAGCCATAGAGAAGCAAATTTACTGCACAATAAATGTTTTCTATGGAGAATGATATATATTTATATAAATAGTGACAAGATATATATAAATTTATCTATCTAATAGATAACTAAAGACTTCAAATTGTTAATAATCTTTAATCATTTCAATAATTGTTAAAAAAATTTATTATGATAATAAACTATATAATATACAAAATGTGTGATTTTTATCATCTTAAAATTATTTTAAAAAATGTAATTAATGCATGTAACTTACCATTTGAAATCAATACCTTTTTCATTTAATTTAGTGAATCTCTTTTCATGTTTTTCAGTTGCATTGTTCTTTAAAACTTCTTGAGATTTTTTAACTTGACTTGTCTTAAATTTCTTTGGTTTGTATTTGATTAATTTTTCAATTTTAGCACCTTTTGGCATTAATTTAACAACTAACAAATGACCTAAAACCAAATAATTGTTCATAGTTTCTTGAGCAACTTTAGCATCGTCCTTATTTATAAATTCAATAAAACCATAATGTCTTGAGTTACCAGACTTTTTGTTTCTAGCTAATTTTACTTGTTTTAAATCACCGAATTGGGAGAAATACTTACTTAATTGTCTTTCGTGGAATCCACTTGGTAATCTACTTATATATATGATACCAGAGTAGATATCATTGCTCTTTTTTTTATCAGATTTTTTACCAGATTTTGGTTTTAATTTTTTGATTGTATGAGCTGAAGCATCTTCTTCTTCTTCTTCAAAACCTTCAACTTCTTCATCCTCAGATTGATCATTAGATGAATCGGAGTCACCTGATTCTTCAATTTCAACTTTAGTTTCAACTTCTTCAATAACTTCTGGAGTTTCTTCTCTCTTCTTCTTATCAGTTACTTTAGCCATAATTTTATTCGTTTTTTTCTTATTAATTGACCTCTCTTTGTAGAAAAGATAATATTAACAGCAGTCGATCAAACTTTTATAAAGTCTTAAATATATATTAATATGATTATTTGAAAGTGTATGAATAACTTAAATTAGTGCTAATAGCTTTGATAAATATAATTTGGATAAAGTTGTTCAATTATTTTAATATATACATTATATCAATTAATTTTTTCATTGCGATGCGTTTGCGATGAGATGAGCTCCCGCAATAAAATTTTCAATTTCATTAATTTTTCAAAATGAAAAAAATAGAAGTAAATCATTAAATACGATAGTAGAAAAAACAGGCCAAATAATGAAAGGGTAGCGTCGCAATATTGATTGCCATTATTGAACTGTTTTAGTATAAAATTAACATTCATAAGAATAACTTACTAGAACTTTTGGCTTATGATGGTGTTACATAAACAATATAAATATAATCATTAATATGGTTGTAAAATTTTATTTGTAGTAGTGCTTACGCAGTATAAAATTATGTATATTTAGTTTAGATATGAAAATGTACATATTTAATTGTCTAAGTTCGCACAATGCTTATTTTGGCATTAATGGTTTCCATGAATCCATCGATAAATTTTCAAGTTCTGGTTTCTTAGCTGGGACAATCGGTGGTTTTTTATTACCAGTATCTGATACTTTTGCTTCGATGATCTTATCACTTTGATTTTCTTCTTTTAGATCTTTACTGCTTTGTTTAGAATGTAAACTTGGTGGGACAATTGGTTTTGTCCTCTCTAAAGATTGTGAAGATGGAGTTAAAACACCAGAAGAATTCTTTGGTGTTAAAATAGAATCACTAAAACCGGGTGGTAAAGTCTTTCTTGGTTTTGGTGGAGATGGTGTTCTGACAGCAGGTTTTTGGATAACCGCTGGAGTGGCTAATTGGATAGATGCATTAGATTGAGCTTTAGGAGGTTGAGGTAAATTTCTTACGGTCTCAGGCATTTTGTTCACATTTGGAGAGCTAACTTGAGAAACATTGTTCTGTAAAGGATTTCTTGGACTTGATATTTCTGAAATTGATGAAACACGTGAAGATGGTTGCAAAGGTATAGAACTTACAGATGATGAGGATGATTGTAAGTTTGTAGTCGAGGTATTAGTTGGTGACATTGGAACATCCAGATCTAATAATGACGCATTAGATGGTTTTGATGAAATATTTCTTTTATCTAATATTTTACTAGCTTCCGCATCGATATCTACTAATTGTTGTATTTTTGTACCAATTTCATTGGGATGGGAAACTTTAAATTCTTCATATAGACATTTTGATATCGCAGCTCTTGCTTCATGGTCAATGCAAATAATTTTAGCTTTGTACGCAGCATATACAGGATGGTGGTCACTTATACGCATATCAACGTCCGAATAAGCCAAAGGTTGAAGATCGTTACCTCTATATATAATTCTGTCAGTCCAAGATGGAGTTCTTGCCTTTTCAGAAGAATCGTAAATATCTGTACCGATATCAAATTTATACGTAGGACGGAATTGAATAGTTGGTTCTTTGAAATTTTGGAAAATAATACCATTATTTATCTCTTGTGTTAATTGATCATAAGACAATAACTTTTCAATGTAGTTATCTTTTCTTTCCATTAATGCTCTTCTTACTTGTTCATTCGAAAGAGAAATTCTATAATTTAAGTCACCTAACCAGAAAATAGAGTCATGGTTCTTAATTGTTTTTGATCTAGTAAATGTAATGTTTCTTATTATACTCTCATAATCATTTCTACGTTCTTCAATATTACGAGAACCAGCTGCAAAATGCGCATTAACTACACAGAATGTAGATTCGTTATATTCAAAACGAATCGCTACAGCACCTTTGTTACCGGTCATACCACCAAAACCTGTTTTTTTAGAAGAGCCTTCGACTTGTTTGACTTTATGGGCATTTGTCTTCTTAACAAAAAATAAAATCAATAATGATGACATTTGTTCTGCTCTTAACAATAAGTATTTTTCATCGTATTGATTTAAACAATCACCGACTATTGATTCCCAAAATTTACCTTTAGAATAATCAGCATTCAAAATAGAACCTGCAGATAATTCTATAACTTCTTGCAGACCCAAAATAACAACGTCTGGTTTGTATTTATCACCAATTGGAAATAACCATGGTGAAATATCAGTAGCTCTTGAAATACCGTTGACATTATAAGTACCAATAAAAATATCAGCATTAGAATAAGATGTAAATTCAGCTTTTCTTTTTTCAAGTTGAGAATTTACATGATCACTTATTGGATCGTATAATTTGACTGGTTCTTGGTATGCTAAACGACCTAATAAGGCATCGATATTTTGTTGTTTGTCTTTGTCCATGAAGTTATTAATATACATTCTGCTTACAGATTTGGTAGCATCAGACAAGGCACCTGCGAATGACATTTTACCTTTTCTAGAGAAAGAAGATTTCATTGCATTGGTACCAGTATAAATTTGTGAAACTTGATCACCATGATCAGCCCATAATGCATTATGTTTGGAAGCAAAATCTGATTCATCAATAAAATCTTTTGGGTGAATTAATTGGAAATCTTCTAAAAATAATCTGAATACAGTAAGTGAAACCATTTGTTGTACAAGATTGGTTCTATCCAAGCAATCCAAACAATTTGTTCTAAATATACCATGTTGTTCTGAAATCACTCTTTTCTCTTTAACATCATATGAAAAATAACCGTTTTCTAGCATAAAATCAGTAATCATTGGTAGTAGCTTTCTTGAACCGACGAAACCAACTTGTGCAGTTTCTTTATGAAAATCAAATTCTGTTAAAAATGTATCTTGATTTAGTGGTACTTTTTTGGATAATTGTAAATGTTGTCTATATCTTTTTGTTAATCCTATTTCTGATGACTTAGTCGATAATAAATTGATAACGTTAACAGCACCATATTTATTAGTTAAACGAACGAAATGTTCATCAAATACTGGTTGTGTAGCTTCGACGGATCTTGTAATAGAAACTTTTGGATTGATTAATGCAGTATCTTGTTCCCAAAATATAGGAACACTACCTCTAATTTGTGCAAAAGAATAACAATATTGATTTGAAAACATTATAAATTCCGTTTCAACAAAATTTGCAACATTTGATTCATCATCAATGCCTCTAGCATTGAATCTGGTACCTGCACGTTTCCAACTTTGTTTAGAAATTACTGTTAATCCAACTTTTAGATTTTTAATATTTGTAACAAAAGTTTCCGCAAAACCTCTAATAACCGTAGTTAAAAATCCTTCATCATCTAATATTTGTCTAGCATTGACATCAAGTCTATCTCTGTATGTGATAATTTCTTTCATTAAAAATGAATTCCACATATATTCTTCTTCAAAATTATCGGAACTTAATGAATGGTTCATAAAGCCTCTTTTTTGTAAAGTAGAAGTTAAATCAAAATCTGTACTATAATAAAAAGAACCATTTGATAATAATTTTCTAATATCATGGCATGGATGTTTTGGTACAGAGTCTTGATATTCAGATGATTCAGATTCAGACATAATTGGATAACCAGAAGAACTGATATCCAAAAAATCCCAACGAGAATCATTTAAACAAAAGAAATCAATACCACTGATCTTATTTACGGTTTCGTGTGGAACAGGTTGGGCTACTTTATACTTTTTTGTAATTGTACCGATGAAAATCAATCCATCAATTTCAATTAAACCAATGAAACCTGAAATTTCATTATGTGATAAACGTTTATAACCCCTTTGTTTTAAATCTTCTTTAGGAATCAATTCAATTGCACAAGTAGCAGATTGCGGTGATTTATAATTTGGATCTCTTTTATTAATAGCTCTAAATACAAGAGCAAAAGAATTTGAAACAATAGCAATTCTTCTATCTGGATTATTTGTTATTAAAATATGCATATTTTATTCAGAGTTTGCAATATTAATAATTATTTAATAAAAAGATGCACCCTTTTTAACACTTCTTCAAATGTAGTTATTCAGAAATGAAATGGAAAATAACTCAGTTAGTTTTTTGATCTAAAACCAATTTAGTTAACAATTTATTATAAATATGCACTTCAAATAATATTTGTCAAATATGCAGTTAGTCAACTTTTTAGTACTCAATCATGATAAACTAACATTTATTAAATAATTTTGAATTGATTTAAATAAATATTCATTGCAAATGAATAAAATTTAATACTTAATGTTAATTTCAATTACGCTTAATTTTTAGAAATGAATAAAAAAATAAGACAGCAAAGGGATTCATTACTAAGAATATATCGTAGAACATTGTTTAAATGCATGTTAAGTATGGGTATTGAAACCAATCTCTGTACCAACGATTCTCTACCGTTCTATATATCTGTTAAATGTTAAATAGGGTCTCGTTAAGGAATTTTAAACCATTACTATATAATGAATCAAATAATTGTATTTATTTTTTATATATAAAAGAGTCTAATGATATATAAGATACCTCCAGTTAGCACTTACGTACTTACACAATATCTCACAGTTGAATAAATTTCCCAGCTTGTAATACCATCATTTTATAGTGATGAAGTGGATGGAACATGTTATGGTCCATTTTTATCATTGAAATAAAATAACTTGACAAACAATTTTTTTTTATTTTACTTGTACTAAATGCATTTGAGATAAATTACTTATTTCAGTGAAATTTAATTTGATTCTTTCAAAGCTCTGCTAATAATATTATTGAAACGATAATTAATAGAATCATCAATACTACAAAACTACAACGGTTCTTCTTACGTTGTGATTCTTCTGCTTTATTTAAAGCTTTATTGCTGACATTCAAGTTATCAGAAAGTGTATTTATATTATTATCTATTGAATCGACCTGTTCTCCTTGTTCAGTGACTAAGTCACCTAACTGTTTAAAGATAGTATTTATTTCTCCAACTTTATTTTTAATCTTATTTATTTCTTCACTACGTTCTTGTTGTATTATTGATTGATAACTTAACTCTTCTTCATTTATTAACCTTTGTTGTTCAACTTGTTGTGAGACTAATAACTGGGTAGTTTCCTGTGGTTGTTCGTTCATAGTATGGATATCATCTGATTGATTATAACTACTATTTTGAAATGAGTTACGAAAGTCGTTTGTCGGCACCATTTTCTTCAAAATATGTTTAGTCTTCAATTTGCTATAATTGTCAAGTACATTGGTTAAATCAATTGTAAGTTGTTCGTTATATATTGAGCGCAGTCTATTATTAGTGTTTATATTATCAACGCCCATTAATGAATTATTTGGTGTTTCGAAAAGATTTTCTATATATTCAGTTTTTTTACCAATTGAAGGTATTAAGTTGTTTTCTATTTCATTTCTTAATTCAATATTATCGTTTGTGGTTCCAATTTTATTTATTTCTCTCTTCAATATTTTGATAGCATTGATTAATTCAACAATATAATAATTATTAGATTTGTCTTGTATATTTGTCTCTTGGTTATTAGAGATACCTTTCTGAGATTCAATATCAGTAAATGACATTGTAATATAAATTAATTAGAAAGTAAATGCTTTTCGAATTTATTTAATGGCTTACTACTTTATAAAGTTATCAAAGTAGATATGTTTTATCAACGGTTACTATCTCGATAAACAGGAAATGAAAAATATTGTTTTCTAATTAATTTTACCAACTGAAATGATTATATTTCTTTATCTAAGTATCATAAAAAAGATTATTTTCAATACAATAAATTATTTCAAATTTTATTTTGTTTTATAATTACAATAATCTATTTGTTATTAATAAATATTATGTTATTCAATTTAAGGGAAAGATCGATTTTTAAAAATCTCAAAAAAATATTAATTCAAGCGATTGACAAAAAAAATATTGAAAATTTATCAGATGACTCTCATTGTAAATAAATTAACTATATTGAATATAACAGTTTATATATAGAAACTACATTGTATAATAAAAGTATTTGACTATCGGTATACTAGTATTTATTTTGTTTAAGACAGTTTATAACTAACTAAATTAAACGTTCTTACAAATAGATGAAAAGCTTACGTTATAGTTAAAAAATATACTATAAATTGATAAAATAATTGAAACTAACAAAATTGATAACTTTACTTGTTGTGATTTTAACTCAACATACAGAAGAGACAGTTTATTAAAACTATAATGACAGACCGTTCATCTGTCGATAATAAAGTTCATTCATTAAATATACCCAACCCATCTAATAATAGAAATAACACTAATGGAAGTTCATATGTTACACCAAGAGGCTCATTTGATGTGAATTATTTTAAGAATGTACCAAGTGAAAATAAAAATCATGCTTTAATTGATATAGGAACACCCAATTTCAAAACGTTACATCCTAATAGGGAAGATGTTATAATAAACAGTTTAAGAGATAACTATTTAAACACTGCTTATATGGATAGACGCTTTTCCAAATCATCTTCTCATTCAAGCAGTATATCAAAATCATTGGATAGTAAACAGTTAAATATAAAATCCAATCAATTTGGTAATAATTCTGCCTTTCCTAATAATATTGTTGTTGAATTTACTCCCAAGGGGAAAAACTCTAGCACTGAAAGTGTAAATGATGAAGAATTTGATTCCAATTTAAATAGTGAAGGTGGTGATATTACTCGAGAATTTTATAGTTTAGTGAAAAAAACCAATGCAAGAAATTCAATCGAAAATAGTGAAAATATAAAAAGATCAATATCAACGGAAGATGTATCATTCAGTGATGAATTACAAAGGCAAAAACTATCGGCAAGTGGATTAAGCATTCCTGGTGGTTTTAGAAGAGAATTCATTATTAACAAAATGAGATCCAAACTCCCAATTAGAAATAACACCGGCAGTAACTCTCGTAATCGACCAGTATTAGATCATACAGTAAGCTCTGATAATTCTGATTATGGATCTATTACAGAATCAGAAGATTATAATAAGAAAGTTCCATTTTTAACAAGAAATTTTTTGGAGTTTTTATACATATATGGTCATTTTGCAGGTGAATCGTTTGAAGATGATTTTATCTCGGAGCCTGATAAGGTCCAAGTGAATATTGCACAAGAAAACTTAGAAATTACCCCATTACTATCAAGAAAAATTATGGATCGTATAAACATGGGGACTGGCATCAGTAAACCTATGATCCAAACTGCGAAAGGTAAAACGCCTACCACAAAAGCTTTTTTATTATTATTAAAATCATTTATAGGAACTGGTATATTATTTCTTCCGAATGCTTTTTCAAAGGGTGGGTTACTATTTTCAATTTGTATGTTAATCTTTTTTGGGATTTATTCATACTGGTGTTACTATATTCTTATTAGATCAAAACAGATTACAGGTGTATCATCATTTGGGGAAATAGGTTTCACTTTATATGGTAGATGGATGAAAGTTATAATTCTATTTTCACTGGTTGTTACACAAATTGGATTTTCAGCAGCATATGTTATATTTTCAGCCAAAAATTTAAAAGCATTTATAATGAATGTCTTTAATCTTGAGAGTTTAGATTTAATCTACTTAATGTTATTACAATTATTTATCTTCATTCCATTATCATTTGTTAGGAATGTATCTAAATTATCACTTACTTCATTAATGGCCAACTTTATGATCATGGGTGGGCTTTTTATAGTACTATTCTTTTGCATTAAGCGCCTTTTTATTGATTTAGATTTGAAACCAGAAATTGGAGTTTTATATGGTTTCAATCCAAACTCTTGGACAGTTTTTATTGGTACTGCAATATTTGCTTTTGAGGGTATAGGTTTAATTATACCAGTTCAAGACTCAATGAAACACCCTCAGCACTTTCCACTAGTCCTTGGTTTGGTTATTCTAACGGCCACAGTTTTGTTTATATTGATTGGCTCAATTGGTTATTTAGCATATGGTAAATATATCGAGACAGTTATTTTGTTAAACCTGCCGCAATCAAACTTTTTTGTTAATTTAGTGCAACTTCTTTATTCTATTGCAATTTTGTTGTCAACACCTTTACAGATGTTTCCTGCCATAAAGATTATTGAAAATAAATTATTTCCAAGATTTAAAACCGCTAATAAAAGAAAGGCTTTGGTAGCATCTAATTCAGGAAAATTAGATTGGAAAGTAAAATGGCGTAAAAATGCTTTACGTTCTTTTATTGTCAGTTGTGTTATATTAATTGCATTCTGTGGATACGAAAATTTAGATACATTTGTTTCATTAATTGGTTCATTTGCTTGCATACCGTTAGTTTATATGTACCCTCCAATGTTACACTTGAAAAGTTTTAATATTCCAAACTTTAAAAAAGGAAAATCTATTCTCTTTGTGATATTTGACGTTGCGCTGATAATATTAGGCGGTATTAGTATGGTGTACACCAGTTACAAGAGTGTTACAGGAAACTAATTAATATTTCGTCCGCATCATAATATGCTAATGTCTTCTTAATTTAATCATTCATATATATTTACAGATACATTTACATATACAAACTTTAATTTAAACTATGCATATCCATTTTTTGACTACTTTCCCTTCGGTAATTTGATAAACCCAAAGAATTATTCATAAATACCGATATTTTCCTATATCTTTCCCATTTAAATTCATATTAAAAAATAATTACCAGAACTAATATCTACCGTTGTGATAATAATTATACCTTTCATGATAATCATCTTGAGGGTATGGTGTTCTAGTTGGAGTATTTGGTTGAGTATTTGTCTGGCCTGAAGTTGGCATGCTATAACCATAACTTAAATTACTTTGACTGTTCACTGGCAGGAAACTGTTATTTGGTCCGTTATTATATCCTTGTATATTTCCATTTTTATTGGAATGCTGGTTACTACTTTGATAATTATCGTAATTATTTGGATTGCTACTTGGGAATCCATTAAAATTATTCCTATTTCCATTATTAGGATGATTATTAAAGCTGGTATTATTGTATGCATCACTATTATTATTATATATATTACTATTGTAACCATTATTAGCGTCATTCGTACTAAAATTTGGTTCATATAGGTTATTTGGCTCTTCGTTGAAGTCAGTAGAAAAATTACCATTATTCATAAATGCATCCTTGCTGGTAAATGCACCAGGCATAGTACCAATTTCATTATTTCTATTATTATTATCTTGAGGCAAGGAAGAATCTGTTGCCCGATTCATCATCAATTTATTACGTTTAATTGTATTTTCTCTTGATTTTATTTTTTGTTTCTCCAAATCAAAATCTTGTTCTAATTCATAAACTTCATTAGAACCTTTTTCTTCATAAAATTCATCTTTGTTATTTTTATAAAATGCAGTTTGTGGTGGTTGTATTGGTTGGTATATTACTGTAGCCGGAGGCATATTCATTCTATTTTGATCATATGAAACATTTGTTGGCATATTCTGATCTTTCTCTTTTCTGTATTTACCACATTGACAACACCAACAAAAGAATTCAGAGATACCAGTAACACCTTGTCTAAAGCATGTTAAAATAGCACCCACCAACCATAAAGCTACAATACTAGCTAATACAATACCTACAATTGCAATGATTTTACAAACTTTGTTATCCATACATGTATCCCAACTTTTGAAGCTTTCAGCTGTACTTAATACATCACTTCTTTTAAATACTCTATCCGCTAAACATACATCTATCATTTTGAGATGATTATGTAAGTATAATATAATATCAATCTGGTTCTTATGATCCTATCTGTCAAATCAGATATTATTTCAAGATAACTCTTTCCTGTCACAATATTTAAATATTCTGTTTCAAACTTGATAAAGTTAAGAAATATAATAAAATTAATAAACTGAGATCATTCGATTTGTTATATATACGTATATGTGACATAGGAGAAATCAATAATTTGAATGAAATAGGATGAATCAACGGGCATCGCCTTAGCACATCTTAATTTTATTTTACACTGCTGAACTTTTTCACGATTTAGGAAATTAGTCTGATGTTCTAAAATTAGGCGTATAAAAAAGCCTTTACATTGTGAAAAGTATATAGTTAAATAACATGTAACTTCGTTGATGTAAAGGAATATAAGTTACAATATCAATACTAAAAGGATTATATGAATTCATTTATAATATTCCTTGTTACATTTTTTCATGTATACATATAATTTGTATTTATGTATCAAAGAGAGATAGCATTAAATAACGCCAAAATTTAAATTATTGTAGTGTTTTTTTTAACTATAAATTGATTACATATTTTAATATTATATTAATTATAAAATCTTAATATTTACTGCTCTTTTTTTACCTGGATCTTTACATTCAGTGTGTTTTTTTCATTTGTTTTTGTTGTTTTTGTATTTTATGGTATACTTATTATTGTATTATAATTAATATATCAAATGTTGGTAAATATATAACAATAGAATAAAATAAAAATAAAGTAAAATAAAATGAAGACATATAATGAGTTTAGTTATGTTTCTTTTTATTTTGTCAATTTTTTTTTGTTTCATTTTGTATGTGTGTGTTTGTGTTTTAACATATAATACAACAACCTCCACCACTTGATTTTTCCTGTGGGGAAGTAGTAGATGATTTTGATTGATTTGCTCTTGTTGGTTTTGAATCAATTTTTTTATTACCATTATTTTTATTATCTTTAACATTCGATTTCAAATTGTCATTATTAATATTTGATTGAACATTATTTGATGAATTAATTTGTTCACCATTATTATTATTAATTTGTTCATTATTATTAGTAATTTGTCCATCATTGTTGTTGATATTATCATTTTTTAAATTTTGAATTGATGTATTATTTTCAATTTCATTCATATGCTCTAAATTTTGAATATTATATTTACCACCTTCATCTCTTACAAGACGAGCCAATTCATAAAATGCATCTTGAACATTAATATCTTGTTTTGCAGAAGTTTCGAAGAATGGTGCATTCATATGATTTGCTAAATTCAAACCTTCTTCGTAACTTACTTGTCTTTCAGTTTCTAAATCAGATTTATTACCAACAACAACGATTGGAATATAATCAGTATCTTTAACTCTTTGAATCTGTTGGTAATAACTTAATAATTCATCATAAGAGTTTCTTGAAGTGACAGAGTAAACTAATAAGAAACCTTCACCGGTTCTCATATATTGTTCTCTCATTGCAGAATATTCTTCTTGACCAGCAGTATCTAAAATATCTAAAATAGAGACATCGTTGTCTAAAACGATTTGTTTTCTGTAAGAATCTTCAATAGTAGGGTCGTATTCATCGACGAAATGTGATTGAATTAATTGAATAGTCAAAGCAGATTTACCAACACCACCACCACCAACTACAACTAATTTATACTCTCTTATACTTGTTTTACCTAACATAATTAAACTTTGTATATATATATATTTTTTTTTATTTTTTTTATATTTTGTATATTGTGAATTTAATGATTATTTTTTAGAATGTTTGTATAGTAATTATATCTATATTATTTAACTTTTCCACTAATTAATGCAAATCAAAATAATAATATTAAAAAAAACAAAAACAAAAACTAAAATTATAATTATTCTTATATATTCTAATATATAATTTGAAAAATTGTCCTTTTTAAAATTTAGTACTAAAATTAATCTTCGAAGCAAAAAAAAAAAAATTGAAAAATTATAGTTTTAAGAAATTGAAAAATTTTGAAATATTCGCATCAATCAAATATACAATAAATTAAATTAAATCAAATTAAAATTACACAAAATTACATTAAATTACCCATACAATAAATTAAAACTCAAAACAAAGTTAAACTTTTTGGATGTGTTATTTAAAAAATTTATTTGGAATGTTATAGTTTATGTTAGTTACAAATAATTAACTATGTAGGATATCTTGTATTGTTCACACTATAACGTATTATTATATAATATTGTACTCGCATGTATTAAAAATGTTCTAAACATTTTGTTGTTTTGTTGTTTTGTTGTTTTGTTTGTTGGTGTTCTTTATTTCATGTATTGAATTTTTTCCATAGTAAAAATACATGTATATAAACATATATGTAAAAAATTAAAAATGTTGAGAATGTGACGTACAATTACATCCATCCAAAACCATTTAAACTATATAAAAGAAAATATTTCTGTTTTCAATCTCTCGAATTTCATTATGTGTTATTTATTATGTGTTATTTATTATGTGTTATTATTTATTATGTATGATATTAATGCTATGCTCTCCTCTTTTAATTAATATGTGTGTATTTGTTATACAGTATGGGTTGTTGCTATGGACGATACTATTAATATTTCCAGTTCTAATTATGTTATGGTATGTTATTTTTTTTAAAATAAAAATTAATTTCTTATTTATATAGTTTGATTGGATTAAAACATATACAAAAAAATATTATTGAAATTCGTAGTTTCAATCGGATTATAAGTTGTATTCATAATCCTATTAATTGTAATGAATCGTCTAAAAAATCAATTAGAAAATCGATTATAAAATCTATAGATTCTAAATTTAATTCCATGATATCAATATTGAATACTAGTTTTCAAATTAAATATAGTTTATAAATTATAACTCATTATAAAATTTGTTATAATGATTATTTAAAAAAAATATCCATTATTCTTATATAGTCTTATGTGTTCTTATGTATTCTTATTTGACTGTTGTTTGATTGTTATTACTCCACTTTTTAAATATCCTCAAAAATGATATTCTTTAAATTATTTTAACCGCCGAAGTTGTTTTAATATCTTCTGTCTGTGTGTCTGTGTGTCTGTGTCTGTGTATGTGTCTGTGTATTTGTCTGTGTATGTGTCTGTTTTAAAAGGTAATAGGCTATGTCTCACAAAGAAACATAAGTACTAAATATTAACATATTACTTCTACTACATTATAAGTATGTATATTTTCTAACTCTTCTATAGTTTGTGCACAATAATACAGTACAAACTATTCAAGAGAACCTTGTCTAACTGTATACAGTTAAAAACCTCAAACTCGAAATATATTACTGTTGTGAAAAAATATATATGCAGTGTTTTTTATTAAAAGCTATCTTGTATCATGTTGTACGATATTGGGTTTTTCAATAAATTTAATGAAATTTCAATAAATTTTAATTACAGTAATAAAAAAAGATATATGAAATATATTAGATGAGTTAATGTATAATTTATATTGGTATGTTTTTGTGATTTGGAATTAGAAAAGAGAAAAATTGAAATCAATATATATATAATCAATTAGCATCTTTAAGAAAAATTGAAATCAATATATATATAATCAATTAGCATCTTTAAGAAAAAATGAATATTTCAACTTCGAATCAAACTAAAATAAGAAGATTAAAAAAAGTTGAAGAAGAAGAAAATGCAGCTACTTTACAATTAGGTCCAGAATTTCAATTACAACAAATTAATCATCAAGGTGAAATTGAAGATTTAATTGCATTAAATTTAAGTGAATCACGTCTATTGATTAAAGAAGCGTTGATTCAACGTAGAAAAATATTTAAAAATGCACAAAAGGGTAAAAATTCAAATGATAATTTAAATAATGATAATAAAGATGATGATGATAATGATAATGAATTTTTACAAGCTGAAACACGAGAAAAAGAATTAGAATCTTTGGATTTACTATTGGAACAAACTACTGGTGGTAATAATAAAGATTTGAAAAATTCAATGGAATATTTAACAAATTTTTCAAGATTTAGAGATCAAGAAACTGTTGGTGCTGTAATTCAATTATTAAAAAGTACAGGTTTACATCCTTTTGAAGTTGCACAATTAGGATCTCTTGCATGTGATACAGCTGATGAAGCAAAAACTTTAATTCCAAGTTTAAATAATAAAATCTCCGATGATGAACTTGAAAGAATCTTAAAAGAATTATCTAATTTGGAAACATTATATTAATGAAATATTGAAAAAAAATAAAGAATAACCATAAAATACATTATAAAACAATATAAAATATGTAATTATATATATAATTTAATATTATAGTTAAAAAAAAATAATTAATGACATTTATTTTTCATTATTTTTATTCTTAAATAGTTTTATTAATGTATTTATGTATTACCATTATGCTAAAGTATAAAATTTTGTTTTATTAGTTCTTCTTAAAATATCATTTCATATATGATTTCATATTAATTATTATATCTCTTTACAACCATTTCAATTGTTCATTACATTGTTTTATGGTGAAAGTTTTATTATTCTTATATTTCAAAAAAAAAATTAAATAATAAATCAATCAATTGTCCTTAGTGAAAAATTTACCTGCACCATTTTTCCACCATCTCATCAAACAACTATTAATAGTAATTTGAATATTATTTTCATCATTATAATTACATTGACACCTTTCCGATATACGCATATAATATGGATATGGACATGTGGTGAAAGGTGAGTGACTATATCCAATCTCATCAAAATGGATTATTTCGTCCTTTTTTAGGAATAATGCAGCAGCAATACTATGAACAGGTGCATCACCCCATCTTTCATAATAAAATCCACCTGTAGATTCAAGGTAATCAAAAAATTCTTGATATTGAGAACTTCTGAAAAAATTTAAATCTCCAACTTCAAAATTTGACCAAAAATGGCACATATTATAAGCACAATCACTTTTTCTACCTAATCCGAAGTTACCAAGTATTTCTTTGTCAGTAATAAAATCATATGCATTTGTTGACATATCGATATCAGTTGTATTGAATTTTAATTCAATATATTGTTCTACCGTATCCCATAATGTGGGTATCGTTTCTTCATATTCATATGTACTAATAACAAAACCATACTTTTTATTTTGTTCTTTCATTAATTTAAATGGATCGTAAGGAAAATCGCAAAAATACTCAACATCAGGCTCAACTCTAAAATAATAATCATAACTAGAAAGAACTGGCTGTCTATAAAAATAACCTGAATTGAACCGACACATATTTCTATATGATTTTGAACCGCCATATATAACCTCATCGTGCTCCATTCTCTCCAGAGTTTCCTCAAAACGGGTTTCATTGATTGAAGATGGTCTATCCCAATCTGACGGTGGAACTCTGACATAATTGGTTTTACCACTAGCCATTGCTGTAGTAGCTTCTTTAAATTCTAAGGAAAAATGAACATCATTCATAAATGTCCAATCGTAATTATATTTCCAATTGAATCTATCTTCAAGGGATCTCATCGATCTCAAAACTTCTTTCAATTCCCAATTTCTTGTAAGCATCAAAATAGTTGCATTCTCTTTTTGTAATGATAGTTCAAAGTTATCATTAAATTTTTTTGCAACATTGCTATCGTATGTATTTGTGGATAATTTCAAATCTGAGTAGTAAACTCTCCTTCTAATGGAGTCATATTTCGATAGCAATTGGTTAGAACTCTTAAACAGTGTATTCTGAAGCATATGCATCGAAAAGTCTTTATTGAATACATAAAACAGACTACCACATGACCATAATATTACTCCAATATAATAGTATAAGATATATTTTATCATTTCATCTTTTTGTGGTTTATATGGCTCGATAATAATAAAATTAATATTTGATCTAAATATAAATATGATTAATTATTTTATCGTATTCTTCAATTGTATAATTTTGTTTTAACTTAACAATTACAAATAAACAGTTTTAAGCAAAACTTATATGTTCAATTCATTAATCAACCTTGACGCCAAAATTAATTTTTAAATTCTTAAATTCCAAATCCAGTAATTTTACGAATAAAATCTAGCCGAAAGGACCAGAATATTTCGAAACTAGTCTTTATGCTCTAAAGCAACATTATAATTTAAAATTAATGACTGGAATGCAAAACATACTTGTAGTTGGATTTATTTCAAAAATAGTATAAATAAAATAAAATAAGTTTTAAAATAATTAAATTATAAAAGGTAAATTGTTTATATCTCAAAAATCGTTTAAGAAATGCAGGTGAGGGGCTTTAATGTAAGATTAAAGGACTTTTAGAATGTTGGAATAATATTCATAATCTAATTGGCAAGTTATTGTTAGTCTTAATATCATTGGTCTTTTCGTATATTGGTAAACTAGCACTATTACTTGATTTTATGAAAATGGAAGAAATCCCTCCTTGTATAACACCTCCTTGTGGTTTTTTAGATTTGTCAGATAAAAAGGTTGCAACATCATTAATATTTATTAACATTTCATCAACGCTATGTTCATTAAATTCACCAATCTTTATACTAATTAAATTATCGTTATTTGGGACATATGATGTATTTTTACAGATGTTTCTTACTTGAGCCCTTACATATCTTGCATCACATTCTTCTTTTTGTTTTTGAAATCTTAATTTCTCAGCTCTAGAAAATTTAAGAACAAATGGAAGTTTTTTGTTACTATTATAAAATTTGTTACCAAGGACAGTAGGTAGCAAATGATGAACTCTGTAGTCGGCAACAATTAAATCGAAATCTTTGTATAATTGGTTTAATTTCGAACCTCTATATCTACGTTTTAGATTCTTTAAGCCTATAATTTCTTTAAAGGTATCAGTAGTAGATTCATCTGATGACAAAGTTTCAATGTAAAGTTGTGAAGGATCTTTGGTTATTAGCAGAATTTTTAAATCACTTGGTTTATTCATCTTACATGCTGATAATGGAATAATTCTTGGAATAAAGTCTTTGGTAATTCCCATTTTTTTACCCATGTTAATTTGTACATGGATATTCTTATCATTTTTAATTACTGGGTCCGTTTTATGACGTTGTATCAATGATTCTAAAGCCTTACGAGCTTCTTTGCTTTTGTTTAATTTTAAATTGCTTGACATTTCGTTTTATTCACCAATTCTTATTACAATCTATAATTTTCTTTAGTTTAAATGGAAATTAAGATAAATCGTTAGTATAGCTTATTAGATTTATAGTAATCAGAATAATGTAGAGGGTTGTATATCATATTGTATTCAATATAAATCTTTATATAAATGCTTGGTACAAATTATTATCGATGAGATGAGTTGAAATTTTTTTTTCAAAATTGTCTTAGGAAAAATTCGCATCAGCATGCAAAAATTAACTGAAGTACTACCATATAAGATAAAGGTTTCAGATATTGAATTCAATTTAAATAAGATTAAAATACTATCTTGGAAACTAAAATGAATAAAATCAGAAAAATTAAATTCATTTTCTAATTAAAACTGTAAAGTTTATGTTTATACAATTAACCACTTGAAACACTCATCTTACAATGATGTTTATACTGTAATCGGAAAATATGATCAACTTGATTTATACAGAATAGTAAATCTATTGTAATTTAATGTTATATTACTTATTTAAATAAAATAAAAACAGATATTACACACTTATTTAACCATTATTTAATAAAATAAGGTGCCAGTTAGCTAAACAAATATATTAATTTTTTAAAACCATTTTACTCATGCGAACATTTCAGCGACATCAGCTGGTAATTCTTCGATTTGAGTGGAGTAGAATTGTTCTAATTCTCTCATAGCACCAACATCTTGGTTAGTGACAAAGTTGATAGCAACACCCTTTCTACCGAAACGACCACCTCTACCAATTCTGTGAATGTAGTTTTCTTTGTTGGTTGGTAAATCGTAGTTGATAACTAAAGAAACTTGTTGGACATCGATACCTCTAGCTAATAAATCGGTAGAGATTAAGATTCTGGAAGAACCGGATCTGAATTCCTTCATGATGACATCTCTTTCTTGTTGTGGTAAATCGGAGTAAATTGAGGAAACAGTGAAGTTGTTTTCAGTTAACTTTTGAGTTAATTCTTCGACCTTTCTTCTGGTGTTACAGAAGATAACAGCTTGGGTAACGGAGATAGAATCGTATAAATCGGTTAAACAATCGAATTTGTATTCATCTTCTTCGACGTTAATATAAAATTGCTTAATACCTTCTAAAGTTAATTCATCCTTCTTGACTAAGATTCTGACTGGGTTTCTCATGAATTTAGTTGTAACTTCTAAGACATCCTTTGGTAAAGTAGCAGATAATAAGACAACTTGGGTACTTGGTGGTAACATTGTGAAAATTTGGTAAATTTGTTCTCTGAAACCAGAAGATAACATTTCATCGGCTTCATCTAAGATGAACATCTTGATCTTGTCAGTCTTGAATCTTCTTCTTTGGATATTGTCAGAAACACGACCTGGAGTACCAACGACGATTTGAGCATCTCTTAAACCTTCGCTATCTTCAACGAAAGAAGTACCACCAATACAAGCGTGAACCTTAACGTCCATGTTGAAAGCTAAAGCAATAACAACCTTTTGGATTTGTAAAGCTAATTCTCTGGTTGGAGCTAAGATTAAAGCTTGTGGGGCCTTGATAGAACTGTCGATTCTTTGTAAAGCAGCAATGGAGAAAGTACCAGTCTTACCAGTACCAGATTGAGCTTGAGCTAAAACATCGTGTTCTTCAACAATTGGTAAAATAGCACGTTGTTGAATAGCGGATGGTTCTTCGAAACCGTAACCATAAATACCCTTTAACAATTCTTCCTTTAAGTTCATGTCATCGAACTTGTAGACAACTTTGTCATAGTTGGTTTGGATTTGATTTTCTTCAACTTGAGAAACACCTTCAGCAGACATTTTGTATTAAATAGTTACTTGTAGTTCTATTAATCTTCTTTAGTGATATGAAATACAAAAGAAAAATATATATGAGAGAAGTTAATAAATACAAGTATATACCTGATAATTAAAAAAGATATTAAAATATATTTGAATATATAATTAATAATTAATAATTAATATTTTTTTTATAGTCTAATGAGATGAATATAATAAATTATAATTGCATCAATATAAAATTTCCATAAAATTGAAATTTTCATAAAATTTTTATTTAATTTATTTCAAAAAAACTGATAGATTAAATTTTATAACGAAAGGCAAAAAAAAAATTATTATAATTAAATATTTAAAATTATATACAACCATCTTATTGAGAATATGAACTTATTTTGTACTTGTATAGTATAAGAGTGTTAATATTTCGTGGATATTCAGTATAAATGAGTATGAGGAAGTGTTAAAAAAAAAGAGATGTAAGTAAAGAATACACCTATCTATTAATTAATTTTCATTAAATGGTGTAAAAATTGAAATTTTGAAAAAAAAAAATCGATGACTTTTAAGAAGAGTGTTACAATAACTTAACAGTAGAATATTTAACTTTATTGGACAACTTATTGAATTAATGTTGTAGGTAATTATTGAGATGAACTATATAGTTAATGGATATATATGCTCCAATAATTTAAAGTGAAAAATGTTGATAGGACGTCTAATAGTAAATAATATACGTGCTAATACATAAAATCAAGTGAAAAAAAAAAATTTTATTGAAAAATTTTTCATTCAAACTGAAATTGTTCAAAAGTTAAAGAAAATTTTTTACTTTCCTGATATTTAGCAACAACGAGATGAACTTTGTAAAAATAAGCAAACCAATTTTAGTGATAAGTATTGTGAAGAGATATTGTCGTAGGATCTTTTTTAATTCCAAGGTTTATATGAGATTTTCTTAGTACTAATATTTTAGAATAGTTCATTACTGATAGATTTGGATAGATTTAATTAGTGATAATTTAATCTATATAGTAGATAATAAGTATTCAATATGTTAAGGGAGTTCAATCTTTTGATGTTAAAAGGTAAAGCTTAGTATCATTGGATCTGAACAGAATCTAAAATCAATTAGTTAAGAACTAGTTTGTAAATTAGAAACAATATATATGTTTTGAAACTGTTGATAAATTAAACTATTATCTTATTATGGAATCAATTATCATAATGACATCTTGTAAATCTTAGTGACATGTGCCTTTTATGCAAAGTTTTATGTATATAATTGTAAAAACTAGTAAAATTACTTGATTATTAGAGTTTTATTTATTTGAAATATATAAAAAAATATTTTAACTATTTAAGATATGTTTTATAAAAACCTTAAATTTGTAAATGAATTGTATTTGAGGAAAAATATTTCTTTATGCATCTTAACGGGAGTAAGACCAGACGTTCTTTAATAAACCATCGTTTTGAGCTAAACGATTTAAAGAGTCATCGGCTTCACCTCTACCTCTAACCTTACCGGATAAAGCGTAAGTGATGTATTCACCTGGGATAGCTCTACCTTCTTCGTCAACCTTAGCAATGTTGATTTGAACGGAAGCGTGGTCCTTGGCTTTGATGATGTTGTTGGTAGCAGAACACTTTCTTGGAACGTATAATTCGACCTATGGATAATAATGTAATTTTATTCATTTAAATATTATTAATTATAACAAAAATGATTAATAATGATAAAATGATAAAAAATATGTGATGTTAGTAAAAACTATTGTCTTTTAAAAAATTTAAAGGAATATTTATTGATGTATTTTAAATTTGGTTTATTATAATCGTATAATCGACAAATGAAGTGAAATTGATAATATATTTATCGTAATTAATTGAAATACACAATGTCCATATTATCTTCCATAAATCAATAGAATTAAAATTGAAGATAATATTAGATGTTGAAATATATCAATTTACCAAGTATGTGAGGTAACATCTATTATTATAATGCATATGCAAAACAGCGTATTAAGCATAATAATCTACTGTTTTTAATCACAATAACAAAACACTACTTTTTTCATAATCAACACATATGATATTTCAGAAATAGTGCAATATGAACTAATATAAAACCACATCTATTGTATATTGTATATTGTATATTGTATATTGTACATTGTAAAGTAGTATCAATCTCTTATTTGGATATAAAATAAAATTATTTTCAATGTTATCATATATTTTAAAGTTTCTTGGATTTTAATCATGTTTATAAACACATATTGTTACAATTCGTGTTTTTGTAATTTAATAATCTGTATTATCAATCTCTTATACTCTTATAATAAAAACATTCTTAATCCATCTTGTAAATTTTCTATTCTTATAATTCATAAAATTAACATACTAATTGACCTCTATCGTTTTCCATTGCGGCTTATTTGGTTAATGTGTTTGGATGTGGTTACTTAAAAAATAGAACTATATTTAAATAATAAGAAATAGACTTCTTTATATATAAATTGATAATAAATACTAATATAATTAATTATTTACATATAAATTTAAATTATCATTACAATATTTTACTATGTAAAACTTCATCTTGAATAATAAGAAAATTTATTATTAACAATCTATGTTGGTAACTAATATTCATTCAATGTAGATAATAATAAACACTAATTATTATAAATTTATTTTCATAATAGAAATTTGAAAATAAATGAAAAATTAATAGTTAGTTCATAATCTCAATTACAAAAAGAATATACTATACCACATAATAAATTTCAATTTGTTTCTTCTCTGTTCAATGGAATCCAATGAGATAAAATATTGAAAAATAGAAGGAAAAAATAAAACAAATCTCTTTCTAGACAGAAGATTTCTTTCAAAGTCTAGTGAGAAATTTAGACAGAACAGATAACATTTATTCCACTAAATTTAATTTCAGTTAGTTTTTTAATTTGTTCTCTATATTTTTGCGCATAATCTATTTTTTATTTTCAGTTTTATTCGATTTCGTTTTTTTTTAAATTTACACATTTCCATTTGAATGAACAAATTCAAAAAATGTACCTTCGCTTCAAAAAAATTAGTTTTAATAATGTTTTTTCAAAACAAATATTGTGCTGTTGGTGGTGTATGGGTTCACACAGTCACATTATTTCAATTTTTAAATATTTCTTTGAATATATATATATTCTATAATATCAAAACTATGGATATTTTATTATAAGGATAATGTATAATTATAATAATTTTAATTTATTAAAAAAACTATGCTTATTTGATATTAAATTATTAATGAATATATGTATTTATGTAATTATGTATTAATTTATTATTTATTTGGGTTAAGTTCGTTAAAACATTGTCTAGGTATTGCAATTAAATGACACTATAGAATGGACATTAATATTTTTCTTTATAATATTGTACATTTTGTCTTCTTTTTCTTTTTCTTTTTTAAGTCTTTATCGTTTGAATCGTCATTATTTGTTGTAGAAGTGTTATTGTTAGGTTTACTTGAATTTCTTTTTGGTAATATATTTTTCATAAAATCTGATGATTCTTGAGTTTCTGCTAATTTTTTATTAACAATTAAATTAATTGTTGATGAAAATAATTCATCAATATTATAATTGTTTTTGGAAGAAACTTGAATATGACCATTCAATTTTAAATTTTTATAAACGTCATCAGCTTCTTTTAAATTAATTAAATCATCTTCTAAATCAAGTGAATTATCAAAATATAAATCTCTCTTTAAACCAACTAAAATTATTGGAATTCCGATAGCAAAATGTTTAACTTCAGGAATCCAAATATTTTCAGCATTTATTAATGAAGATGGGCTATCTATTGAATAACAAATAAAAACCACATCGGCTTCGTTATATGCAAATGGTCTAAATTTTTCATCATTTTTAGCTGTTGAAACATCCCAAAATGAAAATTCAATTTTTTTATTATATGAACTTTCAACATAATGTCTATATTCATTTAAAACTTTCGGTATGGATTTAGTTGTATTTGTATTTGTTATTGAATCCTCATCTTCTTTAATGTTATTAATTTTGGTATTATTTTTTATATAAGTTAATAATAATGAAGTTTTACCAATTGTTGAATCACCAACAATTACAATTTTAATTGGAATACAATTATTAAATCTATATTTTTTATCATTAATTTGCTTCATTTGATGAAAACTAATAATATCATTATTATCAATATCTAAATTTGGAATTTCAAAATTTAAAAAATCATTCAAATTTTCTTTTTCATTATTATCTAATTTTGATTTTGAAATTGTATTAGATATTGAAATAGATTCATTACCATTCATTCTTGTATTACTACTAGAATTAGTTAAACTATGTTGGTTAAATTCATCATTTGAATAAACCTCTGTATTATTATCAATAATTTTATGTGGATGAGTATTATCAGTAACAGCAGTTATTGTAGAATAACTATCTATTACATCAGTCATCATTTACATGTATAGTGTTATTTTTTATATTTTATTATTTTTAGTTATCCTTGAAAATAACAATAATTACATTTGACACTATTTTTTTTTTTTCATTTCTTCTATAAACATAAAGCCATTTATATATATACCATGTTAAGCATTTCACTTAATTATGTATTAGATTAAAATAAAATAAAATAAAAAAAAGTGTCATTATTTTTACTATAGTATATTACACTATATAATTATGTTTCTTTTATAAAAATATATATAAATTTCGAAGAGAGTTGACCGTATAACAATTATTTACCTTAAATTTTAATATTAATTAATTATTGATTATATAAACCATCCTATTAATTTTTGAAAAAATTAATATTACCGAAAAATTAAATTAAGAAAACTCCGAAGTAAACATTGAAAAAAATTGAAAATTATAATATTAATCAAAATTTAATTTTTTTGAGTAAATTAAAATTTCGTAAAAAAAAATTTAAATAAATTTCTTTTAAAATTGTATTTTTTTAGAAGTGTATAATGTCACACACACACACAAAACAATGACTTTTATTAATTACTATTGCCTTCACGATCGTATTAATCGTTAAAACAAAATTCATAATCGAATTTACAATGAATTGAATTTTATTTTATTTTATTTTATTTTATTTTATTTTATTTTATTATATTAAAGAATTGTGTACAACTGATTTAAATTATTATGTATGTAATGGATTTTTTCACAACAAAAAAAATAAAAATCATTTAATTAACTCAATTTTTATTAACAAATGCATGTATAAAATACATAAATGTTTCAATCATAATAGAAAGAAAAAAGGAAAAACATTAATTTTATGATTGAGGAAATTTTAAGAGATTTTTTAAGGCGGGTAAGTTATAACTACCATTCATGTGACATTATATAGTTATAATATATAAATTAATTTATTGAATTGTTCTAATTGACTTTATATTGTGACACATATCATTAATTTATGTATTAAGTGGAATTAATGAACCAATATATTATAAGAAATCACGGCATTATATTTATGTAAGTTTTTAAATTATGTTGCTGTCGCATGAATAAGGTGATTGTCCTTCTATTCTTTAATGTATACTTATATTTTTATGTAATGAAATTTTGGACTTCGAAAGTGTAAATGTTGAAATGTTAATTAAAATAAAGCTGACAGATTCATATTTTTTTAAAAAGAAATATTATTTTATGATTTCATTGTTAAATGATGTTTTACGTTTTTTTATAATTTTACAGGAATTTTCTCAATAATATATTGTGGGCACAAATAATAAAAAAAAAAGTTGAACAATTTATTATTTCTAAACATAATAATATATACATATTTATATTTTATCATTTCTGTATGTCTTTAAAATCAAAATTACATAAATGTTCTTTATACCAATATTTAAAAATGCGTCAATTATTTACTATATTAAGATGATTATAAATATAGGTACATAGTAAACAGATGGAGCGAATTCAAGTTAATTTTGAAAAATAAGAAGTTAAAATTTAATGAAAAAAAAGAGAGGTCCGATATATTAAAAGGTAATTTATATAAATAAAAAAAAAGAAATGTTAATAAGATATATCTTTTATTCAATTTTATATCTAACCACTAAATAATTTTCTTAATTTGACAGATTACAAAAACAATTATAACATTAATTGAATACTAAAGTATTATTTCCCAGATTTCCCATATTTTCATCATATATTTTCACCCAGTTATTAAACGAACACAAGTACATATACTATGTCAAATACCAGAACTGCAAGATCTAGAAGTTTATCAAATTCAAATGTATTTTATGGAACAAAAGAAAATGTGCTTTTAGATCCAGGTAACCATCCTGAATCTCATTTTGAACCCCATATGTCAGCATTCAGATTTAAAATGAGATCTTATCTGCTGCAATATGTCTGTTCACAATCAATCTATTTATCAAATTGGCAAAAAAAATATAGATCTAAATTTTTGGATTTTTTTTTTTCATATTCTGCATCATTAGCATCACATACGTTTTATGTGATTTGTTTACCAATACCTGTATTTTTTGATCAGTATAATTTAGTTCGTGATTTAGTATATATCATTGGTTATTCAATTTATTTAAGTGGGCTTTTAAAAGATTATTGGTGTTTACCAAGACCTGAATCTCCTCCATTACATAGAATTACATTAAGTAAATACACGTCAAAAGAATATGGTGCTCCTAGTTCGCACACAGCAAATGCAGTTGGTGTGACTTTATTATTTTTAACTAGAATTTGGCAAAATGATTCAATTTCAAATTGGTTAAAATTATTTTATTTAGGTTTAGCAATTTTTTACAATTTAACTCTTGTATTAGGTAGAGTGTATTGCGGAATGCATGGAGTGTTTGATTTAGTAAGTGGTGCGATAATTGGTGTTATCTGTTTCTTCGGTAGATTAATAATTCCTAATTTACTTAAATCATTAAATTTTAAATCAAAAGATTATATTCTATATCCAATAATCTGTACTATGTGGTCTATATTAATATTACTGTACCATATTAAGCCAATTGATGTTTGCCCATGTTTTGATGATAGTGTTGCATTCATTGGTGTTGTAGCAGGTATGGATTTATGTCATTGGATAATTGAAAGAAATTCAATGGAACCAATAATTAATAATTTAGGTGATATGAAAAATGCAAAATTATCATTAATTTTAATTAAATTTTTATTAGGAGTTGGCTGTGTTATTATTTGGAAATATGTAATAAGTAAAAAGATATTACAATTTATATTGAAAAACATCTTCAGATTAAAAGATGATAGAGATTTAATTAATTCTAATTTACAAAATTGGGTAAAACAAAATGAGCATGAATGTGCACCATATTTAGGTAGATCAAATTTTGAAATATATTTAAGATTTTTAACATATGAAGGTATCCCAGTGACGGTATTGTTATTTTGTCCATTTTTTTTCAAAACACTTGGGTTGATATAATATAATTATAACTAAGTATATTACTAATTCTTTCCCACTTCGTTGTTTGATCATAAAGATTTTCACCTTTTATATATATGTAATTAATCTAACCATTATTAAGAAAAAGAAGAGAAGTACTCTTTATACATGTTAATTATAAAATCACTTAGAGAAAATGTTCTTTATTTTCTCATACCGAAATGAATTCAAGATAATAAAAAAGTGGTACGGTAAATATACTGAACAATATATTCTGATCATACCTTTTTTCGGAACGAGAACAAAAAAAAAAAAAGAAAAAAAAAATTAAAAGATTGAGATTAAGGAGAACCCTTAATTTTACTATTTTCGGTAAAACTGTATACCAATTACAGTAAATCAAACTCAAAATCCTATCTTTAATTGATGTATTTAAATACATCAATTAAAATACATAATTCAAATTATATGATACTAAATTTAATAAAACAAAATATTTTATACTGTTGGCATATTAATTAAAAGTTATATATTCTAATACAAATACATTATATTACCAAAATAATTAACATTTTTAATTATGTATCTTGACAAATTGCAATTGATCAATAAAAGGATCTTGATAATTATTTTCATAACTCAGAACCATTACAAATGGATTTCTCAGTCTCGTTTAGCATACGGTACTTCTTTAAAAACCAATAAACTAAATAATACCTAAATACTTTATAAAAATACTTAAAATTTCTATTTTTTTTATTATTATTTTCCAATTCTTAAAAAACTCAACAAAGTCTTTACGTACCTTGTTCAATTCAAAATAAAATTTTGTTACTTTAATTTAATATCCTTTAATTATATTCAAATATGTAAATATTTGAAATTTCGTAAATTTTTATTATAGGAAATTTTCAAATTCTTACGCTTGTCCGGACAATTATTAACTCATTACAAATACGTTTTTTTAAAGAAATTTAATTTAATTAACCTTACTAATGAAATAAAAATAACAAGAAACTAAAAGTTTTTTGAGAAATCAATTATTATATTTATATATATTTAATATATAAAGGATAAGTTTTAAAAATCTTCAATCGATTCTATTTTAACATTTTTTATCATATACTTTAAGTATTTTAATTTTTAAAGAATTACAACTAATAATAATAAAATATTATATATACTTACTCTGTTTCTTCTATATTTTAATTGGCATTCTATCAATTTTTTTCAATACCAATTTCTTTTTTTACATATTTTCGAATTTTTTAAAATTTCACTAAGGCATTTTATCTCGTATAAAGTATTACTCAGGTTATATATATTACTACGTGAAAAGGTTACAAGAAAAAGAAATTGAAAATTAAAAAATTGAAAATTAAAAAAACTAATATATACATAGTGAAAAATTATCGTTAAACTACAATATAATAAGAAATTAATTGATTCTAGAATTGTGATTTCAATAACTTTTTTTTTTTCAATTACAGAATACTTTTCTTTTTGTAATATTTAATATCGATTATTAAAATATATAAAAGAAATTAAATCCATAACAAAGTTATTTTTTCACTTTAAATTACTGATAAAGAATCATATCCACATTCAAACTGTTAAGCAGGTCAAAAATTTTTATAATAACATTTTAATAATCAATTGATTTAAAAATATCTATAATATAATAAATATCATGTCTGGCGTTGAAGAAATAGATTATGAAGCTTTACCGG
Source organism: Tetrapisispora taiwanensis (nom. inval.) (assembly GCA_030573835.1). Taxonomy (NCBI): domain Eukaryota; kingdom Fungi; phylum Ascomycota; class Saccharomycetes; order Saccharomycetales; family Saccharomycetaceae; genus Tetrapisispora; species Tetrapisispora taiwanensis (nom. inval.). The sequence continues at coordinate 408,971 of JAJMDZ010000003.1, forward strand.
ATTCTGCTCCATTAAGTTCTCAATTATTGGCTGGTGCATTCGCTGGTATTATGGAACATTTTGTAATGTTTCCATTCGATGCATTAAAGACAAGAATTCAATCACAAACTCAAACTAATTTACCAAAAAATTTAATTAAACAAATTTCCAAAATTACAACTACCGAAGGATCTTTAGCTTTATGGAAAGGTGTACAATCGATGATTTTAGGTGCAGGTCCTGCACATGCCGTATACTTTGGTACTTATGAATTTATGAAAAAATCTTTGATCGATCAAAAGGATATACAAACACATCAACCTTTAAAGACTGCAATTAGTGGTGCAACAGCTACAATTGCTTCTGATGCTCTTATGAATCCGTTTGATACAATTAAACAAAGAATGCAATTAAGTGGTACTGAAAAAACTTGGACCGTGACAAAAAACATTTATAAAAAAGAAGGTCTACGAGCATTTTACTATTCATATCCAACTACCATCGCAATGAATATTCCATTCGTTTCTTTGAATTTTGTTATTTATGAATCATCAACTAAATTGTTTAACCCAACAAATGAATATAACCCATGGATTCATTCATTATGTGGTGCTATTAGTGGTGCTACTTGTGCTGCAGTTACTACTCCATTAGATTGTATAAAGACAGTTCTACAAGTTAGAGGTTCTGATTCCGTCTCTTTGGGCGTAATGAAAGAAGCAAACACTTTCAAAAAGGCAGCTAGTGCCATCTATGAAGTACATGGTTGGGGTGGTTTCTTAAGAGGTATTAAACCAAGAATTATTGCCAATGTTCCAGCAACTGCAATTTCGTGGACTGCTTATGAATGTGCAAAACACTTTTTGATGGCTGATCAAAAACTCATGTAAATAATTAAATAGATGTGTTATAGAATCATATTAGAAACAAATCATTTAGTTACGATTCTAACAAAAGTTGAATCGGACAATTAAAAATCTTATTTAAGTAATTTTATTATTCATTATTATATAATTCAATTATATAGTTAAAATAAGAAGCATGCATTTGATCAAATTTATTTTAATCAGTTTTAAAATTCTATATGTTTATATAATAATTATTTACATGTTTATACATTGAATATTTTCTTTTAGCTTTCATTAGAGTTCATCATTGTGTTACGAATGTTTTCCATACCTTGTGTATATCTATGCCCATCAACATCCCACAGTACAGGGTAGTTTGGATCATCAAGTCGACAATCCATTTCACCAATACTATTATCCCAATCTTCAATATCTTCATTTGATATGCTATAATCTGGTTTATTAACAGTCCCTTTAAAGTCAGCGTTTCTTCCAATTGTACCATAATCAGTAACTTGGTAACGCTCTGTTCCAGAATTAGTAAATCTAAAACCTTTTTTTAACTGCCTATCTCTCGACTCTGTTGTCATTCCAGCTAAAATATGAATAGGTGTATTCTTAGTATCAAAATTTGCATAAGTATAATAATCTGAAGCGGCTAGTAGCGTGTGTTTAAAATCCCATTTAACATCATAACCACAAAATGTATCTTTTATGGCATTCCATAACTTCATCCTTGCGCAAGTTGGTAACATTTTATATGAGTAATCGGTCCATGGAAATGCCACAACATGCATAATGGCAAAAAATATCATTTCTAAACATAAGACTATATTTTGCCATTTATAACTATATTGTGCCTTTTCTATAGCGTCGGTAATGTTTACTCCAATCGCTCCTGTCGAAATTAAAAGTTCAATTATTATGCTTTGCCAATACGATGCAAAAATTATTAATTTCACACACATAAATTTACTCCAAGGATTAAACTGCTTTAAATCAGATGAAAAATATATCCAAAAAAGGGCTAAATTGTATAATGACCAAGTGACAGAAATATTATATAAAAATAAAAGCAGATACCTTAATCTTACAGAATTAAAAGTATCAAGTAGAAGAAGAGCACAACAATACAATGGCTTGAACCAAACATATTGAAGGATCCCTCTTTTGACTTGAAGGAAATCTTCTGGGTCCGATAAGTCAATACGGTTAATGAATTTCCCTACAATGAATAAAGGGTGTTCCATGCTACCATGAACTAATGCAAGTTCTGTTACTATCCTTCTCTCACCACCTAACAATAAAGTCATTAATGAAAAAAATGTAAATATAATAAATGCTTCATAAACTTCTCTTATCGGATCAGTTATATACTTTGCGTATACCGGTTTAACTATAGATAGAAAGCATGTTAAACTAAATACAGGAACCACCAATAATATTCTAATGACCAATCTTTGTTCAAAAGGTTTTCTATAAGTTTGCAAATGCCGTATGATATCAAAAAGTGATATAGTTATAGCTAAACAGGATGATAAAAGACAAATACTTTGAACCATTCAGAATGTCTATTGTGTTAATTTTTTTTCTACCATGAGATGAAATTGTTTCCTGGTTTTATTAATAATTAGCTAGACTTACTATGTTTAATTTTAATTTCGCTAATCGGTTTTTATAAATAAAATAAAATGAACTTTATAGATATTACTTTATAAATTTATTCTTTATTTTCGTATCTGTGAAATTGATTAAGTGATTAATTATAATGCAAATTCAATTTTAAAAGTTCAGTGTACCGTTTCCGCGATGACTTAAAGGGTCAATCAACATATTAAAAATTGAAATTGCTAAAAGCCTTCTTGAGTTCGCAACTTTTAATGGACACAATTTGTTATCAAATTTTCATTGCAAAATCTCAAATTCTAATATATATTATTTACATGTTATTTTTATTTACAGAAAAATTATTTATAACGTTATCTTGTAAGCCATTAAATGTCAGAGGAAACTATATATATAAGGGTGTAATGTTCTCCAAGTTATTTTGAATAAATAATGAATTCCATAAAAACGATTCTGTGATTATAAATTAATTCAGTTATGTGTTATTATCTTGCTTCTTCTTTGTCCTTTCTTCTAACTTCATTTGCCTCATCAATTTCCTCTGGTTTTTTCTCTCTCTTAAATCATCATTATCTGTTTTCATACTTTTTGTATCTTTTTGTAACGGGGATAATCGAATTAACATTCTTGAATTTATAGATCCCAGTATAACTGGCTTAATTGAATAATTTTGATAGATATCGGAAAGGTTTTTAATAATCAGCTCCCTCTGTTGTAATTCTTTTTTATTTATCTTGTTATCCATATCATTCAAGCCTAATTCGAATTGAGATAACCAATTTTGAGATGTAGTCGATGACTCGTCGATATAAATATTAACTTTCAATCCCTTTGTTAAACTAACCTGGACTTCATGCGCTTTTTGTTTATTTAAGTCGTCAATATCAATCTTCCAGGTTATCCTGAGATGTTTTATTTGGTTAGATGATTTGGTATTATTAGATTTTATTTTGAATTTATGACTACTTGCACCACTATCTAATAGTTGCTGAATTTTGTCTTTAGCTAGCTCTTCATTATATAATTTCAATGCATGTGATGGTTCAATCCTTTTAACAATTGGAATTGTTGAATTGTCATCACTTTTTACAAAATTCACTATTTGAAAACCATGTATATCCAAATCTAAATTTGACACAAAATCTCTAATATTAGAGTCAATAATTTTGTCCTTAAATTCATCGAGCAATTTTATTTTACCATTTTTATTGCATTTCAATATTTTTTTATAAATTTCTGTTGCTGCTAGTTTTGCTTTATCAGTACCATTTATCCAGTGTATTGCATGCCTGTTTCTTTTTATTGTTGGAATCGATTTTTTAAATGGCGTATATGTGTTAAATTTTCCTCTATTGTTATTATTACTATGATTACCATTATTATTATTTATATTAGATGATGGCCTCTTATTCGGTATTGATCGACCCTTCCCTTGTGGATCTTGTAAATTATATCTGTCTTTTAAGTTAGATGAATTATTTAGTAATTTTAAAATATTATTATTTAGATTTAATTCTCTATAGTTAATGGGTTTAGAAAATAAATACCTTTTCAAAATTGACAATGGTGTCTTTTGATTGAAGTAAATTTTGTTATAATAAATATGCATGATTCCTCTTAAAACATTGATATTGTCTTTTCGTGATGATTTTTAGTATATCAGTTTAAAGTCTCCAGTAAAAAACTAAATCGATAGTAATTACTTAACAATATCTTCTGTATTCTATTGATAGGGAATCTGATTGGCTTTATTTCCTTAATTGGGCATATTTTATTTTATGCATGATCAAAATCGATGTCAAACACTTTTAAGTTAAATCGGGTCTGGTTTAATTTTAATTATAAGAGCTACCGTATCACGTGATACTTTTAATTGGACGACAGATTTTGAAGCACTGAAGCTATAGGACCTATTAAATATTATACAACATAGTTTTACTTACTTAATTATTAAATCACCTGGAATTGTGATTAAAATGTGATAATAGAGTATTTTATTATTTTAGTAATGTACAAAAAGTTAATATAACTATTGGATATATCAAAATTATATTTTAAAAAGGTAATTGGATGGAAAAATTAAATGAAATCATCATAGTTTTGAAAGTCCCAAAAACAAAAAAATAAAAATTACATTTAATTAATTATTGAATAATTTAGATCATTGATGTTCATCCACACCTAAAACCATAGCTAACAAGGCCATTCTAACATACAAACCATATTTCATTTCTCTGAAATAAGCAGCACGATGATCATAATCAACTTCTTCTTTAATTTCATTAACACGAGGTAATGGATGCATAATAGCCATATTTTGTTTAGCATGAGCTAAGATCTTATTATCGATGATATAAGTGTCCTTCAAACGTTCATAATCAGCTCTGTTTTCAAATCTTTCTTCTTGAACTCTTGTGCAATATAATACATCAGATTTAGATATGATTTCCGGAGTTAATTCTTCACTTTCTGCTTCTAACATATTCTTGCTAATTAATTCTTGGCGTAGAACATTAGGCATCTTTAATTCATTTGGAGAAACTAAGTTAATTCTAACCTGGTAAAATTGTAATAATCTACATAATGAATGGACAGTTCTACCATTTTTCAAATCACCCATAAAGGTAACAGTAATACCATTGACAGTACCTAACTCTTCACGGATAGTAAACAGGTCTAAGAAGGCCTGTGTTGGATGTTCACGCGAACCGTTACCACCATTGATAATAGGAACTGGTGAATATTTAGCTGCAGTATGAACAGACATTTCATCAGGATGACGCATAACAATGGCATCAGAGTATGAGGCCAAAGTTCTAATTGTATCTTGTAATGTTTCACCCTTCTTAACAGAAGAAACATTTGGATTAATATTGACAGTTCTACCACCTAAACGTTCCATTGCAGCAATAAATGATGATGAAGTACGAGTAGATGGTTCATAGAAAATAGTGGTAATAATATGTCTTTCCATGATGTTTAGAATACCATATCTTTCAACAGCTGATCTCATTTCTTGAGCAACAGCAAATAGAGCATGGAAATCAGAACGTTTGAATTGTTTAATAGATAGAATGTTTCTACCTTTAAATGGATTGTTTGCTCTGATTAAGTTTTGAATAGCACCAGGTGGAACAATTTCCTTTGGTGGTCTAGAAGACATCAATTTTTGTTCTAGTGGTTGATCAAATTCTTCTTCGTCATCACTAAATGATGGACGTTCGGCAGAGAATGAAAATCTCTTCTTAGAGACAGAAGCTCTTGGTGCAATTGGTTCTGGAGCAGTAACTATTTTTTGAGCAGCAGAAACTACAAGCTTACCTCTCATATTATCATTAGCTAATTCGCCGCTTAACACTAAGGTTTCATTGTCCACGACAACTCTTTCAATACCACCATTCAAATTATTATTGCTGACTGGAGACCATCTCTTGACATGTCTGATAGGATAATCTAGATCAACTTCTACAATAGCATCAGGAGTTGGTAAGTTAAAGATTTTAATTGGATTGTCATGGAATTTTTCGACAATATCCTCTATGGTTAATTTACCTGCATCGACGGCTGAAAATAATAAAGGTAATGCATCCTTGATACCTAAACCAGTTGAAATTGGGTTAGACGTAATTGCAGCCAACTGAGTTGGAAGAGATCCGATTGAGAATGCATCAATTGCATCTAAATTATTCCAGAAAAATTCTTGATCTTCGGTTTCTGGTAAGAATGGGGCTTCTGGATAATCATCTTGGGTTACGAACAAAGAGTAAACATTAACATCACAAGTAACCTTAGTATCTTTCTCTTTAACAGTCATTATTAGGGATAAATCTTCCTTGTTAGAGACACCAGTAATGTGAATTGCTCTGTTTTGTAGAGAAGCAAGCAAAATAACGGAAGCTAATTCTGATGTTTTAGCTTCAGCAATAACTGGCTTATCAACAGGCCAGTTCTTTAACAATTCAGAAACAATGTTAAATTTCTTTTGTAATTCATGAAATGGTAAAAATAGAGCTGTGACATCAGAAGCAGTTTCAGCGACGTTGGGAGCATTATAAGCAGTACCAGACACAGTAAATGAGTAGTTATTGTAAGAACAACCTTCAGCAGTAGAATAGGCAGCTCTTAAAGAATGCACATCACTAATGATTGGGCCTCTTAATGCTCTTGCCATAAAAATATTATGAACAAAACCAGCCTCTAAAGATACACGACTTAGTTCTTTTAATTCTTCAACACCTTTGATAACATTGGAAATATTTGGAGCAAACGTTGAAATATTGACCAACCCTGGTAAGGTGACAGTTCTGTGAGAAGTTTGAGAATCACGTTCAGAAACATCAAGTTGTAAGTTTCTAGACATAGCTTCGATCAATAACTTGGCACATTTAACATTAGTAACTAAAGGAACAGAATAATCAACAGCCATACGACGAGTTTTGTAACCTTTCGAAACATATGAAGCAGGTCTACGATATCTGTTAGAAGATGGTAAGTTAATATATAGATCGATTTTGTTATTTGCTAAATGTTGAGTCAAAGAATATTCTGATTTTTCATCATCTTCACTTAAAACTTCTAAGTATTGAACAGGGATGTTATGCTCAGTAATGAAATCAGCAGTACCAGCAGTTGCAAATAAGTTGAAACCCATGTTGTGTAACTTTTGGACACTTGGTAATAATTCTTGTTTTTCCTTGAAAGAACCAATGGATAATAAAATATTCTTCTTAGGTAACTTAAAACCAGTAGCTAATAAAGCTTTTAAGTAAGCTTCGTATTTGGAATGACCAAAACAAGCAACTTCACCAGTTGAGGCCATCTCAACACCTAGAACAGGATCGGCACCAGCTAAACGCGGAAAAGAAAATTGTGGAACCTTGATTGCAACATAATCTTCTGGTAATTTACCAACAGGATATGGAGTGATTGGTAAGCCCATGATAGCCTTAGTGGCCATTTCAATCAAGTTAACACCAACAACCTTCGAGATGAATGGGAAAGAACGAGATGCACGAACGTTACATTCGATAACCTTAATTTCGTTGTCTTTAGCAATAAATTGAATATTGTAAGGACCAGTAATCTTTAGAGCTTTACCGATCTTGGCAGTAGCAACAACAATTCTTTCAACAGTCTTTGGATCCAAATCTTGAGGTGGGACTACTAATGTGGCATCACCAGAATGGACACCAGCATTTTCAACATGTTCAGATACAACATGCATAACTAATTCACCATTTCTAGCAACAGCATCCATTTCAATTTCTTTGGCATTTTCAATATACTTAGTTAAGACAACTGGATAATCTCTAGAAACTTCGACAGCTTGGTTTAAATATGATGATAAATCAGCTTTAGAATAGACGGTATTCATAGCAGCACCAGATAAAACATAAGATGGACGTACTAAAACAGGGTAGCCAACCTTTTCAGCAAATTCTTCAGCTTCGTCTAAGGAAGTTAATTCCTTCCAAGCAGGTTGATCAACACCAATTTGATCTAACATACGAGAGAACTTGTAACGGTTTTCAGCGGAATCAATCATTTCTGGTAAGGTACCTAAAATCTTGACATTTTCACGGTGTAAAGACATGACAATATTATTGGAAGTTTGACCACCCATAGAAACTAAAACACCACTAGAAGACTCAATTTCGTAGATATCTAGTACTCTTTCTAAGTTAATTGTTTCAAAATATAATCTATCGGCTTCATCATAATCAGTGGAAACAGTTTCTGGATTATAGTTAATCATAATAGTTTTGATGTTATTAGCACGTAAAGTTCTAACAGCTGTGACTGCACACCAATCAAATTCGACAGACGAACCAATACGGTAAACACCAGAACCTAATACCATGACACCATTATCATTGAATGTTAAATCATTCGAGGAAGCGTTGTAAGTGATATATAAATAGTTGGTGAAAGCTGGGAATTCAGCTGCGACAGTATCAATTTGCTTAACAAATGGTGTAATACCGTACTCTTTTCTCAAATGACGAATGGCAACTTCATTGGAATCTAAGAATTTAGCAATTTGTCTATCATCAAAACCCAATTGTTTTGCTTCCTTCAAAACAATAGCTGGTAAGTTTTCTTTGGTATTGAATGAAGCAATTTTGTTACCGAAAGTAATTAAATCGTATAGTTTATTTAAGAACCATTTGTCAATCTTGGTCATTTCCCAAACCTTCTCAACTGAGTAACCTAATTTAGCAAAAGCATTGGCGATGGCAAATACACGTAAATCAGAAGGATTGTTTAATTCATAATCAATATCAATTTCCATATCATTTTCATTGAAACCTAAATTAGCGTATTCTGTGGATCTAATTGCCTTTTGAATAGCCTCTTCAAAAGTTCTACCAATACTCATAACTTCACCAACAGATTTCATTGAAGATGATAATTCAGTAGAAACTCTGTTAAACTTCTTTAAATCCCAACGTGGCATTTTAACAACACAGTAATCTAATGATGGTTCGAAGCAAGCACATGTTTTCTTAGTAACGGAGTTCTTAATTTCATTTAATGGAATATTCAAACCTAATTTAGCGGCAGTGTAAGCTAATGGATAACCAGTTGCTTTGGAAGCTAAAGCTGATGATCTAGATAAACGAGCATTAACTTCGATTATACAGTATTCCTTGGAGAATGGATTTAATGCATATTGGATATTACATTCACCAACAACACCTAAATGTCTGATAACATTAACTGCTGTAGTTCTTAACATATTGTAATCTTCATCAGATAATGTTTGAGAAGGAGCAACGACAATGGAATCACCAGTGTGGATACCTAAAGGATCAAAATTTTCCATGTTACAAACTGTAATACAGTTGTCGAAAGCGTCACGGACGACTTCATATTCAACTTCTTTCCAACCCTTCATAGATCTTTCAACTAAAACTTGAGGGGATGATGCAAATGCGACATTACATAAATCAACTAATTCTTTTTCGTTATTAGCAAAACCAGAACCTAAACCACCTAAAGCATAAGCAGCACGAACGATAACTGGGAAACCAATGTCTTTAACAGCTTCCAAAGCTTCTTCGACTGAGTTAGCAGCTTTGGATTTAGCACACTTTTCGTTAATTTCATCAATAGCGTTAGCAAATAATTCACGATCTTCTGTTGTAATGATTGTATCGATTGGAGTACCCAAGACTTGGACACCTAAAGCTTCGAACTCATCCTTTAATTCGATACCGACGGATAAGGCAGTTTGACCACCAAAGGTGACATAAATAGCATCTGGACGCTCATGCAAGATTACCTTTCTAACAAATTCAGCTGTGACAGGCAAGAAATAAACTTTGTCAGCTAAACCTTTAGAAGTTTGAATTGTGGCAATATTTGGATTAATTAAAATGGTGTAAATACCTTCTTCTTTCAAGGCCTTAATGGCTTGAGAACCAGAATAATCAAATTCACCAGCTTGACCAATGGATAAACCACCTGAACCTAAAACTAAAACCTTCTTTGGTTGAATTCTTGGATGAGCCTTTAAGTTATCTTCTAATTTGCCGCCTGGGAATTCAACAGCCTTTAGTACTTTACTCTCTTTAAATTCTTTAACAGATTGAATAAATACATCGAATAAAAATTCAGTATCTCTCGGACCTGGAGTAGATTCTGGATGGAATTGGACAGAGAAGTATGGTAATTCGGTGTGATAAATACCTTCATTAGATCCATCGTTAGCGTTAGTGAATAATGGTTTCCAGTTTTGTGTTAAAGTATTGACATCGACAGCGAAACCATGGTTTTGAGAAGTAATATAACATCTACCGCTAATGGATGAAGTACAAGGGATATTGTGACCACGGTTACCGAACTTTAATTTAATAGTAGAAGCACCAGAGGCTCTTGCTAATAATTGATGACCTAAACAAATACCAAAGATCGGAGTTTTTTTCTGTTCAATAACATAAGTTAATCTTTCAACAACTTCGGTTAAAACGGATGGATCACCTGGGCCATTAGAAATGAATAAACCATCGTAATCATCATCTGTTGTAAAATCATAATTCCAAGGTACTACTTTTAATTCAACACCACGTTTAACGAAACAACGAATTTGGTTATATTTCATACCGACGTCTAAAGCTAAAATTCTGAGTATTTTACCGTCAGATGTTTTTTGTAAATTAACTAATTCATGATCAGTTGGTGGTTTATATAAAGTAGATTCTTTTGTTGACACTTTAGCTACTAGATTATCAATATTTGGATCGACCCAATCTGGTACATTAAAACCTTGAGACCAATTTTCTGTATTTACAACTTGAACACTATCTTTATTTTTTTCTAAACATAATCTACCTAAAATAGAACCAGAGTTTGTTAAATGTTTAGTTAAAGCTCTTGTATCAACACCATAAATAGCAGGAATACCTTCTTCCTTTAACCATTCACCTAAAGAAGATTTAGCTAACCAATGAGAATATTTTTCAGTATAATGAGAAATTACTAAACCAGCGACATGAATCCTATTACTTTCGAAATATCTTGGGATTGATTCAACAAATTCATCCATTAATTTACGATCTGGAACACCATAATTACCAACTAATGGGAAAGTAATAACCAAAATTTGACCTTCATAGGATGGATCAGTAATAGATTCAGGATAACCTACCATACCAGTTTGGAAAACTAATTCACCAGAGATGGATTTTTCAGCACCAAAAGAATAACCTTGCAAAACAGTACCATCTTTTAATTCTAAGACAATTAGTTTGCTATCGGTGGAGTCCATTGGAGGAGTGATTGGAGCAGTTGGATTTAAACTGGTGATCATCATTTTTTATTATTTCTATATTTTTTTTTAACTTTTTAACGACGTTTTTTTGTAACTTATTTATAATTCTATTCTAATGAAAAAAATATATATAGAATAAAAAATTTAAATGTAGGGTATAACCAAAATTTAATATCTTAATTACCTTCTCTTTTTTTTTATTGGTATTTTTACACTTTTTTATAAAATATTAAATCAATTAATGAATTAATAAATTAAAAATATTTTATTAATATAATGTATTATTGAAAAAAAAAAAATATTGAAACTTTTTTTTTTCTTGAATAATTGTATTAGGGGTTTTGAAAAAAAAAATATTTCTTATAATTTTTTTTTTCTGTTTTTTTATTTTTTTTTCCACACGATGAGTTCAAAAAAAATATGTCTAAAAATTTCAATATGTAATTTAAAAATTAAAGATATTGAAATTGATTTTGGGTATTAATTTTTTTTTATTATTTAAAAAACTAAGGTCTGATCGTAATACTAGCAAAAAAATTATTATAGATTTATTTTAATAAATGAAAGAATATAATAATTTAATTAAAAAAAAATTGTGAATAAAAGTAAATTTTGTTGGATTGGGGGGGACTTTTTAAATAACTAATATTTTATATTAATCTTTTTTTTTTGCCTTTTAGTTTAATTTAAAAATAAAAAAAAATATTTTGTTGCTGTTGAACTTTATAAACGTTTCAAGAGATAAAACAAGATGAAAACATGAATTTTATAATTAAAACATACTGTCCTTTGAATTGAATTAATAGATAATATGAAGAGTGTTATATAATGAAGAAAATAACTACAAATAAATTGAAGTATCATTTTCTAATTCCAGAATTTGAGATGAGATTGAAAGATATATTTTTTTTGATAAATCTAAGTGTGGAAATTCATATGAGTATTTATATGATTTTTTTTTTTGATTACTTTATTCTTACCAGGGCTTTAAATGACTCTGTATATAATAACAGTAATAATGATAGAAAATCAACGCAATGAATCATCATATATTTTAAATAATTTATTATAAATTATTTAAAATATTAACGTTGTTGCTGTAGAGATTATCTTAAATTTATGTTTTTAATAATAATTTTTAAATTTTTATATTTTTTGTGTACGTTTGTTTGATAGGAGAAATATGAAATTTAAATGAAAAATATATATCATCTAGAATATTCTTTTATGCGGTAGTTTCTTTGTTGATATAAATTTTTGATTAATTTCAAAAAAAAAAAAAAAAAAAAAAAATTAAAAATTTTTTATGTTTGTTTACATCATATTTTTTTAGGACATTTTTGTATACATAGTAAATATTCTTTATTATGTGTTTTATTATTTTAAAATTGTCATATTTTATTGAATTTTGTCGCGTTTTGTCGTTATTTGTCGTTATTTGTCTTCTTTTTTAATCTTTGACTCTTTATTTGATGCCGTCGGAGATCCGTCGGTGGCGATTTTGTTTTTATGACAAAACTATTTTTTTAAATTGTTTTCATGTCTTACTATTAATTAATAGGAAGAAAAATCTTAAAATACAAGTATAAAAGAATAATGGTGTCATATATAATATTTAAATGTATTTTATTATGCTTTATAATTATTTATGTATCGTTTGGTTTAATTCTTTGTTTAAACTCCAATTATGTCTAAATACTAAACTGTATATATTCTTAATGAGTATCTAATTTTATTATATTTTTTATGATTCGTCATATAATCTATTATTTGATTCATTACTTCTTTCTGGACCTATTGATTCATTGTAATCATCCATATCATATTCATTGTTAATATAATTTCTTGAATTACCTTCTCTTATTTCTTCATCTGGTGCAATATAATCTTCTTCATCGATCATATTATTATATAAGTATTCATCATTTTTATAATCATTTAAGTTACTTTGTTCTTCATTGTATTCATTATCATTTTGTTCATTTCCTTGATTCTGTTGATGATAATGGTGATTATGATGTGAATGTTCTTTATGTTGTAATTTATTTTTAATTTTTTTATATGATTTCGATACTTTTCTTATTGATGATTTGACGTATGCATTAACTGCATCTTCTGTTTCACTTTCATCAGGTTGTTCCATTATAGTATCTAAATTGTTACTAACATCTTGATCAGGATTGATTCCATCAACATAAGATTTTCTTCTTGGATGTCTATCAACTTCTTGAATATAATCCATGTCTTCAACTTTATCACTCGGTAACATGATAGCTCTATCAACTGAATATGGTAGACCTCTTGCTCTACCTCTAATTAATAAAGCAATAATAACTAATTTAGATAATGTAGTGAATTGACCAGAAAATGATTGATTCGTGTCGGGGAAACCAAGTGATAAACCAACTGTACCATAAGCACTGACAATTTCAAATAAAATAGAAAAAACATTGAAATTTGGAAGACTTTCATCTTGAATTTTTTTACCTTCACAAATACAAATAATGAATAACCCTAAAAATAAAAACCACAAATCAAATGAAAGTTGTCTTCTAAGATGCGCACCAATAAATGACTTCGTTGTCTTATGGGCTTTGTCATATTCTTTCTTTCTTCTCTTTTGCTGCTTTCTTTTTCTTTTCTTATCTTTTCTTAACTTATCAATTCTAGCTTGTTCACTTCGTGAACGGATCAAATTAGTACTATCACCAGTATCAGATTCATCTGATGATGATGACGATTCCGATGAAGATGATTCGTTCTCAAAATCTTCTGGAAATTCATTTCCAGAATAAATACCTAATGATTGTTCTTCATAAACATTTGTTCTTCTAATAGAGATAGCTAAAGGTAAAACCGAAACGTACATCATTAACATATATGAAACTTGAATAGAAGGATGTAATTTACTTAAATCAACAACAGAAAAACCAGCAGTTCTGGTACAGATACCTTGAAATAACCCAACTAAAACACGTTTGCCCTTAGATATATCTTTAACAACATCAGATCCAAAATCAAAAATAATAAATAAAATTAAATCAGTAGCATTTAAAGCAACAAGCGTTAATAATAACCATAGAGTTGCGGCATTTGGAAATAACAGTGTGAAACAACGACGTGGGTGATCAAGTAAAAATCCAGAACTTTCTCTTACACCAGACAAATCTGGTGATAGTTTGAATATTACCCAAATAAAACCACGGAGTAAAACTGGAAATCCTGTGTTACCTATAATAATAAACCAACCAATAACAATCAATGGATAAACGGCAGTATTGAACGAGATCATAGAATCTGGTGTTAAGGTCAATCCAAGATCATTAAAACCACTCATGGCAGTAAAAAATCCCCACCATGTTGGTGAAATACCATCAGCTCTAACTATATGCGCATAGTAAGACCTCTCGATTATCCAAGGGACTAGCAGAACGAAATTAATTACATGAAATCCAATATAATATACCAACAGTAAGAAACACAGTAGTTTTGTAGCCCTATATTCCACACCACCTAATTCATTCTTTTGAAATGTATTAAGACCAACAAAGGTGGAGTTACGTCCAATAACGGGTTGCCAAGATAGATAATTCGCGCTCATACTACGAGATAATTTAGGACGAGCATTTGGCATGGCATAATCAGGGTCAAAATGCAATCTATATGGTTGACCAGAACCTGTCATAAAATCCATATCGTTCTCAGTATCTCTAGTATGGATTTTTTGAATTTCATCTGGGTTGGAATTTATATGATGTTCTTTTGGGCTAAAATAATCTATATTTTTACTGCTAGCATTTGAAACAGCTTCGTTGTTGTTATCAACAAATGAATTACTATGCAACACTGTCTCTTTATTATCATAGTCAAAAATATTACCATTCCAGTTGATGGATTTCGTCTTTTTATGTTTATTTTTCCAATTTTTATATACCATTTTTTGAAATTCGGGAGACTGCGACAATTTTTCAATATCATGATCATCAGCAACATCGTAAGTAATCGATCTGTTTAATGAGTATATGTTATTTTTATTATCAACGACTTCATTGCTATTAATTGATGCAGAGGGGTCAAAGTGGCTATTCTCGGATGAAGTTTTCCCTAAACGTTGATTTTCTAGATGACTTTTACGGGATGATAAATCATTTTTACCATAATCAAATGAACCACTTGTAATTGTCTTTTTAATTTTCCTTTTAATTTTCTTACCTTTAGGGATATGTTTCAAAAACAAATTATTATGTGATCTGCGCGTTGGTTTAGTTGGTCTTGCTATTGTAGGGATATCATGGTACATACTAGCTGTTCTTCTCTTGCTTGGTGGTTCTTTGATATCAAATTGAATTTTTGGACGGTTTCTATTATTATTTACTTCATCTAAAGGATCGATACTCTGATCAGTCCCGTCACTTTTCGATGCATCAGGCGATTTATAACTTTCACCTTTCCTTGAGGTCCCACTATTCGAAGATTCTATTTCATCAGTAGATTCATCAAGAATAGCAATGCTGCCATCTGAGTATAAAGAATTTGAGCTTCCTGTTTCAATAGAAGAATGTTCATTTGTCTCAGATAATGATCTTGAGGAACTATTACCTTTGATTTTAAAGCTTTGTTTATTAGCTTCAACTTCTTCGTTTATTGAATCAGCGTCATGGATATTATAAGAACTTTGATCATGGTGTATAACAGTATTATCGAATGCGTCATCAGTCGAGGAATGTTCATCAGTATTCTGTGTTTTACTACCTCCTGTTGAAATGCTTTTCATATCGTAATTTCTCATATCTTCTAATGAATATGAATATCTTTCGCTTGGTCTTGCCTTGGATTTTAGATCTGATATGTTATCAGCAGAAAAGATTTTAGCATGTGGATCATTGCTTGATAAACTTTGTAAGTATAATTCGTCGTTTAATCTATCGTCGGTGCTGTTTTTATTCTGAAAAATGATTGGTGATTTAGCAGTATCATCGTCAATAATTTTATCTTCATTTGGAGCACCAATAACTAAAGCTGGGCCATCATCATCTTCTTCGGCATTCTGATGTTGTTCTTGTAAAATTGCAATTGATCTATACATATCAGCTGGTGTAATATCAGTTGATGCACGTCTTCCGAGTACATTTGTTTTGTTAGCTTTATGTGAATCCACAAATTCTAATTTTCCACTATCTGAATTTTTATTTAAAACAAAATCTCCTTCGGATAATTCTCTTGGTTCGTTTGCGGTTGATTGTTTGCTTGATGAATTTTTATTTTCAGATTCTGTATCAGATTGAAGATTTACTCCATCATTCTTTAAATATAATTTACCACTAAATAACTGATCATGAAATTTCTGTTGGTTACCATTCTCCACCTTATATCTATTGTCATTGTGAGATCCTAAAGTATCAAATCTGCCCCTCGACATTGTTCTAGCAGTAATTTCTCTATTCAAGATGGTTCTAGTTCTTCTCATTTTAAAATCTCTTTTGGAAGATGACCGTATACCATCGAAATGACGTTCAAACCAATACAATCTAACAAATGCTAAGCCACCGTGAATAAAAATAGGAGTGGATATCATACACATAATATAAATTATCATTTGTTGGTACAACGACAATAAATTGACATCAATGGTATTTAAACCACCTTGGGTAGCTGCACCACAAGCTAAAAATAATATATCAATATATCTATGGTTTCTTACAGGATACATTAAAACTGAGCCTAGTATTGTAATGAAGATAGTATATGCATAATGAACAGCGATGAAATTAGGGAATATATATTTCACAACTGGATGTAAATAATGACCACACACAGAGATATAATCACGGATTGTATGACCTAAAGTCTTTTTATAATAAGTTGAAACTGAAGTCGAAACACCTGTAATGGTTCGCTTTAATTTCATTATTATATATATATGATATTATGAAATTTGAAATGCAGGTTTTAATAATAAAAAAATTATGAATTGATATGAATAATGCTAGGAATATTAATAATTTTATGGGAATTTGATTGATCTAAAAAAAATGTAAACTTGTTTGTTAAAAATAGTTAAAATGTCAATTAACTTTATTAAAATAATATAACTATTAGCAGAATGCTAATATGATAAAACTCTTTTTGTTATAAATAGATTGGGTATTAGTTTGAAACTTTTTACTTTAAAATATAAAGTATATTGTAATTTTGAATAATCTGTTTAAATATAGTATTATTTAGTTAAATTCTGGACTATTTATACATAAAAATGGTATTATTTATATATTCTGTTTCTTCACCAATATTCAATTTTTTCAAATTTATCTTTTTACTTAGAGCTGAGCTAGTATGTAAACACCAAATTTTATCTAATATTTCAAATTGTTAGGAATTTTTGAAAATTTCATTTTTTATCATATCATTGAAGCGAAGAAAATCTAACAAATGAACTTCATCTTTAATTTCAAACCGCTGAAATTTACAAAATTGAACTGACATGAAAAAAAAAACGATCGCAAAAAAAGGACATCTTATGCAATATTTTCAATTAAGTTGTCGCATTTTTAATGGTTCAGAAAATTGATTATAGATAAAATATAATTAATTATGACGTACTTGGCTAAAGTATCAAAAAAATTAGAAATAAAATTTTTCTATTCAATAATATTGTAATATATTGGAAAAAAATAATAATTACATACTTAAGTAGGGACAACACCACTCTCAAGTACAATAAATCTCCTATTGAAGTATTTGAGTTAATTAAGTTCATTGAAAAGAGTAATGTGGCGATTTTTACTATTACATTTCATTATATTTTATAAATTATTTATCTTAAATATGAATATATATTTGCTTGTTAAATTTTTACATCAGAAAATGAATCTCATCAATTGATTTGATTACATACTCGTGATTATTGCCAGTCTATGGCATAACAATGGGTTGTTTGTTTGTCTTTTTAATTTATATATTTTTTCTTTATCATTTGTTGTTAATATGTTTGTTTTTGATTTAAATGTCTATGCTAACATTGGTATTTTGATACTTAAGTATCCAAGGGTGTGTTAGTAATTCTTTATATGTTAATCTTTCATTTGGTTTTTTCTTTAAACAAGATGAAATGAAATCATGTGCCAATTTACTGAATTGGTCTTTTGGTAAAGTGGGTATAGATCCTTCAACGATTGCATTCAATTGTGAAAAGATATTGTCGTATATATCAGCAGGGTATGGATAGGATCCAGATCCTAATTCTACTAATGTAATACCTAATGACCATATGTCAGATTGAACAGAATATGTAGTTGGCTTTTGGTCGGATGAATGTATCCTCTCTGGGGCCATATAAGATTGGCAACCAATATTTGTTTTAGCTACAGATGATACTAAATTTCCAGAGACACCAAAATCACATAATTTTATTTCATTTTTTGATTTTGAATATAGTATATTACTTGGTTTAACATCTCTATGAATAATATTATGAGAATCTTTTAATTCCATTAGACCGTCTATTACTAATTCTGCAATTTTAGCTAATTGAGCTTCATTTATTGGATTTTTATTTGAAATTTTTGATTTTTGTATTATATTTGATAATGAACCACCATCCATGTACTCCATACAAATATAAACAGCACCTTCTACAAAAAAAGCACCTTTAAAACTTACAACATAAGGAGAATTACAAATATGTAAAACTTCTAATTCCATTAAAATTTGATCTAATTTTGATTTTTCTAATTCTAATTTTATAATTTTCATTGCCATAATTTCATTTGTTGGTTTATGTAAAACTTTAAATACTTTACCATAATTACCTTCTCCTAATTCTTTTAAATATTGGAAATCATTAATTGAGTAACGTGTTGAAGTACCAGAATTAAAATCAATACCATTTGGTGAAATAGAAAATTTGCCTGCAAATTTTATTGAACTTGATTTAACATCAATAAATGATGAAAATTTTTCAAAATTACCACCAATAAAATTATTTTTATCATGAAAATAATTTGATGAAAAAGAATCTAAATGATTTATATCGAATATAGCATTTTTGGGAGTTGAAGGAGTCAATGAAATAGGTGAGACTGATTCACCGTCATCAGAAGTGTTTAAAAAATCATCATCAATTATATTTGAAGAATATTTACTTAAAGTTGATAAAGTATCGATATCAGATTTTGTATTCATATTCGAATTTAATTTTAAATTATTTAATGATAACGGTATACCTCTTCTTGAACATAAACTTTCTCTTCTATTATTTGAGAAAGGTTTATTTAAATTTTCATTTAATTGATTAATTGAATTTTGTCTACTTTTATGAAATGAATTAATTTTGTTTTTAATACTTTCATTTAATGTTGTATAATTTTTTGAATGATTAAATTTTGTATTCTCAATAGAATTCAAATTAATATTCAAAGTTGATAAATCATCAGTTGAAGAATCTAATAAAGATTCATTTAATTGATGTTTTATATTTATATCTATTATACCTTCCATAATGAATAAAAATTTTGATGTATATTTTTTTGTTCAATGAATACGAAGAGTATTAAGAATTCTTTTTTTTTTATAATTCTAATTAATTTATTTTTGAAATGTATATAATCACATCATATATATATATATATATATATATATGTTAAATAAAATTATTTTATATTATTTTCAATTAGAACCAAAAAAGAAATATATTAGTATACCTAAACTAGTAAAATTGTGTCTTAAAAAGAAATACTAATCTTGGAAATTATAAATTTTTATTATAATTTTAAATTGACGACTCAATTGAGATACTTTCTTAACTGAATATAAAAATAAAAAAGAGATATCAACGTAGAAACTTTAATAGGAAAACAGTATTAATTTCAACAATAATTAATCATTATAAATAATTAAAGAACGAGATATTAATTTTGAATTTAATTTTTTTTTATTTCTTAAACACACACACACACACACACACACACACACACACACACACACACACACAAACACACACAGGCACATACTTCAATCTAATTATTATATTTTAATTTAACTCAAAAGGGACATAAACCATGCGAATTAGGTAATAAAAAAAAAGAAAAGGTAAAAATATTTTAGTTGCAACGAAATCAGAGATGTAGGAAGACGTTAACTATTTTTAATTAACTAATCCATAATTGTTCTAATTTGTCCTTAGTTGAAATATCCGTACAACTCAAAATACATAAACAAAAATATTATAATAATTATTTATTTTTTGTCTTTTAATATTTATTTTATTGACCGTTTAATTTATATATTAAGAAAAAATATAAGAAATTGCAATATATTTAACTATAAAGGAAAGTAGAACTAGAATATAATATTATAAGAAAAAAAAGAATCATTCGTATATTTATTGCAATATTAAAAATTATATATATTTATATGATATATTTGCTCATTTGTGAATTTAGTATTATTATTTGAGATTCTATATCAAAGATCAAAATCTGGTTTAATTTAATCTATTTATTAATTTAATCTATTATTAATTTAATCTATTATTAATTTAATCTAAATATTTAGATTGTGTAGCAACTGTAATTATTACGCACCCACCTAAGAATCCAATAAATTGGAAAAATGCTTTTCTTGATAATAATATTTGTTGAAAAGGGGAATGTGATTCAATAAATATATTTTTAATTTGATTGAAAAAAGACACCATGACGATTAAGACCTTTCTTTTTTTTTACTTTTATTAAAAAACAAAGAGTCTTTTCATGTTATTATATTAAATTAATAATAAAATATATTGATACTTAATTAAATATATTTTATAATCATATCTTGTTTTTATTGAAGAATAAAATAATAAATTTCAAATCGGATTAATATTATCCGTGATTAACTTCTATGTTTATTTTTATTAAAAAAATATTAAATTGGAGACGAGGGAATTAACAATTCAGGATATGTAAATACCCCTCGCTTTATATTTTTAATTAATAAAAAGATCTAATTTAATGTTTTAGTTAAATACCTTTGTTATATTATCCTAATAAGGAATAAATAAATTTAAATATATTAAAAAAAAAGAAAAGAGATTTATGTCTTTGAATAATGGCTAAGAACGTTTTGAGGCACATATACTAATTAGTTTATATATACTTTATATTATAAATATATTCATTATTGAACTTTAAGTCCGCTCTCTCTTTCTATCTCCATCGTTTATATTAGAATGCAAATGTTTCGTTCTATTTTTTATAATCGTTTGTGGAGAGAGAGAAAGAGTGAGAAAAAAAAAAACATTTGAAAGAAGCACTTATTTGGTTATAGTTTTCAATATATTAAATTATTCTATCTTTCATTAATTAATCTTTATCTTCTGTAACTAATTCAACCGTTGCTAAAACATCATTTTCAAGATTATTTATAGCTTCATCAATAGTTGTATTAGTTTGATTTCCATTTTTATTTGAATTACTAATATTACTGTTTTTTCTTTTTTTAGTCATATCATTATAATTAATTAACTCTTCATCAACTTCAAAATATTTTCTTTTGTCTTTTCTTTTCTTTTCTTCCTCAACAAATTTATTAAATGAATTCATTTCAACTTCAATACTATCATGATTTAATTTTAATTCTCTTGAATTATTAGTGATTCTTTTATTTATTTCATCTTCATCTTCAACTTCATTTTCTAGTTCTAATTCAAGTGGTATATCTCGTTTTTCAATAACACTCTTCATTTGTAATTCAATATTATCATCATTTGAATTATTAATTTGATTTTGATTTTTACTTTTATTATTAAATTTATTTTTATTCTTAGTTTTATTATGTGTACTATTAGAATATGGTATTATTATATTTTTATTAAATGAATCAGGTGGTGTAGGTTCAATTAATTCATCTCTTTCTGTTTCATTTTGTAAATTTCTAACTGCCGCAGCAGCCATTTGTGATAAAGTTGAATGATCATAAAAATCATTCACTTCTTCTTCTTCTTCTTCGACAGTATCGTTATTATTATCATTAATATTATTATTTTTTGATCCATTATCAATATTTGAATTTAGTTTAGTTGAATGATTGCTTTGATTAACTTTTTGTGTTGAGTTTTCTTCATTATATTTTTTGCTAGAAGATTGTAATTGACTGTAATCAATTGATGCATGCATAGATTCGTTAGAACTTGCTAAACTATTTTCATATGCTATTTTCGTACTTTGTATTGAATTAATATCGGTGTTAGGTAACATCGGTAATTTGCTTAAACTATGTAAATTGGTAGTTGTGATTACATTATCAGGTAACATATGAGCTTGTGGCACATTATTACTTGGCATAACAACAACGCCAGTTCCATCTAGATGTCTCATTTTACATTTTAAACATTGTGCTAATACTTCACAAACTGTATTCTTAATACCTTTCCAATGATATCTTTCAACAATTTTTGATGTAATTTTATTTATACCTTGATGTTCAACTAAATGCATTTCCATTACAATTTGTTTTTGTTTATTTGGATCAAAAATGATTTCACGACCTTTTGTCATTAGTTTCCCATTTAATAAATAATGAGTCTTGGAAGAAACACGTAATCTAGCTTTTTCATTTCTATCACAATATGGAGGATATTTTTTAACTTTTAAATAATATATTAGTCTTTCATATTTTGATATATCTTCTGTCTTTTCTGGATCTCTTAATGAATCCATACCTTTCGTGATATGAGTATACTCTTTACCATAAATAAAAGAATCCACTGGGACATCAAAACCTTTCAGGATACCAGATTCGGGTATTTTACCAATTCTTTTAAAATTTAAAACTTCAAAAATTCTTCTGATACCAACACTAGTACTATAAATCAATGGGAAGTAACACGATGTGAAACCTAATCTTTTAGCCCATTCATTGAATGTCTCTACTAAAGTTTTACCAATACCTTTACCACGAATACCAGCATTAACTAAAAATGATCCAGTGACGACATGAGATGATCTACCTGGATATGCAGGATTTAATAAGAATGAACCTAGACATTGTTTTTCCCATTGAATATTTAAATTTAAGTTTCTTCTTTGTTTACGTTTCTTATAATAAGATGAATTTCTCAACGTTTCAATATTAGTGCCATAATTATTTTCTAAATCACTTAAATCATTCTCAATACTATAATCAAGTTCTGGTATTTCACCTAATACCATTATGCAAATATGACCATCTCTATGAAACCAAACTCTTACAAACTCTTCCAATGACAACGGTTCATAGAATGGGAAACTGTCACCTTTTTCTATCTCCATATTAAACTCATCTAATAAAAATGCTAATAATCCAATCGGAAGTAATTCTGGGTTGGCTGGTATTGGGTACATCGTTGCAGTAGTTTCTCCATCTTTTAAAAGTAATGTATGCGGTTGTAAAGGTGTGCTATAAAGTATATTTATTGATTCATTATCATTGTCGTTGTCATTGTCATTGTCATTGTCATTGTCATTGTCGTTACCGTTACCGTTACCGTTATCGTTATCGTTATCGTTATCGTTATCTCTATCTATAATATTACCATTTGATATAAAATCTTTCTCATAATTTGGCGATAAATTGTTAACTTCAGAAAATATATTCATCTTGATCCAGCAAGTTTTCTAAAGTTTATTCAATATATAGAGATGTGTATATGAAGTATCAAATCTATATTATCTTGCTATTATTGATATCCCTATATGAATTATATATAGAAGTCTAATATCATTATTAAACTATTAAATATTTTATATGTGAGACACGAAAACAGTTGTATCAATTTTTAATTATTAATAATTTAAATAATTAAATTCACGTAACCGGCGGGTAACAACAAAACGCAGCGAAAGTGTCAAATTGAATCATACATAATATTACAAATAAAATGAATGGCTTTTTATGTAAAACGTCAGTTTAATATGGCAATATGTTCATTTTTTAGTCCATCTAGATAGTCTGAATAGTAGTTTGAGTGTTATAACAATAATAATATCAGTTTGAATAATATAATTTATATAATATAGTGAATATTAATGATGATATAGGAGGCATCTATTTTAAGAATAACTGAATGAAGATAGATTGGATTATTCATTTATTTCGTAGAAATTACAAATATTTGAAAAATGTGGGTAATTAAATATTGAATAGTATACTTCAATTTTACAATCATCTACAAAAATATATATATTATAGATTAAATTCTTTATTTACCAATTATGTTTCAATAAATTTTTGAGAACTTATTGAATACTACGGACATTTCTTTTGAGAAATATAAATATATAATTTTTATAATGAGTAAAAATTTAAGAAGATTAAAGGGATGCCAATAACAAAAAATATTTTTATAGATTTTTAGAAAAGTTAACTAATATAAAGAAACTCTATTATTTATTGATATGATTAATATGGAACAATTGGTTGAACCCAAACGTATATATACAATATATTCAACCAATGTCGTTATTTAGAACTTTGCAAAATCAACCAAGAGTAATTTCAATTTTCACTCAAGGCCTGGAATCAAATATAATTTCAAAACTTTTATATAATGAGTTAAATAAAACAATCAAAGTTGAAGGTCCAAAGCCGAATTTTAAAATAGAAGTTCATAAATCATTTCCAACTATTGAGCAATTGAAATATATGATTAATATAAACCCTGGTATTGTTGAAGATCAAGTTCCTAAACTTTCTACAATATTAGAAAATAAAATTAATTCAAATATCTTTGGATCTGATTTAAATCAATGTATTAAAAATGGTCTTTGGAATTCACAAAAATCAATTTGGATTGATTGGGAAAAAAAAAAAATGGGTAATGATATGATTACTTTAAAAGAATTTTTAAAAGATAATGAGAAAAAATAACATTGAAATATTCTTTTTTTAAAAAAAGAATTATCAATATGGACAAAGAATACTAATAAAATTATATCAAAATTTATATTAGATGGTTTTTATTTATAAATTGAAACAAGTTTTTGTTAGTAAAAACTTTTTTTTATATATTCTATATACATATATATCCATTAAAAAGGAAATATATATCATAATACTGGTTTAAAAAATTATAATTATTTATATCTTTTTTTTATTTATTATTTTTGAAATCTTGAATTAATCAAGTAAGTTTTTAGCTGCTAAATTGTTTCTAACTTTTTCTTTCATAAAACTGATAACATCGACTGGGTCTGCAGCATTAAATACACTTGTACCAGCTACAATAACATTGGCACCAGCATCAGCAGCCATTGGAATAGTTTCTTTTCCTAAACCACCATCGACTTGGATATCTAATTTTGGATATAATTCTCTTAATTTAGCAACTTTTGGCATCATATCTGGCATGAATTTTTGACCACCAAAACCTGGTTCAACAGTCATAACTAAAGCCATATCTAGATATTCAGCAATATCAAATAAAACATCAACTGGGGTACCTGGTTTAATTGCACAGGCAGCTCTAATACCATGAGATTTAATTAATTTAACTAAACCTAGTGGATCTTTAGTAGATTCATAATGGAAAGTGAATTGATCAGCACCACATTTTACAAAATCTTCGACCCATTTTTCAGGTTCTGAAACCATCATATGGCAATCAAAAAATGCTTTTGGTTTATCAGAGACATCTCCTGGTCTTGGAACAGCTTTTCTCAAAGATTGAACAATTGGTTGACCTAAAGTGATATTTGGAACAAAATGACCATCCATAACATCAATATGTAACCAGTCAGCACCAGCATTAATAACACGATGACAATCACAGCCTAAATTGGAGAAATCAGAAGCTAAGATACTTGGGGCAATAATTGGTTTAACCATTTTTTTTATTTTTTTTAATATAGAAGATTTTATTTCAGTCTGGTCTTTGTTGAGCTATTATTCTAAATTATATAATAAGAAAAGTGGCAATTAATCTAATATATAAAAAAAACACTAATCTATAAATATCTATAAATATAATTAGATACAATTTCAATGATTCATTTATTAATAATAGATTTCGAATTTTTTTTTTTTCTCAGTTTCTTTAAAATTTAATTTCCTTATATAAAAAGTCTTTCTCAAAATGTTTCTTAAAAGCGACGGTAATAATTTTAATGAAAAAAGGTTAACGAATGGGTAGGAATGAGTATTTAAAACAAATTGAGATAAAAGATTAAAGTATAGTTATATTTTTAAAGTTAGGATATTCTTGTTAAATAATATTGAGAAACTATAATTGTTGGTATTATTATTTTTGAAGTTGACACTCCAAACAATTGATATTAATACAATAATCCGCTTCTCTATATGACTTACCGGAATGTAAATAAAACCATGTTTTATCAAGTCATTCTTAAATTGTATATGGTTCTAATAATTTACTATTATATATAAGTTAATTAAAAAAACATAATTGTAAAAATTATATCTTCTTAAATGTGAATAATTTTATATTTAAAAGTCATCAAATGTTTCCAATTTAGGTATATTAAAAAAAACATTATAAGATGATTATCCTTCCCATTCTTAATTTATCTGCTTAAAAAAAAAAAAGAGAGTCACCCCCCTAAGAGAAAAACAAAAAAAAATTTATTCATATATAAATAAGGTTATTTTAAGTTGTTGTTGTTTTTTATATAATTTATAGTTCACATCTAATCTTATTAATTTATATGTTTTATTTAAAGGGAACTTAAGACACTAGAATTGTTTCTATCTCAAAAAAAATTATAAAAAAAAATAGTTTAATCTAATTTAAATATAATTAGTGACGCTTACAATGAGTTCTGCAAATAATTCACAAGAAGATGTTTCAAAACATGACGTTAAAATCGTTGTTGATAGAAAGACAATTGATAAATTTACTCAATCATCTCCTACTTTAAATCATTTAACAAAATATAAATTTATTTCCAGAATTTTAAATTTATTTTTAAATTTACCATTAATTTCTTCATTATTATCTTTAGTAATTTGTTATAATTATAAATTTAAAAAAAGTTTATTGGAATCAAATAAAGTACCAATGGTTGTTAAGAAAACTTATCAAACTTCAGAAAATTTAGTTTGGAAAGTTGATGAAGTATTTAATTATTTAATTTTAAGAGAGGGTATTGATCATTTTTCAATTGAATTAAATAAAAGAAATTATTTACCTGGTGTATGGTTAGCATGGTTTTATATAGATTATTTAGCTAATTTTGTTGACGTTTTATTAAAAGAATTGATTATTAAACCATTTAAAATTTCTTATATTACAAAAGATGAAAATAATAAAAATTTAAATTTAGATTCAAAGTTAAAATCGAATTTAAACTCAAATTTAGAATACAGTTCAAATATAAAGGATCTACAAAGGGACAAAAAAGAATTAAATGGTATCAATACTAATGAAAGTGATGATAGCTTTGATGAATTTAATAATAAAGATATAGGCGATTTACCACATTTACAAGAATTAACAAGTACAACTAGAAGTATTTCTAAAGATATTCAAGGTAAATTAAATGATAATTATAATAGTTATATTAAGCCAACGACAGAAAAATTAACGACTTTGTATATTGATGAACCAAAAAAAAAATTAATGTCACAAATTGATTCAGCTAAATCGACTAATATTTATAAAACTGTTTCAGTTACATATGAAGAAAATTTTAAAAAAAATAATGAAAGTATTCCAAGAGCACTGGTTTCAACGGGTAAAGAAATTGGTTCATTGACATTAGAAAAATTAACTAAATCAAAGTCAAAATCAAATTCAGTTGAAAAAAATTCAAATTCTAACAATAATAATAATGAATCAAATAAAGATAAAATTTCAGAAGAAAAAATTAAAAAAGCTACACCAAAATTCTTTAAAGAAAAGAATTTTAATGATAAAGTTAATGATTTAAATTCACAAAATTTTACAAATTCTCATACCCATGTTCAAACAAATGAAACTATTATAAATATTTAGGAAAATTACAAAAAAAATGACAGATGATTCTCAAATCACTATAATTTTTTTTATTTTAATATATTCAACGAACTGGTTTACTTGGAATATATTATATCCTCATAATTTTTATATTTATTTAAAGAGTAAACCAATTTAAAACTTATAAGTAAACATATCTCTATTTCAATGGTTTTTATTAAAGTGATGATCTAAAAACAAAAAAAAAAAAATAATTAAAAGCACCAAAAAAGGAAAGAAAAAAATACTTAATAAAAACTTAGAGGAACAATAGAAACTGGCTAATCAATATTCCTATACTTAATTAACTCAAAATAAAAAAAAAAAAAGTATATTATTATATAAAAATATTTCACCACTAATAAAGATTGAATAACAAGAAAAAAATAAGTCAATACTAGAATCTTCTTTTTTTACTCAAATTTTATCTACAATATAAAATACCAAAAAAAACATGTTAAAACTTTAAACTATCATAATTAAAATGCAATTGTACGATAAATTATTTTCATATTAAACATGGCAAACAAACTTTATCTGGTTGCAAACTATTAATTTTCACACATGTGTTTTGAATGTGATAGTTTGGGAAAAAAAAAAATGAATCAAATTAATATTGAAATTTTGAAAAAATTAACTAAATAATTTAGTGAAAAAAAAAAGAGAGAGAGAGAGAGAAAGAACTAGAAATTGATAAATCGTTCGAACACTTTATATTTATTAAACATTGAAATACTACAATTTACGTTTATTTAAATTATATCATTAAAAGGTTTAGATCGGACATCTATTTTTTTTATGCTTAACGATATAATTCTTTTCACCTAACATTACAATAATAAAATTATATTATAAGAAGTTTATATCCTTTATTTTATTTTTGTAAATTTATTTTGATTTCATTTTATTATACTTCTTTATTTGTTTTTTGAAAAATAATATATTCTTATATAACATGAACTAAATATTTATATAAATTTAATTAAATAATATATTGACTTTTATATTTTAAAACTATTTGAATATTAATTCAACCTGCTTATAACAAATAAAAAGAAAATAAGTAGTAAATAGGTTATAATAAAATACAAAAATACAATGTCATCAAAGAAAAGTTTGCACATCCCTCAACTAGATGCTTCTCTAGATAAGCCATTAAATGCAGATGCTCCACCAACTATCTATGGTACTTATTTAACTCCAGAATTAGCCACTGCATCCATTAATTTAGCTATTGATTTCATAAAACAAAGTCAATCAATTGCTAATCAATATTTATTGTTTCATCCATTAACTTTATTCTCAATCTCATTATTTTTAGTCACTTATTGGGCTATTAATTTAGTTTTCCCAACTAATGTCACATCTACTTCTGTAAGTGGTTATTTATATCAATTTTCATTAGTTAACAAACATGCATTAGGTTCAGGTTTATTATTCACTGTTATCTTAACATCTTTCGTTTTCACTTTATTATCAAGAGTTACTGATGGTTATTTCAAAAATAAGATTAATGAAATCACAGAAGCTAATGGTGAAACTGTCTTTGGTGTTAACTTAAAAGAATTAATCGTTAAAGACTCAAAGGAATCTAAATCAAAACAATTACAAAACACTCATGTCGTCGTTTATAGACAAACTCCAATTGCTTTAGTTACTATGAGTGAAAATAAAGCTTTATCTTCTCCAGAAAGTTTGGTCATTGCCGTTTCATCCATTGGTTGTCGTAGAGTTTACGTTAAGAGTGGTATCTTAGAAGATTTATTAGACTGGACAATGATTAGAACAAAATTAATAGCTAAAGAAGGTAAATATGGTAGTTCAATGAAGATTTTATATGCTGTCTATTCTTTCGATGCTGAAACTAAGAGAATCTTAAAATCTAAAGGTTTTAGAATGATCCAATCTGTTAAGGTTCAAGATAACAAAATATTAGGTAGTTTATTTGGTGTAAAGACTGAATTGTGGGGTGTTCAATTTAGAATTGAACAAGATAAATAATTTAACTATTAAAAATCAATATACTTCTATAAAAAATATTTATTGTATTCAATTTATATATATATTTAATCCGGAATATTTGCAAGATTTATAATAATCAATAATTATATTTTTTTTGCTTTAATAATGGAAATAATGATGTTATAGCAAACTGTATTATCGAATTGTATTTTCTATTATGCTCTATAAATGGGTAGTAAATTTAATTTCAAATGAGATATCAATTCGATATTTGATAATGCACTCTATCTATATACTGGTAGAACATGTTGAGCTCCATACAATCTGCTCTTATGTTTCAGCATGACTCTTAGGTATAACGTCATAAAATAGAATATTATTAGTAATATAATAATAAAAATGGTCATCAGGATATACCAAAATATGGACATGGAATTGTTACTCTTTGGGGTCATTTGAGTTGTTTGTTTAACTTCTTCATTCTTGTTTAATGTAGGTTGAGATTTTAACATCTGCCATTTAATGAAGTCATCTTTTTCCATATTTAGTCTTGTTCCAAATTCATGTCTTAGAAATTGTTGAATATCTTTAGCAAAATCAAAGGACCATTCTTCTTCTTCCTCATTTTTATTTAATTCTTTTCTGTAATGGAATTCATTAGTCTCTATATTTAATATTTCAATATTGGATGTTGGTTTCTTTTTGGTAAGAGCACTGACACCGATATATCTTTCTTGAGTATTTGGATTTTTAGGTAAATAAATTGGGTCATTTGTTTGGAATAATTCGATCCAATAATCACCTTCTTCCAGATATTTAATATCAACTTTCAAATAACTTATACTCTCTAAATAAATTAATCTTAACTGAATTAGATTTCCTTCAAGTATCGATTTTTTTAATTTAATATGTTTTTGTGATTCCTTGTTTAACCATACAATATTTTTATTTTCACCATCTTCTTCTTTTTCATATCTATGCACTGAAGGATTTGTCATTACAAATGCATCAAAGAAAGGTGCATCATATTTTTCATTAGATTCACTATCACGATGCATATCTATAACTAATGCTAAACCAGGTAAATTGTTTGGCAATCCCATTAAATCATGATTACTGGCTACAATACCTTTTGTATTCAATTCGTATTGTTTTTTAGCATAAGATGAATGAAAATTTTCTTTAATAAAACCATTTTCAGAAGATATCATGAATACAAGACCTTCATTATAATTATCTTTCTTCTTATCTGATCTATAATTATTATTTTTTCTATTTTTATTATCCATTGGTTTAACTCTAAATGAAAGTATACTTTCAAAATCATTAATTTTATTATCACCAATATTATTTGACATAATTGTACCATATGAACTTGAAATAACATTATTAGTCAATCGCACGTAGTTTGCATTTCTAATTTCTGTATTACCAGATATATACCAATATTTATTAATTTTATCCAGAAATGGAATTGATAAACTTGCATCAGGATTATTAACTCTAACAATTGGTGATTTTTCTTCTAAATTAGTATTAAATTTAAAATGCATATTATTTTGTTCATTATTATTAATTTCATTATGATTTAAACGTATACCTGAAATTGGTGTGGTTATTAGAGGTGAAGCATTTCTTGAAATTAATTGAAATAATAGGAAAAGTGATATAATTGCAAATATCAGCACAGGTTTATTTTGTGCTTCATTCATTGTATGTTATGATTGAATCTTTCTCGAGCAGATTAATCAAAAACTCAATTTTTATATTCTGATGTTTTACGATTAACTATATATGATAAAAGATATACATGTATATATATATATATATATATATATATATTTGTTTTAAGTAAGATTGTATATATAATAAAAAGAATATGACAGATTTCTATTATAAAGGTTAGATAGAAATTCAACTATAGATATAACAAAATATAACTTAATTTTTTGTTTGACGTATTAGGAATAAATTTTGATTGAGGGTAAGATCAATAATCTATACAATTAAAATCGATGAATCTAATTAATCAGTGCAATGAAATATATTAATACAAATATTTAATAAAATTTGTCATTGAAAGCATTGAAATCCACAAACTGTTCTTTAATCATGTATAATAATAAAATCGTGTAACATATTTGTTTCGTGAAGTTTTTTACCTCAAATGGTAAAATTCTTGAAAAGGAATAAATTTTCAAATTAAAGATTCAAATATTATCATTAAAACCCCGTATAAACCATACATTCAAAGTCTCTCAAATCACATTACATTACGCGTTTGGTGTTTCTCTTTTTTTCAAAAATTTGAAATAGACATTTAAATTTTCATTTGATTCAGGATAAGTAAACTGGTTTAGTTTACTAACTGAAAAGAGAGTGATATTGTTAACATAAATAAATTAGAGTATATAGATATATAAGATTCAGTTTAAGCCTTAAAAAGAAAAAAGTTGTTTTTTTTAGCTAATAATAGCAAAAATCTATTGGTACCAATTTAAATATCGTGCTTAGAATCTTTTAAAAATAGTAGAATGTAGTAACTTTCGATTATAATGATATATATAATATATTTCAATTTATTGAAATAGTATAAGAATGGGTAAATTTTTATTTGATTTATATATATCTTTGAACATGAAATACTTGAGCCTTATGATATATACATTGTCTTTCTAATATTTAGTATTGTCTTTAAATCCGTTCACTTTTTTATATTACTTCCTAACGCCTCGTCGCTCTATACAATGCTACAATTTATAGGATAAATAAATAAATTTGAACCGGAATTAGGTAAATAAATAGAGATAGATATACAAATATATATAGTTTGTTTTACGATTATATTCGTAAAAACTAGATGCAAGTTCAAATAGCTTAAATAGCAAAGTTTCTCAAACTTGATTGTGTTCTTATTTATTTATTTATTGAAAATGCCAATAAATTTATTATCAAAATATTTAATATAATAACATTGAAGTGAAAACGAATAAGAAATTTAAAAACGAGCGGTGACTAAAAAACCCATAATTATCTATTTCTTTATTGTAAACTTTTTCCTTGGTAAATATTTGAATTATGATTATGTCCTATAATATCTATTAGATATTAAAGAATTCAGTAATTTTATTATTGAAAAAATAATAATCCTAAATAATGAAAACAGAAATGTAGAAAATATCACCGGTGTTATACATAATTATTTCCTTTTTTTCAAAAAATTTCTTAATTCCGTACTGTGAAATTATTGATCATAATTAAAAAGACCTTTAATTTTTATTATTGTTGTTTTTTTTTAATTCGAAACTTTTCAGAAATTTTAATCTCATCGCAAAAGAAAAATTATACGTAATTACTTGCGCTATATTATTGTTAGTGTATTTTCGATATTGATAATTAAAATTAATTCAATTGAATTGAATAAAATTAAAAATGAAAATATATTTAAATAGGGATTTATTAGAAATCAATTCATTTCAAAATTAATATATTATTCCATTTATTAATTTATTCTAACCTTTGTAAACATATTATTAAAAAAATTTCCTTATATAAAAAGTGATATACAGATATACGTTATCTATATTAACTAAGTACAATTAGAATTTAAAAAAAATATTTATAATAAGATGGCTCCAACTCCTAGATTAGTTGCTATTAGACATGGTCAAACTACTTGGTCAAAGTCTGGTCAATATACTGGTTCTACTGATTTGCCGTTGACTGAAGATGGTGTTCAAGAAATGAGAACAGCTGGTTTATCTATTTTCCAACATAATAAATTATTAAGACCAGAACGTATTACTTATATAATTTGTTCTCCAAGAACAAGAGCTCAACAAACAATGCATTTGATTTTTGAAAGTGTTCCAGAAGAACAAAAAAAACATATTAGAATCATTGTTGATGAAGATGTAAGAGAATGGGAATACGGTGATTATGAAGGTAAATTAACTTCTGAAATTATTGAATTAAGAAAATCAAGAGGCTTAGACAAAGAAAAGCCATGGGTTATTTGGAGAGACGGTTGTGAAAATGGTGAATCTTCTGAACAATTTGGTTTCAGATTATCAAGGGCTATTCAAAGAGTTCGTAATTTACATAAAATTAATCATGAAAAAAATGAAGCTGCCGATATCGTATTATTTGCACACGGTCATTCTCTACGTTACTTATCTGCATTATGGTTTGGTTTGGGTGTTGAAAAAGAATGTACTGAAGAACAAAAGAATGATGTTGCTCATCGTTATGATCAAAATGGTGAAATGATTCCAGATGTTAAAATGGAAACTTATACACACTTAGTCACCAATCCAAACTTTTTATTATGTCCAGGTGGTATGGCTGTCTTAAGTTACAGTCATGGTGCATTAGATGAACCAGCTTTAGAATTATCTGGTGCATTCATTCCAAAAAATTCAATCTGTTTAACTTAAAAAAATGAAAATTAATAATGATATAAATAGTTTTGTTCTAATATAAATTTCTATTTTCGAAAATAATTAATAATTTAAAAAATGAATTTAAAAAAAAATAAATTTAGTTGGGATAACTTAAATATTTTTATTTTTAAAATATTAATAATAGTACACAAAATTATATAAGTGTATAATATAAAATCTCTTATCATATTGTAGCAAATAAAGCAATAATTAACTATTGATAAAATTGCATTTATCATAACTTATTTTAAATTACTTTTAAATATAATTTTAAGTTTTGCCTTTAAAAAAGTCATAAGCATGAAATGTAAATGGTATCATAAATTTGAAAGTTAATTTAAACTGTCAAAAACAAAGATCAAAATATACATCACCCTTATTAGCGAAGAGGATATTTTGATTAAAACGGGTATCAATATAATTAGAAAAGAGAACGTTAATGCTAAAAATTTATCTCACCATACAAACTATGAAGTGAAATAATGAAATGATAAAGTATGAAACATCTCATAGTTATTCTGAAACTAGAGAAAATAAAGAACTAATTGTCTGTTTAGAAAAAATATGCTCCTGTATCATTAACTGAATTTGTTGATATGAGGAGCAGAAAAAACAAAAAAAAAGAGAAGTTAAATTCGATTAGATTAGTAAAAAATGAATTCAGCAGAACCACTTGTAACAGAAACTGTACATCCATCAGAACCACCAGAGTAAACACCATTTTCGTATTTACATTCACCATTGACAGTGGAACCATCGGTAGCAACAATCTTGACATTGTAGTTTGGTGCATTAGT
Organism: Tetrapisispora taiwanensis (nom. inval.); assembly: GCA_030573835.1. Taxonomy (NCBI): domain Eukaryota; kingdom Fungi; phylum Ascomycota; class Saccharomycetes; order Saccharomycetales; family Saccharomycetaceae; genus Tetrapisispora; species Tetrapisispora taiwanensis (nom. inval.). The sequence goes on from JAJMDZ010000003.1 coordinate 444,367, forward strand.
ATTGTTTGGGTTTGGAATGATAGATAAGTAAGTAATACCATTAGTGTAACCAGCACCTAAAACAACTGGAGCCCAGTTACCGACACCAGAACCTTCACTACCCCAGATACAACCGTCTTCAACACTGACACCAGCGTTGTTAACATAGTATTGAGTAGAAGTTTTTAAACCTTTCCATGTGTAGTAAGTATCTTCGTTAACAACAGAAACTGGTTTTGAAGAACCAGCACCAACTAAAGTTGGAATATCCATGTTTTCGGAACCTGGGTAATCTGTTCTACATAAAGAAATAGATTTAGAAGATAATTGATTAACAGCAGAAGCGGATTGTTGACCCCATTCACATAAGAAATCGGTATCAGTGTTAGATCTGTATAGATAACCATTTTTACAGTATAAACCACCAATGGATGCACCATTGCTTGGTTGCTCAGATGGCCATTGAGTCTTAGACATACCAGCTTGACAAGCATAGGAACAATAGTAACCATCAGTACATTCACTGCTCGTATCACCATTTTCGTTCATAATAGAAGACCAACCATTCATACCAATCCAACTAACTGGAATGACACCTTGACCGGATGGGAAATCAGAACATTTAATAGTACCATCTACAAATTTGACAGATGGATCTGAATAATCAGATAAATCACCATCAATAGCAGAAGATGAAGAAGCAGTAGAAGTAGAAGCAGAAGCAGCAGTAGAAGTAGAAGAAGTAGTAGCTAAAGTAGAAGAGACTACAACATTTTCAGCGACAACAGAATTACCAACTAAAGTAGTAGTAGCTTTAATTTGACCTAATTGATTAATAACATTACCATTAGCATCAACAACTTCAGTAATTGTAACAATAGCTCTTTTTTCATTTTTATTATGATGATGTTTAGCTGGAGCAGCGGTAACAACATTGGCGGCTAAAATGGAACCGGTTAAAATAATTTTTGAAAATTGCATCTTTTTTTTTTTTAAAAAAATGAGAAAAATTGGATTGAAAAAAAATTAAGGTTAAAAAATAAATTTAAAAAGGAATGTAATGAAGATAATTTAAAATAATTTTAAAAGGAATGAATTGTTTTAAAAAATTTAAAAAATGAATTAGAAAGGATTGGCTTGGTCTGATATAAAATAAATTTTTATGTGATTCTTTTTATTTGAAGAGCCCAAAACAAAAAAAAAAAAAGAGTAACATAGAAACTTGAAAAGCATATTAAAATATTAAAAAATAAGAAAATGAATTTTAACTTAAAAAAATAATGATCTAAACTTGATCTACTTATATATTAAAATTAGTAATCTTGAAAAGTCTTTTTATCCCATTTAAAGAATTTTTTTTTTAATTGTATATTTTTTGTTGAATCTAGAAGATCTTTGTGTTTCTTAATAGTTGATTATAATTGTTTTATTTTTAAAGGTGAAGTTCTAGAAAGCGAAGATAAAAGCACAGAATTTATCGTTAATGTATTACCATGAATTGGAACTTTCTTTTTTTCTTCTGTTACACTGACAGAATATTTCTGAGGTACATTGCAATGAAAGTACGACGAGACCCTACGTAAATTACAAAAAAATTTTTAAAACAAAGTTAAATTATAGTGGCAAATAAAGCATCTTAACAAGAATAAAAAGAAAAAAATATACATATATAATCTTATTCGTAATTGAATGAATATCATCGTTATATTTCAAGGTTAACTATTCTAATATATCAAAGCCACGGAGAAAGTAAGGAGCATTTTTTTTTCTTAAAAACATATTGATTAATAAACTCTTAATAGTGCTTTAATTAATACTATATCCAAAATATACATATAATAGAGAAAGAGAGAGTTAGAGAGAGATAGAGAGAGATAGAAAATATAGTAGTGAACTAAGTTGTTACATGAGTGTTAAGACTTGGAACTAAGTATTATTACTATTAAATCAAAGCAGTTAATTAAAAAGTTTATTGAATAATATACTTAATTAAGTAAAAAAAAGACTATAATAATTTTATTTTAATTTAGTGGTTAATCTTAGTGTGTCTGTCTCTGTAAAAAAAAAAAGAGTCGTTAGTAATAGTAGTTATGCTATCTTTTTTTTTTTTTGATGAAAGCCCGGTAATATTTTTTTTCTATAAATTAATTAACAGTAAGTATTAATTGTAGATCTAATACCGGACAATCTTTATTCAATAGTTGTTACACAATAAAAAAATTGATTCACTGCTTCCAAAAAAGGTATTATACTCTTCTTAAACAAGATATATGCTTTCCTCTTTAAGTAATTTTTTTAATTAACATAAACTGAAAAAAATTGAAGCAAAAAAATAATTTTTTTTTTCTAGAACATGTTATCACTTACTTTAATAAAAGATTAAATGAAACTCTCTTAAGTTAACAAATAAAGTTAATAAACTTCAAAATTTTATTTGTTTTTATAATTTTTACGAACTCTACTTGTTAATAGTGTAATAATTTTTTTTGTTATTAAATGTAGTTAGAGATTGAGGCGTAACAGAAAAGGATAAATAACTTTTATTGAGGAATCGTTGTAACACTGTATAGAAAAAAAACGACAGAGGTTTCTTACTTAAAAAAAAAATTTTTTTTTTTTTTTTTAAACTTCTTTTATTTTATTTCCGCCATAAATCCATTTTCATAAATTAGTGTGTCACACATAACTATAAAAACAAATAAAAAAAAAATAATTTTATTTTTTTTATTTTTTGCTTTAAATGCCGACATGCGAGTAATATATTGCCACAAAAAATGAAAATATTTAAGCCGAGATACTATTTTTTTTCTTTTTTTTTAAGTTTCAATACAGTTTTAATTTAGTTTCGAATAGATTTCAAAAATACGAAACCTTAGAAAATAATGAAGAACAAGGTTGAACTCATTAAAGAAAAAAAAACCATCATTGTATACGATTCAATATGTTTACCTAATTAGGATATCATATGATGTTCACACTTTTCTTTTTTCTTGATAAAATTATGTACTAATGTTTTATAATATAGTACGAGATTAATTTTTATTTTTTTTTTAATTTTAGTAATTTAATTTAAAAGATATAAGAATTGTTACTTAACTAAAATAAAAAAAACCCAATTTTTTTTTGTTGAGCTTTTTTAACAGATATTATTTTTAATTATTATCAATTATATGCAGTTGAACATTAGAGGTCATTAAAGATTTAATGAGAATCTAATTAGTAAATCATTTTAAACAACGTGATTGTTAAATTGTGAATACTGAGCTTGTCTCTACTGAAAGTGAAGTGTATAATAGTTAAATTATAGTGATGTTATGGTGATAATGTACATCTCTCTATTTACAATTTAGTTATCTAATTATTACTATATTAAGTACAGTTATTGATCTCATTTACATTAATTAAATGTATATCTTGGCCACTAGAAAAATTACAATTGTAACATAACATTTTTGTAAATTTTTCTTACAAGAGATTATTAATTGAATTAAAATATATTTTCTATCTTCTATGTGTCTGACCTGGCTATAGGGAAAATGGTGTCACAAATATATATATATATATATATTTTAATCAGATGGTTTAGGGTTATATTGAAATATAAAATTTTGTAATTTCAAGACATTATATTAATGATACTATTTATGATATAAATTTTGATTTAATATTGATTTAATCTTGATAACTCATTAACTTTCTGTTTTTGTCACATTAATGAAAATTGATGAGACGATAAGTTACGAAAATTTCATTATGTGGACACGTTATAGAAATCTGGAAATTTTATTTTTTTTTTACTTTGAAAAATTTAATCTGAAAATTAATTTTTGAAATCGAGAAAAAAATTTATGTATCCCTTAATTAATCATACATAAAAAAAAATTATATGCTTTAAAAAATTTATAGTAATAATCTTTCAGTAATTAAATCAAGATGAAGAAAAAAAAACTAATTTTATAAATCATGAGTAGATATTATATTGGTGTTGATGTTGGTACAGGCTCAGCTAGAGCTTGTGTATCAGATGATAATGGTAAAATATTAGCATTGGAATCAAAGGATATTTCTAAACAAGAATTGAAGCCGAGCTACATAACTCAAAGTTCTACAGAGATCCTTGAAGCAGTAATATTTGTAATTAAAAAAGTCATCGATTTATCAAATATCGATAGTAATTTAATTGATGGTATTGCATGTGATGCAACTTGTTCTTTGGTTGTTGTTAATAAGAATAATTTAGAGCCAATTGCTGTCGGTCCAGATTTTAATGATAATAATCAAAATATTATATTATGGATGGATCATAGAGCAACAAAGGAAACAGATTTGATTAACTCAACTGATGATAAAAGATTGAAATATGTCGGTGGTAAAATATCCGTTGAATTCGAATTACCAAAGATAAAATGGTTGAAAGATAATTTATCGGATGAAAATTTCCAAAATGCTTTATTTTTGGATCTTGCAGATTTCTTAACTTATAAAGCTACAGGAACTTTAGTGCATTCGTATTCATCGGCTGTTTGTAAACAAGGTTTACTTCCAATTGGAGTTGAAGATTCGCAAAAAGGTTGGTCAAAAGATTTTTTAACAAATATAGGATTAAAAGAACTATCTGAAAATGATTTTAGTAAACTCGGTGGCTCAATTGACTTAAATGAAAACAATTTTCGTGTACCTGGTGATTTAGTTGGTCCAATTGCCAAAACTTTTGCTGATCTTGTTGGATTGACAACAAGTTGTGTTGTGGGTACGGGTTTAATTGATGCTTATGCTGGATGGGTAGGTACTATAGCAAGTGATAGCCAAAAAAATATTGAAACTGAAACTTTAAATAATAAAGATTCTATTGATGAATGTTTAGGTAAGGTTGCTGTTGTCGCTGGTACTTCAACATGTCATATAGTACTTTCAAAAAATCCTCATTTTGTTCCAGGCGTTTGGGGCCCTTATAGAGATGTTCTAGCGAAAGGTATATGGGCAGCAGAAGGTGGACAAAGTTGTACTGGTGCATTATTAGATTATATTATCAAAACACATCCATCATACCAAGAATTATTGGAAATTACAAAAAAAGAAAATATCAATATATTTCTTTACTTGAATAAAAAATTAGAGCAAATGAAAGATAATCAAAATTTAGAGTCAATATTTTTCTTAACGAAGAAAATGTTTATATACGGTGATTATTATGGTAATAGATCACCATTAGCTGACCCAGCAATGACAGGCATGATCATAGGTCAAACCATGGATTCATCCATTAATGATTTGGCAATTAAATACTTGGCAGCCTGTGAATTTATCGCATTACAAACCCAACATATTGTAGAAACTTTAATTGAAAATGGACATAGTATATCAGCAATTTACATGTCTGGAGGACAATGCAAAAATAATCTTCTAATGGAACTGATATTAAATTGTTGTAAGTTACCACTCGTAATACCTAAGTATATTGATTCGGCTGTGGTATTCGGTACTTCGATCTTAGGATCTGTTGCAGCAAAGATTAATTCAGTCAAGAAGCAATCAAAAAATAATAAATATTTATTGAATGATATAATTTGGTCCCAGATGAAAAAAATGACACCGGAAGGTCATACTATGCATCCAATGGACAAAAATTCTAAACTAGCAAGATATTTAAAAGTCAAATATGAAATTTATCTTGACATGATTGAAAGAAACATCAGTTATAGAAATCAAATGGAAAAAATAATTTGTGATAAGATTTAATTTTAATAGAACTGTAAACTGAATCTCAGTGTATGAAAAAATAAAAAACATCACATCAATGACAGCTTACAAGCGTCTCATATTCAAATATAAGTATTTGTATAAATATGTATATATATATTTAATGAAATTATTTAATATCATCGAACAATGAACTTTCCTCTTTCATAATTCTTGTCATCTCTCATTAGGATCAAAATTGTTTATTCATTTCCTAATTAGGAAATTTAAAGTTTTTCATATTATTTTTCGTAATTTTTTTTCGCTTCTCATTCTTTCCTACGGCATCTGAACTGTTTATGTTGACCTCAATATTTTATTTTTTTATGGTTGTACGTTTTCAATTGAAATTTAATAGCAAGAATTTTCTTTTACTATTAAGATTTTTGTATTATCACATAATTATGATCTAAAATATATATTTGATGAAATATAATTAAATTAAATAATCATGATTTTATATTTTATGTAATGTAAAATTACTTTATAACTCTCCTTCTTGAACTAGTTTAATACATGAATATAATGATTTAATTGTATATTTTAAAACTATTACTCGATTTAATAATTCACTTTAGCAAACTAAATAAGAATTTAAAAATATAAAAATATAACCAGACACACTTTTTTTTGAACCAAGGATCAATAAATAAAATTTGAATTTATAATAATATTTAAGATTATAAAAATTTTGAAAGATTAAAAAATATTAAACTAGTAAACTTATAATTAAGAGCAATGAATAGAATAATTAATATGATACGACTGGTGATACTTCTCTTTTTCTCAAAATTAGCCATTGCATCAAACTTAGAGAATATTTTAGATATTCTTAATATACAATATTTCGACCTTCCCAATTTGAATTTCAACAATTCAGCTAATTCTATTCAATTATTAGGAGATGTTGAAAATGTTCACTTGTATCGTTATCAAGGTCAACAAAATTTTACAAAAGAACTAGGACCATATAATAGTTTAATATATTATTCAGATGATGTATTAATAAAATTAGAATCAGAATCAAATGATACCAATATCCAAAATATAATACCAGTCGGTGATGATGCATTTATTCTTAGTGGTTCAGGTTATCTAAATAATAATAATTTAGGAAGACAATTATTTTATAATTTAACCACTTTAACCATAGAACCAATTTTTAACCAAACATTAGAGAATGTAAATACAATTTTAGTTGATGGTGAGATTATTTATTTTGGTGGTAATTTCACTTATAAAGGTCACTCAGAAAATTCTAATTCCGTAATTTCTTGGAATGTTACCAGTAAAGAAACAACCCAGTTACCTTTTGAAGGGTTCGGTGATGATTCAACCGTGAATAGTATATTGAAATTAGATGAAGATAATATTCTTTTCATTGGTATGTTTGACACATTAGGTAACGATACACTATTAACTTATACTACATCAAATTCGTCAAATTATACAAATAGTACTCAAAACACATCCACTATAGAATTAGAACAACAAATTAACCTACAATACGTTACTTGGGATTCGGCAGGGTCGACTTTTGATGAAAATGAATTAGTATGTGAAGCTGGTTCTTCAGATGCATGGTATGTAGAAGGAATTGTTGGGAATTTACAGCTTACTCTGCAAAATACAGTAGCCCCATCTAAAATTAGAATATATAATTCTGAAAATGATGACAACGGGGTAGCTTCTTTTAGAATAATTACAAGTCCTTCAAATGGTATTATGAATTTGACTTATATTAATCCTTTGACAGGAGATTTGCAGTATTGTGATGCATTCTGTCCCTTATTAAGTCATTCTGATCTTCAATCAGCTGCTTCAAACTCCTCATTAGAGCCAAGCAAAAGAATTTTTATAGATAACGATACCAGAAGCCTAAGATGGTCTCCTAATTATCAAGAATTTGCTTTTGTCAATAATGTTGATGTATCAGCTATTACATTATATGCACAATCATCATACGGTAGTAACATTGCATTATCTGGGCTAGATCTATTCCAAGGATCACACACTGTATACGCTAATGATACTTTAAATCAGCCAGGTTGTAAAGATTCATCGACATTTCACTCTTCATCTATATTATCAGATACTAATTGGTATAAAGGTTTAGACACAGAGAGTTATTTATCAGCAAACTACGATATTGGAACATCAACAATACCATCAGTTGAGTTTTATCCAAATATTGAGGCGTCTGGTAATTTTTCTATTAAATTATATACACCTGGTTGTTTAGAAGATGGTACTTGTGATCAAAGAAGTATTGTGAATGTTACTGTATCAAACCCAGAAGATGGTAGTATTTTATCTACCCAATTAGTTTATCAAAATAATAATGAAATGAAATATGATGAGATATACCAAGGAAGCTTAACGATCTCTCCAAAAATTACATTAACATATTACTCTACTATAACGGCTGATCAAAGCTCAATTATTGTAGTAGCCGATAGAGTTGATCTATCAGCTACTTATGTTAATGTTAATAATTTATTATTGAACACTACATCAACTTCATCGATATTAGAATTAAATGGTTTATTTCAGTACCAACTTTCAAACTTTACTGATGATATTAATATCAAGGTTGGTAATACTTCTATTCATCAATTTGCGCTAGAACAGTTCTCATCCTCTGTATCATTAGTAGGTGGTTCTTTTAATGACACTATTTTATTGGCAGGCTCTACATCTGAAATCGTACAATTAACATTAAATTCAGATTTGGATATCTCAAATACCGTGGTAGTTGCCAATGATGGAGAAACCACCAAAATATGCCCCTATTCAGAAGGTTTGATATTGTTTGGTCGATACAATATATCATCAGGTAGCATTGTTGATAATTTGTTATATAACGGATCATACTCTTCTCTTGGCCTCATTGATGAATCTATAGATACTTTTGCCAATATTACTTACGATGGTTCTGAACTTCTAATATTTAATGGCAACTACATTTATAACATTTCCTCCAGATCTTATATTTACAATAATACTCTTTTCGAAGCAAATATTCAAGCAGCAGGTGCGAACTCAAACGATGATACGTTGTTGTTTGGTGGTATCAGTATATCAAACTATAATAATTTTAATGAATCAGTCCAGGTTTATGGTAATAGTTCAATCGAGCCATTATCATTTAACTCCGAATATATACCATACACTGCCGTATATTTAAACGATATGAACAATCTTTACGTTTATTATCATGAATCAATGAGTAATATAATTTACTCCGATAACTCTACTTCTTCTTTAAGTTATTATGGTATGTTAAATTCGCTATTATATGCAAGCAATTCATCTTTATTATTTGTTAATTCAATAATGAATAACGGTAGCTCCAGTTTGATAATTTCTAATATTGATGAAAATGAAAATATTGTCGATGAATCATTGAGCAATATGGGTTATATTACCACTATGATTGATTTCAATAAAAATAAGACAGTTTTAATCGCTGGTAATTTTACGATGGACAGTGCTAATTGTACAGGACTATGCTTGTATAATTATTCTGAAAAGAGCTGGTTACCTTTTGCAAATAAAACTATCCAAGGTTCGATTACTGATATGCAAATTTGGGATTCCGATCAAATGTTGATCTCGGGTGATTTTAGCACCGCCAATAACTCAAAGATTAAATTAGCAAGCTTGGACTTAGAAACTTATAAAGTTTCTGTCTTATTAGATGATAACAGCTTTGACATTGATTCTTTTATTTATAACGAAGAAAGCATTACTGTCTGGAATAAGTCAGCTATAATGCAATACTCTAACAATAGTTGGACTGAGATAAGCTTCGATAACTTTACATCCACATACATTAAAAATGTTGAAAATGTATCAGTTAGTTCAAGTAATTCTACTGAAGATTCAGAAGATTACTTATTTGTATTTGGTGAATTTAATTCTACTCTTTATGGACAATTAAATGCTATGATTTATAATTCCGAATCCTGGCAACCATATTTCTATATTAAAGACTACAGCATTGATACGGATCACCAAATTAATTTGTTTGAAAATAAAGATATCTCCGATTTATTTAATTCCGATCAAACTTTAAAATCAAATACAACATCAACTAGAACATCATCTTCAACCAGAACGTCCTCAACACCAACCGCTGTAGTAAATGATGATGAAGGCAAAAGCTCTAAAATTGATAGAGGTTTCGTTGTATTGATTGCATTAGCTTTAGCAATAGGTACTGTAGCTGTACTTGGTGTCTTCGGTGTTACCATTGCATATATATTCCAAGATGATGATAAATATGAATCTATAAAACCTAGAATTGATGGTAAGGAAATGTTAGATACAGTTCCGCCAGAAAAATTGATGAAATTTATCTAATCTTTGTAACATTAATTAAGTATATATTAAAATAAAATATATATGTTTTACTTAATAAAATCTCTATGCATTTTAAATAGCATATTTAATTTTAATTATTTATATTAAGAGTTTTCATTAATAATTGTATAAATACTTTGATCATATATGTTTAAGAGTTCGTTATATGAAGTAATATATATATATATATATATATATATATATTTATATTTATTTATTTACGTATGCACGTATGCATTTATACTATTTATCCGTGTTATTATTAATTTAATTATTTATTAATAATACAAAATGCGATTATTTTTCAAAATTTAATTTTAGTTGCTTCTTTAACTTTTGATATATTAAAGATTCACGATTACCAAATATCGTACCTTCATACATATCTGAAATATCATCTAGACACCAATACACTTGCCTCCATTGGCGTTGCTCAGCCCATTTTTTGGCTGCAAGTAATCGAAAAAAGCAAGCTTTACGTTGTCTAGTTAGTCCTTGCAAAACAATGGTATCCAATTCATGTTTCCTAGACAATTCATTGATATTCTCTGTAGCTGGTGTTGGAATGTTTGAAATCAATTTAGGCTTTACTCTTGGATCAGTACGTAAATTATAACAGTCACTTAAACGTTCCCATATCATAATTTGGGAACAAGCTCCAAGTTTACATTCAGATAGAATTGTTTCTAAATTACTCAACGCATATGGTGTCGAGGTCCATGTATCACTTAAAGATAAAAATAGTTCAGAAGTAATAAGCATACATCGAGTCTCGTAAGATCTTGCAAGTTCGGATACTCCTGTTTGGTCATTTAAAGATGTCTTTTTATCGAGAGCTGCACAACCTTCATATACATCTAACGACTGTTCAATCAATGGGTTGACATCATTTTTAATCATTTTTACTGTAACAATAGTTTGAGCACCCATTAAAATGCAAACAGCACACCATTCCAAACAGGGTCCTAAATATTTTGGATAAGCTGTGATATCTTCAAGTAAGCTTTCATAAGTTAGGTATGCATTTTTGAAATCAGAAATCATCATAGACCAATCGGCCAATTTTCTCAAAAGAAATATATTTGATGATGATGCAAAATACTCATTGCCTTCACTATTTTTAATTGGCATATTTTCTTGTTTCCCACCTGTTGCTGGGTTTTTACCCATAAATCTTCTAAAGAGCTTTGTACTTTGAAATAAAGATTTTTTTGGTTGAAGAATAGTATCATTCCAAAAACTTATTTTTCTTAGCATAAAAGGAATCATTAAATCATTGGTTAAGATTTCTAGTTCGTCATAAATCCAATTAATTAGCTTCAAAGGTAATTTATCAATTTTTGATGTTTGGAAAAAATAAAGAAATTCGTCGAGAGATGACATTGCTGGTTGGTGTAATTTTACTTGTACATCTTCTGTATATCTCTTATCCCATAATGGTAACTTAATACTTTCAGCAAAAAGCTGCTTCTTCAGTTTTTTGGATAATTCAACACATTTTTCAGCTTCCTCGGTTGAGGACCCATCATAACATAATGCAAATACTGGTAGAATATCATTAGTGCTCATGAATACTGGAAACTTTTCAACGGTAGTGCTTTGAGCTTTGAATGCAATTAAAAGATCTCTTGCATTATCATAATCTTCTCCTTTGCTAATATCAATAGCAATCAAAGAAACAACTGGATGGTTGAATGTTTCATAAGGTGAAAGACAAGTTGTGGATGAGATTGCGGACGAAAAGAATCTATGATATAAAGATTTTTGCAAGGTTTTATGATCAATATTATCAGTAGTGTGTTTTTCCAACATTGCTAAACTGTTTTTCAAAAATATTTCTAAATTATGGTAATCAAATAGCATATCACCATTACCACCGCTATTAATTAAATCCTCAATAGGTCTGGTAAACCTTATAAATTGTGATTGTGTTGAATCTCTTTGAAATAAACTGTTAGATCGACTTCTATTATTCTTCATTTGAATACTCTCCGGTGGTGCTAAATGGTCAGTTTTAGAATCTACTTTTAGTTTATTATCATTTACGCGGTTTTCACTATTTGAATCTGGTATCGGTGCATTATTAGGATTGTATTTGTTTTCTGGTTCATTTACCTCTTCGTCATTATTAACATTTTGAATTTCTTTCTCAGATAGGGTATCAGGATTTTTATTATCATTACTGTTTTCAAAATCATTTGCACCCTCATTACTTTGATCTCTATCCGATATACAACCACCAAAGTAACGTAGTAAAGTATAGAAGGAATCAATATCATAAACCTCTGAAATATGTGAATCTAATTCGACTGTAGCTGTCACAGTAATCACTGGTGCAATTGCATTGGAAACAATTCTTTTACTAATATCTTGTGGAATACTCTCATGTACTTTGTCCAAATGGAACACTAGGTTCATATAATTCTCATATGTAAAAGTCATTCAATCTCAGAGTTGATTGTCGTCTCTAATTTTCTTATATTTGATTTCGAACGAAGGAAAATGTTTAAATTAGAAAAATGCAATATGAATATTTTACAAACCAGATTAATAATTTACAAGTGGTCTTATAAATCAATTATCTCTTAAAATAAATTTATTTTTGTTATCGTATTCTCTTAGTCGATCGAATTTTAATAATTATTGCTTCGATGAGCTTTATATACTAGAACTATCTTTATTTTTTTAATTTATAAAATTAACTTATTTCTTTTCTCTTGTGTGATTCTGGATAACTTGACGAGAACGAGTATGAAAAAAAAGAAAATGGGCATAAAAAAAAGTTATGAAGTTGTTCATTAAGTGATAGCTTAAAAGAATGATAGTTAAAATAATTAAAATAATTAAATTAATTAAATTAATTGTAAATATTGCAGCTAGTGGTTTATGTGCTATTAAAATGGAATAATATGTATAATCTTTTGAATAGAAACATCTACCAATTGCACGAATCAATAATTTTTACAATCAGAGATATAGAAAGAACCGTGATAATTTTGCTAAACATACTTTTGTCAAAATTATTAAATCTTGATACTAGCAGACTTAAATTATTAATTTAGATTACTAATATTTGTTTCAATCAGATACAAATATACAAAACTGAAGAAGTGAGATCTTTTGTTAGGTGCTACTAAATGTCATTATAATATTTTCTCATTATAAGTATAATATCTTAAATATAGAAAAATATTGTAGAAAGTAAATTAAAGATTAGTTATTTGAATCATTTAGATGATGTTATACATTCCACAGTTTTCTTTTTAATTCCTAAATTCTTCTATAAGATTTTAATTCATTATTTAGTTATTATTAATGTTTTGTTTTTCAATATATGTAAGTGCGACCGTAAAAAAGAAGAGACAAAAAAAAAGAAAACTTACAAAAACAATTAAAAAAAATTACGACACTAATCCATTATATCATATTAAAGTTTATTTAAACCACCAGTATCAATTTTAAAGTATAATACAGATAAAAAATACTACTGAAAAATATTCTCAATCATTTTTGCTACTTTAATTAAAAACAAATTATTTTAAATCAAATGACAGATACTTTGCCAAATAAAAGAGACACCTTCACAACCTCTGTAGATATTCAGACACTTAAAGAAATTACATTAAATAACAAAAATAACATTAAAAAGAATAACAATGAAAATAATTTCAATAAAAATAAAGTTTTGAATAGCAAAAAAACTGAATTGAGAAATTTCAGAAATTCATTAAAAAGAGATACTAATAGTTATAAGGATCTCAAACTAATTGGAGATTTAGGTCATGTAAACAATGACTATATAATGAGTTCTCCTTCATTAGAAAAAGTCTTATTTAATTATGAAAAAGATAAACCTCTAAAAAATATTACCTTCCCAGTTGAAAGTACTTATAATCATAATTTTAAGTTTAACTACCATCCTGATTTTTTTGACTATCTACCGCCTTGTACTAGGAGATTCAGCCTTGACACAATAGAAAATGATGATAATAACATCTATGAATTTAATGAAAATATTTTTCAATATATGTTGGATGATCTAGTAAGGAATAGAAAACCAAATTTCCCTAAGGAGATGGAATATCAAGAGCTCTATAAAAATATCAATTTAAAAGACCGGATTCTAAATATTTTATTCGGTTATGATAAGTTTGGATTCTTTAAACTTGATAAAATAAGAAATTTTTTTAACAGCAGCTTAATGTTTCCTTATAGAATAGATGCATATTTAGAAAACTATGAAGATTCAGAACCAACAGACTCTATAATTTTGATTGAAGATTTAAATGAAGAGACTTATATTAATTCTGCTGAAAATGATATTGAAATGGTTGATTTTTAAATATTATAAATAAATTTATAAAATAACTTTTCATATAAACAATAATATTATCAGTTAACTTAATATTTGAAAATTTATTAACTTTTATTTATAAATTTGATTAAATAATTATAAAATAATAATAATAATATTCTGAAGTTAATAATGCTATGCTGCTTGTATAAAATAAAATTGTTTTTATAATACCTTATAAGTGATGTTTAACTCGAATTAGATGTATAATTAGCTGTGGATGAAGTAGTTGATCCAAGAAGCAATGTTGTTAGTGATTCAACATCTGAAGCGACACTATCAGTATCAAAAGAAAGGGCTGGTGTTAGCATTCCATCTCCATATACTGAACTATCAAATGTCGAATTCATAGTATCTCCATCTTGACCAAATACAATGTCATAAGTATAACACAATGATTCCAATAACAAGTCCCAATTGTTTATTTCAAGTAATTCTTGAACTTCATCAGAATAATCGACATTTAAGAAACCAACGTGTACCTTTAATTGTTGAACCATCTTGTTATTAGAGTTACTAAATTCATCATAGTTCATAAATAATATGGATTTATTGTTTTCCATTCTTGAATTGGAAATCACAACAACACCCAATTTGCGTTGTGCTCCATTATGAATTAACTTTTCCATTAACCAACTCGGTGTAAATTTGATGTTATTCTTTATTCTTTTCAATTCAGAAAAATAGTCATTGCTACTAAATATATCATTAACTGTTATGATATCCAAAAAATTTCTATGCTCATCTACAAAACATACATTCAAATTTTTGTAGCTTAATGCAAGGGCTTTAATAGTATTTTTAATGATATTTCCCTCTCCATTAACTAACTTATTAAAATCCATTTGGATAATTAGCATTAGATTTTCTGGTTTTTCAAATTTCATCGAAACCGCTGACGTTTTAGAAGTCATTACCGACATTAAACTATTAACAGTAAACTCACTTGAGTCGCCATGTGAGACAAGTACACTCCTTCTTAGAATTGTACCTGTTGGGTTATTGTCTAAATGTGTTATCTCAACAATTTTATTGTTGTTTATAAGACCAAAATAGACAGTATTTAGAGTGTCAACGTCAGAGTTTTTCAAAACAGGAGGCATATCTAATGTTGAACTAAAATTTTCACTACTAAATGTAAATGAGGTGTCTAACAAACTTGAAATCCATTTTTCTATAATTGAACTAGAGTTACTTTTTAAATCTTCAGTCAAATATAGAACAATTTTCTCACTATTTTTTTTATTTATCTGTATTTCTAGTATTGAAGAATTAATAGTTTCTATGCTGAAACCTTGACTAATATCATATATTTCTAAAAAGTTCTTATTATTCATGGTTTCATCACATATCGAAAGGTCAGACTCTTCAACACCATCATAATTAGAAATTATAATCGCTTTTTCAAACAAAAAACAATTTCCCGATACATATTTGGCGCCATCCTTCGAAATTAAAAAAGAATCAATTAACCTTAGTAAACCAAAATCTTCATCAAAACTAGCTTTGTTTAACTTGTTTGGAAAGCGTGATAATAAAATATCAGTGAAATAGGATCTAAGGATGGGTATTGTGTTATCGCTCTCCTTTGAATTAACGAAATCTTTAGTTTCAGTGGTTTCCATTGAATAAAGTGATTCTGTTTCAATGTTTGAACTGAATACTTGTGATTTACCTTGTAATGTACTACCAACTTGAGAAAATCTGTTATTAAAAGTTCTCATTGGATGTGGCATTTCAGATGCATGATTTTGAGTTGGTTTTTCAATATCTTGAGGTCTAGAGTAATTTGATACAGAGTACATTGATAAAGGTGAAGAAGTTCTAGAATTTGGAAATTTATGAAATTTTTCTAATTGTTGAATAGGGGATAAGCTCGTTGATATAGTTTCATTTATCATCATTGAATCTATTTCAATTGATTGTTCAATTGGACTTAAACTATTATTTAATAAGAAATTTGACATTAATTTATCCTTTATCTCCTCACTTAATGGAATAGATCTTTTATTTACATTGTTCTCATTAAAACATGACTGGCATCTTGGAAATAGAGAATTATTGTCATTTATGTCATATTCTGAACTATTACCAAATGATATAGATAAACAATCTTCATGAATAGTATGCCCGCAGATTAATTCAATAATTTTCTCACCATGTGCTCTATTTGAAACATATTCGTTACATAAAGTACATGTTACATTAATGAATGATTTTTTATTTCTAAAGTTATTACTGATTTTATGCGTATCTATATTAAAGTTAAGTTTAATATCTGTTGCTGAACTGGATTTCTTTATAAATTCATTACTAACTGTATTTTCAGATAATACACTAAAGGATTTATTTTCATGAATTTGGCTGAATACTACCGAATTTGGCCTGGGGAGTGATGATTGTCTTGATGGAAATTTTGTTGATTGATTAAGTTCATTTAATTGTAATGGTGGCGGTAATGGTGGTTTCCTTCTAATTATATGTTCTTTATTTGTATTTACATCTGAGTCTATATTCTTTTCTAATTTATTATACCTTTTATTTCTATTGAAACCAAACATCCAATTTTTATTTTTTATGAATGAAGAAGGTGATATTTTTTCTTTTGTTTGAGAGAATGTTTGTTGCTCCGGAGTTTTGACTTGCGAGAAAGTCCGACCATCGCTAACATCAAGTAATTGATGAATAATTCTATCACTTTCAAATCTTGACATCAATTGTGATTTTATTGAATTATTTTATTAATTTTATAATACAATGAAGTTTTAAGTTAACCCTTCACAATTTGAATAAATTTAAAAATAAAATAATTTCATTACCGTAATATACAAAAATAAAACTATTATTTAGATTTATATATAATGGTACATAAGAAATAATTATTTTATTCTTAATTGATGTAATTAGATGATATATATAGTGGTCACCTAGGAAATTTTCCAATTGAGATTTATTGTATTATAATTTATTTATTTAGTAATCAAATTTTTTATTATAATTAATAATTCTTCTCTTTTCTTTTTTTTTTTTTAGTATGATAAGAAAAGAATAATAATTGTATATAGCTAGTTAATTTTTTTCTTTCATTAAATTTAAACTCAAACTACTATTATAACATTAGAAGATAATTTAATAAATAGCCGTTGTATTGTAAATATTCCTAGTAATAGTTTTATTAATCTGGACAATTATTATAATTATGACAAAAATTACTATATTGTCAAATTTTTAGTTTTGTAAAATTTCGTTTTTGATAATTTATGTCACAGAATAAATTAGAAGAAATGGAAATAATAAAATAAATTTATAATAAAAATAAAAATTTTAATTTCTTGTATTTGAATTGTTTCAAATATTATATTAATTTTAACTTTCTATAAATGAATTATAATTAATTACATCGAATTGATAGCCAATTAGTTGATGTAATTTTTAACATTCCTTACAATTATCTAGAGAAAAGTTTTTAAATTAAATTTCGAAAGTTATCAATGCGAAAGAAATGGAATCTAAGAAAAAGGTTTACACAAGCTAGCAGTGAAACGTTACAGAGAGATGCATGAAACCACAAAAGTTATGTTAAAAATTACATCTACTTTTACAAAAGTTTGATATATAGAATCTTTTCGTAGTTAGTTTTCTCTTTAAAGATATGAAACTTTTGCTATAGAGATAGATTGAATAACATCATAGTGTTTTTTTTATCATAAAGGTTCAATGAAAAACTTTTATATATTTGTGTTTTTTTTCTTAAAGAAATTAGTAAATAATTATCTCAAAAATATTTTATTTGTAAATATGGAAGGGACAATAATATTCATGATCGATTTTTGTTTTCTTTGAGGTAACAATATAATGGAAAGAAGAAACGACAACAACGTTAATAAAATAACTATGTTTTTATTTACATAAATTTTTATTTATACAATTGCTCGTGCTACAAGTGCCATTTAATAAAAGAATAGGAATTATTATTATATTTTCTTTTATATGTAATATAAGTTTTTGCACGAATGAATACATTATAAATTTTTAAGTAAGGTAGATAGGTAATTCATTAATTCCAATTTTTTATTTATTTATTTAAGTTTCTAGGTTAATTATTAATATAACATAACATCATAGGAGAATTAATTGAAGAAACACAATTCTTAAAAAAAATTTTACAGTTATATTTCTTTTTATTGAAAAATTTTCTTGTTTATTTTTATTTGTAAAGACAATTTAAACAATATCTGAAATGAGATAATTATTATGAAAATAGTATTTTATCTATCTAATATTCTTGTTAAACTATATAGTCTTCAATTATTTAATTATTGGAATTTCGATTACTATGGCTTCATTTCATATTAGACAATATTTTGATAATAAATTTTTCAATTTGTAAAATACAAAATAAAAAAAAAATGTCAATTGCATTTTAGTTATCAATTACTTATTTTAAAAATTGTATAGAGTTTATAATAATTTTAAAAAAACAGATGAATTAGGAAATAGTTTTGTATATTTTCTTAATTTATTCCAATCAAGAAGAGAGAGGTTAATAAAGTTCAACAAATTACATTTTTTATTAGTATAATGTAAACAATTCTAATAAATCGCATCTGTACGTATGATATACTAAATTATTCTTTACTTTCCACGTTTTTTCAAAATATTCGAAATTTATTAATTAAAATTATATCATTTCTTATAATTAATACTAGTTTTTAACTATAAAATTGTACCAATTCTAAAAAAAACAAGTCAAAAAAAAAAAGAAAAAAAAATAAATATTCTCACACCCATACACAACGCAGAAGGAAGAATTTATTGTAGACCCGTTTAACAGAATTGAATTAGGTATTATTTTTTTCTTTTTTTTTTTTTTTTTTTTTAATAAAGCAATATTTTTCGAAACTTATTACCGTAGAAATTTGTAAAAGGTTAACAAATCTCCAAGAGAAACGAATTTTTAAATAGTTTACTATTTTAATGAATGATAAACGGTGATAAAAGGTAATAAGTTTATCTCTTTTATTGTTATTATTTCCTATCTTGAATATCTAGTATATCTAAACTATTGGTAAATGGAATTTCTAATAAGAAAAAGATAAACAAATAAGTGATCAAAAGTATTCTTGGTTAGTCAGTAGTTAATTTTGCAATATAACAAGAACAATAAGAGAGTGTGGTTATTTGCATATACGAGAATAAATAAAAAACACATCATGTACTAATGTAGACACATAACATGATTTTGATGAAAAGAGGGTTTAAAATATGTTATAATACCAGTCTATAGAAGATCAAAATACTTAAAAATATACAAAATTTCATAAGTTGAAAAGTAATGAATGAATCTTGTAATTAACTAATTAATTTGCAGAACCAATATTAAATAACATTACTGTATATGTGCATATTTATTATGGTAGCATACATTGATTGTTTAGGTTACTAATTTTTTAAGCCGATCACGTGCAATAAATTCAAAAAATAAAATTACAACATGATAGCGACACAAAATATATCCACAATATTTCAGAGTTGTCGTTCAAAATGATCATTCACTTTTTTTTTTTTTGAAAAAAAAATTTTTCTTTTCAAAAAATTTATTTGGAAATTTTTTTCGATGAATCTATACATAGTGTAACATAATTTTGAAAATTGTCCTAAGAAAGGGCTGTAAAATTGTTACTTTGAAAAATTTAATAATAACTTATTATGAGATGAGATGAGATGAGATGAGCTTTACAAAAAATTTATAGCCATTTTTACACTACAACAAATCTTCAGATAATGTCTTAATATTAATAAACTTAGTTGATTAATACCATTTTAAATTGAATATTAATAAATTCTTATATTCTTATCTGTTTTATATTAAACATTCGTTAGTAACTTTTTGTGTTATTCTGTAATATATTAAAAAGATCGCAGGTATTTTTTAATAATTTATCATTGACTAGTTTATACATATTGTGTATTAACGTTTTAATCATATATTCATACCTCCAGACTATCCACAAACTCTAATTTAAGATATAATGGCTTTAGCTATTTCTCATGAGGATACTCAAATCTTATTAAAAGATAAGAATGTTTTACAAGAATCTGTTATCGATAAATATAGAACTGCAGGTCAAGTTGCACAAACTGCTTTAAAATACATCATTGGTTTAATTAATGATTCCTACCATTTCAAGAGTTCTAATATGTTATCAGTTTCCGAATTATGTTTATTAACTGATTCTTTCATTTTAAACTGTTTAACTCATTTTTATAAAAATAAAGTTAATGAAAGAGGTATTGCTTTCCCAACATCCATTGATATCAATCAAATAAGTAATGGTTGGTCTCCAGAAATTGAAGATGCTGAAAACTTAAAACATTGGAATAAGAATTTAACCGATTCAGAATTACAATCAACAGTTAGTGGTTTCTTAAGAGAAGGTGACTTAGTTAAAATTACTTTAGGTGTCCACATCGATGGTTACACTTCTCAAGTTTCTCATACCATGGTTATCTACCCAGTTGATGAAACCAATACCAAACCAACTGGCCCTTTATTAGGTGGTAAGGCTGATGCTATCGCTGCTGCCCATATTGCTGTTGAAACTGTCAATTCTTTATTAAACTGTGCTTTAACTCCAGAAAAATTACCACAAACTTTAGGTTCCTCTGCTCAAAGTATAAATGGTCAATTATTAAGAACAGTCGTTGATACTATTGCTAAATCTTATAACTGTTGTGTAGTTCCAGGTTCCAGAATCCGTAGAGTTAGAAGATTTTTAGCTGGTCAAAATGAAGGTATTGTTGCTGAAAGAGAATTTAAAGGTGTTGTTTGGACTGAATCTCACCAAGAAGCTACTTTAGTCTCACAATCCGACTCCGTTAAGGATCTTGCTATTATTGAACGTGGCCATTCTCAATTAACGAACGCTTCTGCTGTTCCAACTGATCAATTTGTCGTTCAAGCTGGTGAAGTATACTTAGTTGATATTAAAATGGCTTCTTTAGAAAACTGTCAAAAGAAGGGTTTAGTTACTTTAGAAACAATTGATAAATTTACTGGTAAAACTGATAACAACAATAACTTAATTGCTAGACCAACTATATTTGTAAGAGACTATGCTCACTCTCATATCTTAAAATTAAAAACATCTAAACAATTATTGTCTAAGATTGACAAACAAGGTGTTTATCCAATCAAGTTATCTCATTTATCTAGAAACTTCCCATTCAACGATGTCACTCCAGAAGAATTAAATGAAATGAAGAAAGAACTAAGATCATCAAGATTAGGTATGAACGAAATTGTTAATAATTATTTATGTATCGAAGCTCCAATTCAAATTGCTAAATGTGTCCCATGGGAACATATCTTAAAGGTTACAAATCCAAATGGTAACTTAAGTTACGATGCATCTGCTTCATTGACTTTACCTGGTCATGAATTACCTTTACCAAAGTTAGGTGTTTCAGCATTGAAATTGAAATCCTTAATGAATTCTACAAAGGAAACTATTTCTATCCCAGTTGCCCGTGAATCTAACACTGTTGTATTATGTACTGACGATGTTTCATCAGGTGAAAGACCTGAATTATTAAAATTAACAGGTGGTAGTAAAACTTGTGAACCAAGTTGGATTCATTCTAAATATGAATTAAACCCAGAAGATTCAATAGTTCAAGGTATTTTCCAACTTGCATCATTATCTAAGGATAAGAGGTTCGGTTTATTATCTAGAGAAACACAACCAATGAAAAATCTACATAATAACACTAAATCTGCATCTGATTCAATGCAAGGATAGATTTCAAATTATTGCATAGAAGTTCTATAGTTTTTAATATATTTTCATAACCATTTAGATAGTATTAATCAAATTGTACATTAATTATTTAACTATTGAATATTTATGATAACCTCTTATATTCAGCAGTTATATGCTTTATTACATACATACATACATATATTTGTACCAGCATTAAACTAGATAAAATTTGATACGACTCGATTAAATTTAATAGGAACCTATTTAAAATGCCAAGATTTTTTAACAATAACAGGTAACTGAAAAAAGCTAAAAAATAAACAGTTACGAAATAAAACTAATATATTAATTAAAGTAAAGGATATTATACAATTAGAGATCAATATAAAGTTTGTAACAATTAAAATATTTTTGTTCCTTTTTTTTTTTTTTTTATTTAATATATTCATTAGCGACACATAAGCTTACTTAAAATACAACATAGATATAAGAAACTAGAAATTAATTTAAATAAAATATAAAGGAATTATAAATTTAAAATTTCTTTATATCAAAATCCTTATTCTAATAATAGTATTCTTTTATTTTTTGCCGAAATGATTAATATTCACTCATAGTTTTTTAATAATATATATACATTGCTCATCAAAATAAAATCTTTAAAAATTTTTTTAAAAAAATGAAGAAAGAGAAACAAAGTTCTAGCGATATAAAAAAAAAATATTTTTATTGTTAACTTATATATAATATTTTTAAATCACTAGACACATAATTCATTTTCCTTTCAGAATTTTACCATAATTAATTAATTTATTTTGGAGCTTGACCTTCATCAGATGGCTGTTGTTCAGCTTGGTTAGATTCGGACATGTCTGAAGTCCATAGAGTTAAGTTGTCTCTTAATAAT
Organism: Tetrapisispora taiwanensis (nom. inval.); assembly: GCA_030573835.1. Taxonomy (NCBI): domain Eukaryota; kingdom Fungi; phylum Ascomycota; class Saccharomycetes; order Saccharomycetales; family Saccharomycetaceae; genus Tetrapisispora; species Tetrapisispora taiwanensis (nom. inval.). The sequence continues at coordinate 467,474 of JAJMDZ010000003.1, forward strand.
TGCATGATTAAAGCACTGTCCTTGTAAGATTCTTCGGATAAAGTGTCTAATTCAGCAATAGCATCATCGAAAGCTTGTTTAGCTAAGTGACAAGCCTTGTCTGGAGAGTTTTGAATTTCGTAGTAGAAGACAGAGAAGTTCAAAGCTAAACCTAATCTGATTGGATGTGTTGGAGGTAGTTCAGTTGTAGCAATTTCAGAAGCAGTCTTGTAAGCTTCTAAAGAGGAGTCAGTAGCTTTGTCTCTAACATCACCACTGGAGAATTCAGCTAAATAACGGTAGTAATCACCCTTCATCTTGTAGTAGAAGACCTTAGATTCACCAGTAGTAGCGGATGGAATTAAATGAGAATCTAATACAGATAAGATATCGTCAGAGATTTTAGTTAATTCAGTTTCAATCTTGGAACGGTAAGTTCTAATTAAACCGACTTGATGTTCAGATTTTTCTTTAGATTCTTCTTTTTGTTCAATAGAAGAAACAATTCTCCAAGAAGCTCTTCTAGCACCGATAACATTTTTGTAAGCAACAGATAATAAATTTCTTTCTTCAACAGATAATTCTTGACCAGAAGAAGCAACAACCTTCATGTTTTCGACCATTTCTTCATATCTTTCAGCTTGTTCAGCTAATTTGGCTAAGTAAACAGAATCTTCACGACTTTGAGACATTATTTATTTAATTGTGTTTTGAGTTGAGGGTGTGAGTGTTTTAAACTTTTATTATTTGTTTTCTAATTTTATTTTAATTCTTTTTATATTAATACCTTATTCAATTTTATATTATATTATTAAAATGAAAGAGATATTTTTTATTATTAAATTACCTTTTAACTTATATTAAGGGATGATAGAGTAAAATAATATCTATAATGAAATTAAAATTCAAATATGTATATTAATTCTTAAAATAAAAAAAGATAATTAATATAAATTGAATAAATTGTTAGTAAAAAAAATGATTCTTAATTTAAAACCAATAAAATGGGAAAAAAAATTAAATTAAAAGAGAGTTTTTAAAATCAATTTTTAGAAAAAGATAATAAATTAATAGTCAAAATAGTAATAAAAATATAGGTTAACAGTGTAAATTTCCTAATATTAGTTCAAATTTTTTTATTTATATATATTTCCACAATCCAACTAATATTTGAAATAAAAAAAAAAAATTAAAAAGAAATAAAATCAAAATTCTATATTTCTCTAAATATTTTAAAATTTTCTTAATTATTTTTTTTTTCATTTTACAATTGAAAATTTTAACCAAATTGAACTAAAATCATAACAAATAAATTTATTATTGTTTTCTTAATAGTTTAAAATAATCAAAATTCAAAAAATCGCTACTATAACTCTGAAGATCAAACAAAAAATAAACATATAATTTTGAAAAAAAAAAAAAACAACTTTAATTTTTAAATCACACACACACAAAAATTTTATAAAAAGAGGGATAAAATAAAATAAACGAATAAAAAAATGTAAGTAGAAACAATACATCATTGTAAACCAATGATAAAAAATGTAAATACTTAATGAAAAAAAAATAAAAAAAAAATAAATAATTATTCTCTTTTCTTTTTTCTTTTCTTTTTATCTGTTTAAAATAAATTATTTGTCAGACTCTTTTTCTGAGATTATTTTTTCCCATATATTTTCATGTTTTAATCAATTCAAATCAAACGGTATTAAAGTGTCTTAAAAATAACCAATTAGAAAAATCAGAATTCCACTAAATCATACATAATTATTATCATTTTTAAAAATTATTTTTATAATTCTTCTCGGTACTTCTCTTACGGCATCCACTAATTTTTATTTATTTATTAATTTTCTTATTTTCAAAAAATCAGCACGAAACGAAAAAAAATTTAGCAGAAGATAAAAATGAAAATTTCGTAACATAATATTTCCGTTTTAATAATAATAATAATAATAATAATAATTTTGAAATATTGTACCATTTAAATGTAAATCAATATCATTACCAACGAACGACGATAATTGTAAATAATTTTATGATTTACATTATGTATAATCTCTCTATATTCAATTACCCTGTTATAATATTTTTTTTTGTTGTTATCTTTTTCACTTATTATGTAATTTTTCGCCACCAACAAAAAAAATATAAATTGATCTTTACAGTGATAAATTTTTTTAAAATAGTTTTTTTTAGAAAAAAAAAACCATTGAATCAGCACGTGATATATTATTCTTCAATTTCATAATTTAGGAAAGTATCAACAATAACAACAAAAAAAAAAGAAAAGATAATAAAATATAGGCAAAAAAAATAAATTATAACAATAAATGTATGATTTAATGAAGATTATAAGTGAAAAAAGTAACATTTATATCTTTAAATCACAATTAAATCAATGATAAAAAGAAATAAACTTAAAAAAGTAATTTAAATTTCAAGTGTCATAAACAGTGACTAAAAATATGTATACACGAATCTTAAAATTTTCTTTACCTTATCATTTTAAATATTCATAAACTACATGATTCAATTGAATCATGTAGTTTATGAATATTTAAAAAAGTAATCCTAATTGTTGTAATAACTCTTTAATTTATTCTAACAAGTAAAAAATCTTATAAAAAATTTTTTTTGTTAGACGCCAATCCCCCTTTTTTAAGATTTCAATATGCATATTTTAAATCATTTTTCATAACATTGAGTTTAAGTAACTGTTCTTTTACATTTACAATTCATTAGATATCCGATTCTTCAATTAATTATTAGACATTATAATTAAACATTAATTTTTTGTTCAAAAAAAAAAAACAAACTAATATTCATACACACACAAAAAAAAAGATTTAATACTCTCAATTAAAATAATATTAACCACAGATTAAATGAAATAAATTTATTTTGTAAAATTAACATACCTTAAACTTGTATTTTTTTTAACTTTGGGCTCTTATATCAATTTGGATAATCAATCATAAAAAAAAAAATATTAAGAATTCTTTTTTAATAAAATCTATTTATATATAATACAAATTCTTAATTTTTTTTATAAAATCGCTGATATATATATAAAAATACCTTTAAAAAAATAAAAATTAATTATGTACAGTGTAATGATTTTAGTTTTCATCTTTTTCTTTTTCACGTTAGCCCTCTCATTTTTCGATTACTATCTTTTTCTCTCTCTCTCTATAAATGTTATTGTAGTTATCCCCAACCAAAGAAAATTAAAGTATGATCAAAAATGAAAAATAACAATAATGGTCGTACCATTTGAACTATACACTGTCTGTGTTATTATAAAAATATGTTAATAAACAAGAGAAAAACACCGAACAAAAAATTAAAAGAGAAACTTCAAAGTTTTTTTTCCTTTATTTCTTTTTTACTCTTGAATTTTTTACACGCGTCTAAAAATGATAACAACAATAAAATAACACAAATTTTCTTTTTAGCTCCCTACTTCATTTTTTTAATTATAATTATAATTATTATTGTATTACGTTTTTAATATATTTTCATCACTTAATTTTTTTTTTATTCTGTTATAAAAATTTATTATTATTATAATCCCGTTTTATTTTTACTGCAGTTTGAATTTTTTTTTTATTTTTTCGTACTATATTCGTATCATTGTATACGGATTAGTTTAGATTTTTTTCTACTGTTCACGTGGAAAAAGCAATCATATATAAACAAGTGGTTTTTAATTTTTTTTAAAAATCTTATTGGTTTTATAGTGTAGTGGTTATCACTGTCGGTTTTGATCCGACCAACCCCGGTTCGAATCCGGGTAAGACCTTTTTTTATATATATTTATTATATTTTTAAACATTATAATATAGAAAGTTATACATAAATGGCTTATTAATATCTTCTTATACAATGTTTATCATAATTTTATAAAATTGTTATTTTTTTTTTTTTTTTAAAAAATCTATCTAAAATTATTTAATAATCCTCAATATTATTATGGATTAATTTATTTGTCTCTAAGTATTTAATATAACTTGACCAAAGTTTATCACCTTTTTTCAATACATTTTTATTACCAACCATAATTAAACCATGTTTTGCTCTTGTTAATGCAACATTCATTCTTCTCTTATCACTAACAAAACCAATTTTATTTTCTTTATTATTTCTAACACATGAAAATATAATAAAACCTTTTTCATGACCTTGAAATGAATCAATTGTGGAAATAAATACACCATTAATAATATTAATTGTATTAATCTTATTACCATCATTAGATAAACCACTTGTCTTAGCTTTTAATCTACTATTTAATAGATCTAAATCATCAATTTCTCTTTCTATTTCAAGTCTCTCTGGATTAATTACAAGATCTTTTTGTAACATTTCTGATATTAAATCTCTTTGTGCAGAATATGGTGTAATTATGCCAATTTCAGTACGTGGTACATTTTTTTCTAATATTAATCTGTAAATAAATTTAATTATCTCTTTAATTTCATGTTTATTGGTATATGTAAAACCTCTTGAACCTTTGTTATAATTAAATACTTTATTTTCTAAACCTTTATCACATTGATAGAAATAAAGTGGTTGTTCAATACCTGGCCACTTCTTTTGTTCTGAAGTAACACCATCCAATAATTCATTATTATAAAATTTCTGAATTGGGAATTTACTAATTACAGGATGCATTCTATACTGAGTATTAAGCATATGTGGATTCTTATAAGAACCATTTAATAAAATTCTTTCAAATAAAGACATCTCTAATTGTGGAACGTTACTAAAACTTGATAATTGTTTCTCATCACCGACAAATACAAAAGTACGAATACCAGGTAATGATAATGGAACTAATGTAGACATTTCAGATGATTGTGTAGACTCATCCATAATAACCACTGGAACTTCTTTAATTGCTTTTAATTGACGACCACCTGCAGCAATATTAGTTGTTAATAATATTTGCGCTTGGGAAACGTATCTGTCAGCAATATTATTTTGTTCTGTCATAAATTTATTTAATTGATTTTTAGATACATCTTTAACTCTACCGGAACGGATTTTTAATAACGTATCTAAACCATTTTCAGATAATTGTTCATTAACAATATTATGAAGACATATTTTAGCAAGTGGATGATCTTTACCATATTGTTGTTCCTTACCTTCAGATAAAATTCTTAAAATTTTAATATCAGGTTTGGATTCCATCAACTTTTCTGCAATATTATCGATCGCAATGTTACTAGCGGCAACACATAAAATTGGGAAAGAATTAAAGTTTTTAATCATTTGCAAAATAATTTCTTCAATGGTCGATGTCTTACCCGTACCAGGTGGACCTTGCAATATAGTGATACTATTGTTCAAAACATGTTGAACAGCTGATTTCTGAGATTCATTTAATGTTTCTTTAGAGAATTGAATTCTATTTTTAAAATCAAGTTGTTTAACAGGTTTATTACCTAATAACAAATCAATAAATCTTTGATTCTTAATTGCTGTCATTGCAAACATAATTCTGTTTGTTTGAGCCGAACATGGTAATATTTTAAACTCCTCATTTTTCATTGTAATTGGTAAATTTTCATTGTTCCAGTAAAATAATTCTAATAATATTTGAATAGTACCTCTTTTAGAAGCCACTTCTTTAACATAACAATACCAAACTTTTGTTTCATCCTGATTTGAAAACATAATAACTTGTCTATTTACAAATGGTAACATACCTAATTTAGCAAATGTTGGGGATAATAATTTTTCAATCTCAGGGTTATTATTTTGTTTAATATGAATAACAAATACTCTTTCTGTATTTTTTCTAGGCCAAATAATATTAAAATTTTGAATAAATTCTGATTCCAATTTTTGTTCCAAGAATAAGGCATGTGAGAAATTAAAGAAATAAGATTCTAGATCAGGATAAGTCATTTGAGCCTTATATTTTGTAAATTCTTTAATTGGAACACCTTCTTCAATTAGCCCGACTTCATTTTCTTTTTTTGATGATGTATTTTCTTTATTTTCTTTATTAACCTTTAATGCCTTATCAGCAGATTCATTCTTTTTTGAAGTTTTCTTTATATTTGAATCTTTTGTATCAATTAATTTATCATTTCCTTTTTTGGAACCAAAGCTTTTTCCTGTTGGAACAACGTTTTCTGATTTATTTTTACCTTTAGAGTATTTAACTTTAGTTAGAGACCCTTTATCATCATTATCAAATTCTGATTGTGACTTAAATACAAATTTTGATGCTTCTTGGGTTTTGGTTGTAGAATTTTGCTTTCCCTTATTCGAATTCTTATTGTTATCACCAGATTTTTCAACAGTCTTTGGATAATCTAATTTCTTAGATGGTTTTAGTTTAGTCGAAATAATCTTAATCGATTTTTGACTTTCTTTTCGACTGGATGCATTAGATATTTTAGATGGTCTTCCATTTAAATTTGTAGTACGTGTATAATTATTCTCGTGACTTTTACTGTTTAAGCCACCCTTTTGCGCTTTATTAGTTTGAGGTTTTGATAAATGATTGTTTAATTTTTGCGATGTTTTATTACCTTGGGATCTTGAAGGTATCTTTTTACTATCTTTTTGATTATTTGACATCGAAAATGAAGATTTGAGAAGTGTCGAAGGTGTTGGCGACATTGATGAGGCTTTAATACCTTTAAATGAATCTAAACTAATCGAGTTCGTGCTCTCAATAATATTATTTATTTTTTTAGTTTCGTATGCTCTTTTAGCCATTTGTTGGTGAACAGTTAGCGCTTTCTTAGGTCTACCCTCACCTTTTGGCCCACTTGATTTACCACTTCTCTTTCTGCCTCTTCCCATTTTTCTACCTTTTTTTCTTTGAACTTTTTTAACTTTCTTATTTTCAGGTATGCCTAAATATAAATACAAGAATCTTCCACTCTTTTCTGAAATATAATCACTTGTAGCTTTTGGATTGGTGATCGATTCCTTTTGCAAACATGGATCACATAAAACCTTTTTTTGTGAATTTACATTTAAGTTAGACTCTTTACCACATTTATCACATGCACAATCTCTGACTTTTAAATAATTCGACCAATTTTTTAAAAGAGAACCATTAGAAAGAGAATAACAAGTGCTAGGTTTTTCACTCTCATTCTCATATTCTTTTTTGTAACAACTATTACATAACAATGCAATATCTTCACCACCAAATCTAACAATCTGCAATTGATGAATATTAGAATCTGAACATTCTTCACAACTTACTTCTTCTCCAGTTTTAGAATCTATAATTGTTTTATGACGAGTTATAGATAAATGCTTCATCATAGAGTCTGCATCAAGCAGTTCTGAACATGTCACACATTGAAATTTTGACATGATGTATAAATTATTTTTTTTCAATATCAATATCTACGCCCTTTCGATGACTAAAATTTAAACACTTTAATCATATAAATTACAAATTATAATAATTTATAACACCAGTTAACCAAATTAATATATTAATTATATCTGACGTATTAAAGACTCTTTTATAACCTTGATATTTACTTGAAGATATCTCAGTAAATAGTTTGTGTGTGGTAAATTTATTGCTACCTCATCGCAAACTTCTATAAATTTTGAAGAAAAAAACAGAAATTGTTGAAAGAGTCACGTGCAATCGGATTACTGATCTATGTCATTTTCTTTTAAAAATGTTTTAGAAATTGATATTAATAATGACGAATGAGAGTAAAAAAAGGTGAAAGATAATAGTATAAAAATGAATATTTTCAAATTCATACTTTAATATTATTAAATACATTCTATTATAACACAATAAATAAAAAGTTTTTATTACATCAAGGAATTAGAGATTTGGGTAGAACTTACTTAATTTTAAAGAAATCTCTTCAATATTTAATTATCATTAAGAATAAACTAGGTACATAGATAGCAGATTCGAACAAAGAAACATGCCGGTTATTAATATTACTAATCAAGATCAATTTACCAATTTAACAACCACTGAGGCAAATGGTCGTTTAATTTGTTTATATTTATATACTAATTGGGCAGAACCATGTAAAGTTATGACTGAAGTTTTTACTACATTAAGTGATGAACCGTCGAATACAAATATATTATTCATTTCTATTGATGCTGATGAATTTAGTGAAATTGCAGAATTATTCAATGTTTCTGCCGTTCCATATTTTATTATCATCCATAATGAAACCATTTTAAATGAATTATCAGGTGCTGATCCAAAAGAATTCATTTCTGCATTAGATCAAAGTAAAAAACAATTATCAAATAAAGACATTGAACAGAGTAATAGCGTTGAAGAAGAGGAAGACGATGATGAAGAAGAAGTAGAAGAAACTGAGGAAGAATTAAACGAAAGATTGACTAAATTAACACAAGCTGCTCCAGTAATGTTATTCATGAAAGGTAACCCTTCTGAACCAAAATGTGGGTTTTCAAGACAATTAGTTGGTATTTTAAGAGAACATCAACTAAGGTTTGGTTTCTTTGATATTTTAAAAGATGATTCTGTAAGACAAGGCTTGAAAAAATTTTCTGATTGGCCAACTTTCCCACAATTATACATCAATGGCGAATTCCAAGGTGGTTTAGATATTATCAAAAGATCAATAGAAGACGATAATGATTATTTCCAAAATGCTTTAGATTCATAAGCTTTAAAAAGATATATATTATAAAAATATATAATATTTGTAAATTTAAATACTTAATAAATTCAATATTCCTGAATTTTAATATTTAATTTAATAAAAAAATGCACTTACGATAAATTTTCGCAAATATTAAAACTAATAAACATTTATAGCCGGTATATTTACAATACATTTTTATTTAAAATTTCAAAAGTTCAAATGCATACTAAAACAAATTAGTATTTTATTTATGTGTATACAAACTGATTTAACAAAGTAAATCGATTTATATAGATGCAATATTAATAGTTAATTATAAATCTTCTAGATCTGAATCAGTTAAAGATTCATTTAAATTTAGGTTATCTGATGCGTTTATCGTCGTTTTTTTCTGCGAAAGAATTTCATACAAAGAGTCATCTTCATCATCTTCTAAATGAGAATTTATAATGCCAGGTCGTGAATCACTACTAGAATCTTCATCTGAAGAATTTACAATTGGATCATTTTCAATATCAAAATTATCATCCATATATATCTCGTCAACGTTATTATTATCAATGCTATACGTCATATTCGGTTCATATAACTTCGATAGTTCTTTTAGTTTAGCATTTTTACTTTCTCTCAATTCATTTGTAGATGCTGTTATATTACTAATTTCATCATCAGTAGTAAACATATTATCTTCACTTGTCACCATTTTAATGTCCCCTCCAATTCTCTCTAATATATCAACATTTTCATCTACAATAAAGGTGTCTTTATTTGTTTCCAAAATTTTCAATTTATTTGATTTGTCTTTTCCAGAATCAGATAGAGTATTCAAGTAAAATTTTAAAGATTTTTTTTTAAAAGCTCTCTTCTTTTTAATGAATGGTGAATAATAACTCTCATATAAAGTTGTATTGTTTATAGTCTTAGGTTCTCGATATTTATATATTGATATATTTGAATAATCTTCAGCTTGAATTAAAAATTCTTCTTTTAATTTCCTTATTTTCCACTCCCTTGAAAATTTGGTCTTCCCATTTACGCTATTATTAGACTTATTTAAGTTATTAGAATATCTAAGTATTCTAGCCGCATACTCCAATAATTCATTGCTATTATTATATGAATCTGAAAGGCTCAATGAATCAGTAATTTTAGATGCAATATCTAAAGAGAAATTTCCTTTATTAACTGTATCATAATTTTCCAATAGGCTTAATTTAAAATTATCATTACTAACTAAATTATCCGACTCATGAAATAAATGATTCATCATTTCATTATCATCAGGAATTTCTTTTGATCCATGAATAATTTTTCCTATGGCATGAAAATAAGTTACTGCTTCATTTCTCGTAAACATAGACATATTCGATGAAGTAGTAGCCCAAAATTCAAGAGCTGCAATTGCAGATCTAAGATCACCTGTTATCAAGGATAGTTCTTTAATAAATTGTTCCTTTATATTCCATTTATTATTCTGTTTCAATATATCCTTGTTTTGCAATGCAATGAAAAGTAAATGTTTCTTCATCAATGTTGCATTTATTGGATTAAATTTTATTCTTCTCAATTTAGGGTTATTTAGAATTTCTTTACCAAATACCGTTTCTGCATTAAAAGTATTTTCAATACCAAATGAATTTTTATTGTTATTGTTTGTTTTTACTTCACATTCTGTCAAACATATTACCAAAGGTGGTAGATTCAGTTCATCACTATACAACCATTCAAGTAATGTCTTTCTAAAAGCTAGTCTAGTTTCCAAATGAAATACATTCGGGAGTTCTTCAACTAAAATCAATGCTAAATTTTTACCAATTTTGTATTTGGCATTCTTCAAAAATTGATCAAAATTATTCACCGTGGAAGAATTAAGTTCAAAAGTGTCATTTTCAAATTTAGTAATATTATTACTAATTGAAATAATTGAATTTGTTCTTGATAAATAAATTGATGAAGTGTTTACATTAATCTTATACTTGGGTATTAATTCGTTAGCTAATTTTTCGATAACAGTACTTTTGGATGATCCACTAGGTCCTGTAACTAATAAAATACGAGATGAATCTTGTTTGTCTAGCATAGAAATCAGTTCATTTTTAGTATCTTCATATTTTCGTTTATGTATTACAACTTCATTTGATGAATTGGGTGCATATTTTGAATACCAAGGAGAATAATCATTAATATGCTCTTTTTCATCATTATTATCAATATCATTATAATCAAAATCATCATCATTATCATCATCAACATCATCATCATCATTATTATTATTATGATTATCATCATCATCATCTATGGTATATATTATTTTCATAGTTCCTTGATTATTCACTTTTGGTTTTATCACTTGTTTCATTGACCCCTTTTTAATATCTATTTTTGAGGGTGATGTTGGCCTCGAGGTGCTCCAAGTCACATTTTGAGATTGCAATGAACTAAGGCCCCTTTGAAGATTTGGCCTTTCCATATACAAAAAAGATTGATTGGTTTAATAATATTTGATATCGCTTCAAAATATTTCAATCCTATTAATAATTAAAATACATAACCTGAGAGTCTATGATATTATAAATCAGTATTGAAATTATACCTTGAAGCATTTCTAATTGAAATCATCATGGTACTATTTTAAGTTAGTAGCTCTTATTATATAATAATTGGATGTCAAAGCTATAACATTTGATATCATTTTAAACGAAATCATAAATTTTAACAATTGATGAACTTTCGTAAATAATCTTAAGATGTAGTTGATTATAAAAATAATACTAACTGATCAAATGAATTGAACATTAATGCTTAATACCAGATCAACACTATAGAATTATATAGGATAATTTTTGTTCCCAATATATATCAACAAAAATTGTAAATAAGATATGCCAGCTGATGAAAAGAGAGAAAGAAAACGTATTAAGGAAATCTATAGAAGCGATGAGATGTCAAATATAGTAATAAATTCCAATGATAAAAGTAAGAAAATTAATGTAGATACTAGCATATACCAACCGAAGTCGATGGTTGGGTTAATAACAAAGTCATCAATGGGATCTGCTGTATATACAAATGCAGATACCCCTACTAAAAACAAATCGAATAACAGCATTCCTGATCTTAGAAAGGACAATAATGACATTTATAGAACTAGATCATTACCTGACGGAGGCAACAATCAGACTAAAACATTACTAGAAATAGACGAATTAACAGAAATTAAATACCATCCATCTAATGATGCCACTTATTCTGCATATGAAGAGATATTGGAATGGGTCATTTCAATCCTAGGTAACGATATTCCACATCAAGCTATTATTGAGACTGCCGATGCATTAATATCTTATTTTAAAGAAACGGAGAACAGTGAAAGTAATGAAGATAGTTACAATATCAAGAAGAAGCTCGAAAATGTAGAAGAGATAACCTTGACTTCCATTGATAAATTAAGTTTTCAAAGTCTAGTAAAGTTAATTAATAGAATTACAGATTATGACATAGATCATTCAAATTTAGGAAGGTCAAGGGATAAAGAGAGCATTATCGCTGTAGATTCATCAGAAGATGAAAAAGAAAGTTCTGAGATAAATTTGAGTACCTTGCTTGAGGTGGACCAAGAAAATATTGATTTAGATTCTTCCAAGATAATCACCTATGAAAATAAAAGTAATAAGCCAGTTATAGAAATTCAGAATTCAACTAGAGAGAGCTTAATTTTAGGAATGAATGACAAAATACCATTTTCAAACTTACAAATATTTGATATTAACACAAACACAATTAACACAACTTTGACAAAATTTAATATCGACGGTTCTCTTAAACCAAAGAATCTAACATATACCGATTTGGTAAAGTTGGCATCATTAAAAAATATAGATAATTCTATTGTTTTTAATTTATTAATTAAAAATGGATTGCATATACCAAATAATATTATATCGGATCTAACTGACAATATTGATAAAATTAAATGGGGTCTTTTGATGTCGATTAGTGCTAAAGAAGAGATAGAAACAATTTTAAGAAGTATGGAAAAAGAAAATCTTAACCATTTGGTAGAGGAATATAAAAATTTTATAAAAAGTAGTATAAAGAGGACTTTATCCTCAACAGAAGAAGATATAGATCATTCAATTACCAAAATACAAGAAAATAAAAAAAGGAAAATTATTGAAAATGGTTTGAAATTACTTAATTTGGAAGAATTTGAAAATATGACTAAAGATACGAACCTCACAAGTGATAAAATAACTTTACCATCTGGCTCTTTCAAAAGAGTAAAGGCACAATATGAAGAAATACTTATTCCAGCACCCGAGAAACCTTTAATTGATTACAAATTAATACAGATCAGTGAGCTTCCGAATTGGGCACAATTAGCTTTTCCTTCGAATGAAATTGAAACTTTAAACTCAATTCAAAGCAAAGTTTTTGATACAGCTTTTAATTCAGAGGAGAATATTCTTATATGTGCACCAACAGGTGCAGGTAAAACTAATATTGCTATGTTATCAATTCTTCAATGTATATCCAAATATCATGATCCTGCTAAGAATAAGTTTAATCTAGATAAATTTAAAATCGTTTTTATTGCCCCATTGAAGGCTTTAGTACAGGAGCAAGTGCGGGAATTCCAAAGAAGATTATTGCCTTATGGGATAAAGGTTGCTGAGCTAACTGGGGACTCTAATTTAAGCAGATCACAAATATCTGAGACGCAAATCTTGGTTTCGACACCGGAAAAGTGGGATATTATTACAAGAAAATCAAATACATTATCATATGTCAATTTGATTGATTTAGTAATCATAGATGAAGTTCATTTATTAAACGACTCTAGAGGCCCAGTCATAGAATCGATTGTTTCTAGAGCCTTATCAGATAAGAATACGAAAACACCACGTATAGTCGCCATGTCAGCTACACTTCCAAATTATAGTGATGTTGCAAAATTTTTAAGAGTCAATGATAAAGGTTTATTCCATTTTGATGCAAATTTCCGTCCATGCCCATTATCTCAACAATTTTGTGGAATAACCGAAAAAAGTTCTATTAAAAAAATAAACGCTTTAAATATCGCATGTTATGATAAGGTTTTAGAATCTGTCAGCGAAGGTCAACAAGTAATTGTCTTTGTTCATTCAAGAAAAGAAACATCAAGAACGGCTGAGTATCTTAAAGACGAATTTGCAAAAAATCATCTATTAGAGAAATTAATCAAGAGGGATAGCGGTTCAAAAGAAATCTTAAACAAAGAATCAGAAAATATCAAGAACCCAGAACTAAAAAAGTTATGTAATTTTGGGATCGGTATACATCATGCTGGGTTAGATAGAGCTGATCGGTCATTATCAGAAGACTTATTTGCTGATGGTTTGCTTCAAGTTTTAGTTTCAACTGCCACACTTGCTTGGGGTGTCAATTTACCTGCACATACTGTTATCATTAAGGGGACTGATATATATTCACCAGAAACAAGCAGTTGGGAGCGTCTATCACCTCAAGATGTTCTTCAAATGTTGGGTAGGGCTGGTAGGCCAAGATATGACACACATGGTACAGGTATAATAATAACTAACAATGCCGATATTAAATATTATCTAGCTGTTTTAACTAGTCAGTTACCTATTGAATCACAGCTAATACGGAAAATTGCCGATTGTTTGAATGCCGAAATTGTTCTAGGAAATGTATTAAATCTAGATGATGCCACAGACTGGTTTAAACATACTTATCTTTTTATAAGAATTATATCCTCACCACAAAACTACAAAATTCCAGAAAATATAAATATTGACACTTTTATTTCATCTTTGATGCATACTTGTTTTCATATTCTTCATAGTCATAAATTAGTTATCTATAATAGATCTGAACTATCGGTGGAGACAACGGAATTAGGCAAAATAGCATCCCACTTTTACATTGACCATAAATCAATAAATTCATTTTTCCAAAATTTAAATAATAATATGGATACATCCGAGTTAATACAGTTATTTTCATTATCTAGGGAATTCAAATATATTACTGTTAGAACAGAAGAACGTAAAGAACTTTTTGCTCTGAAATCGAAATCACCTTTCCAAATATCTGACCAAATCGATGACAATTTGTCAAAGGTTAATGTCCTATTACAGGCATATATTTCTAGGATACCGTTGGATGGTTTTGCTTTGAATGCCGATATGACATTTATTATTCAAAATGCTGGAAGATTAATGAGGGCAATCTATGAAATTTGTTTATACAGAAAATTTTCTAGACAGACCAAAACTGCGCTACAATTGTGCCAGTCGATAGATAACAGACTGTGGCCTGCCAACACCCCTTTGCGGATATTTAAAGCTTTACCTAATGAAGTTATTAAAAAAATAGAATCTTCATATATTTCATGGGATGATTTTTTAAGTTTAAAATCTCCTAGCGAAGTTGGTTCCGCAATTAGATCTGAAAAGTATGGGAAATTGACCTTTGATCTATTCAGAAGATTCCCTCAGATTAAATTAGAATGTAATGTTCAGACTGTAACACCAACCATTTTTTTATTTACTTTGACACTAATCCCATCATGGATTTGGGATAAAAGATACCATAGCTCGGTAGAGCCTCTTTATATTATCGTTGAAGATTCAGATGGTGAAGTGATATTATATTCGGATCATATATTGATACAAAAAGCCAATATTAACCAAGCGCATTCTGTGCAGTTCACATTAGAGCTCCCAAGTGGTAACCAATTATTGACACCTCCAAATATATTTATTAATGTATTGTTAGAAAAATGGAACAAATGCTCAACTTCTCTTCCAGTGTCATTAGATCAATTAATGACACCAAGAAAATTTCCTTCTACAATGGGTATTTCGAATATAGAACCAATTCCTGTTTCGAAATTAGAAAACGACAAATTTGAATCTATATTTGATTTCAATTTTTTCAATGGGCAAATAAGTTCTTGCTTCGATAACTTATACAACTCAAATGAAAGCATATTTATAGGAACCAATGATTATAATAACTCTACATGTTCAGAGTTAGCATTACTAAACCACTGGAGGCAAAACAAAGGTAGAGCAATTTACATACACCCAAACCAGAGAGTGATAGATAAAATTCTAAAATTATGGAATAAAAAGTTTTCAAATATATTTGAAGATAAAATAATTCAAAAGTTGACTGAAGATGTTTCAACTAACATAAGATTGCTCGCCCAGAGTCATTTAATTTTAGCAACTCCGGAACAAATGAATTATTTATCTCGCAGATGGACTACCAGAAAAAATTTGCAAAATATTGAGTTAGTTATTTATGATAATTTAGAAAATATTGCTACCGCATACAGCGGTCCAGTTTACGAAATACTAATTTCAAGAATGAATTTGATGTATGCCCAATTGGAAAAGGAAGTAAGAATAATCGGACTATCTTCATCAGTGGCAAATAGCCGTGATTTTGCTGATTTTATTGGTGTTAATAAAAAACATATTTTTAACTTTTCACCAACCGTAAGGTCAGACTCTCTTAACATTGAATTTAGAACACATAGCACAACAGATTCCAAGGCATGTTCAAATTTATCAACAAGAATTGCTTTTGAAAATCTGTTCAAACAAGGAAAGCTTAAGGAACGATCTATTATCTATACAAAGTCCATAATGGAGTGTTTTAAAGTGGCTAATATGATTAGATCAAATTTACATGCCTACAATATACATAATCAAATTAAAGATAGATCTCAGTTAGAAAGTCTAATAGAAAGTATTTCTGATTTTTCATTGAAACAATATTTGGATATTGGTGTCGCTGTAATCTTTGAAGCGATGGATTTCAACTCTATCAAAAGGATATTAAAGCTATACGATGATGGTGTCATAACTACATTATTAGTACCATACGATAGTGTTGTCATTGCTCCTAAAGCTACTAATTCTATAATTTTGGATACAGGATATTATGATGAGCAAGATAATTGTTTTTATAATTACACTACTTCTGAAGTTAATGAGATTATATCTCATGCAAGTGGAACACAATATAATATTGGAAATGTTTTAATTTTTACTGATGATCATAGAAAGAAATATTACCAAAAATTTATTACCGAACCGGTACCTGTTGAAAGTCACCTACTGAATAATATACATGATTTCGTTATGAATGAGATTAATACATCCATTATTGAAAATAAACAAGATTGTTTGGACCTTCTAACGTATACTTTATTTTATAGAAGAATACATGCAAATCCAACTTATTATGGTCTCAGTGATACTTCAGCAACAGGTGTCTCAACATATTTAACAAATATTGTTAGTGGGGTATTAGACGATTTTGTCGAGCTTTCAATGATTTCATTAGAACCTGCATCGTGGAATGATTCCCACGATCCTGCTGTAACTGAATCCGATAATAGATCAAATTCTCAGGTCATTGCCTTACCAATATCTAAAGTGCCATTCAAATATAATATATCTTATTATTCTTTAAGATACTATTTAGAAAAATTGTCTTCAACAACCACATTAAAAGATATGTTTGAAATTTTATCATATTCCAGTGAATTTGATATTATCAAAGTAAGGAGTGACGAATTAGCTACTTTATTAAATCTACAGAAGCGTCTGCCATTAAAATTCAATGGTAATATTTTTATTGACACTAGAAGTTTTAAGATATTTATTATCATCCAATCCTATTTAACAAGAATAAAACTTCCAATAGAATTTAGAAATGATTTGAATATAATCCTAAAACACATTGTTCAATTGACAAGTTCTATTGTTGATGTTTTGGCCATTAATGGTTGGCTAAATTCTACTACCGCAATGGATATGTGTCAAATGTTAATACAAGGTGTATGGGACACAGATAGTTCATTGAAACAAATTCCTACTTTTAACAATAATATTTTAAAGAAATGTTTAGAAAGAGGTGTAGAAAGCGTTTTCGATTTTATGGCATTGGAGGATGAAGACCGTGATGTAATTTTGGATTCAAAAGAAATTGACATTGAACAGATTGCAAATTTCGTTAATAGCTACCCAAATATTGAATTATCTTATGAATTATCAAACCCTGAATCAATTCAAGTTGATTCTACAAACGAAATCAATGTTATTGTCACAAGAGATGAAAAGCCTGAATCTAATTTAGTCACATCAGAGAAGTTTCCTTACAACAAAACAGAAAATTGGTGGTTATTACTGGGTGAAATTGAAAATAGAGAATTACTGGCAATAAGAAAAGTTACGCTGAATAAAGAAAACCAGAGTTATAAGCTACCATTTTCTTTAGATAGAAAAGGGGATCACAAATTAACGTTGTTCTGTGTGTGTGATTCGTATCTAGATGCCGATAAAGAAGTCACATTTGATGTTATCGTATCATAATTCATCAAATTATTAAACTATATATATATATATATATATATATATATAACTACATCTATTATTATATTATGATCTAAATAGAAGAAAATCTCTTATTTTAATATATAATCATCATTGCATTCCGTCTCACCCTAAAAAGATATTTTCTACCAAACTTTACGCGACGCGTTTTTTGCCCAAGCTAAGGTAAATAAGATGGTTTAATTAACCTTGTCAATTGAATATTTCTAACTTACAAAAAAATTTAAACATATTCTACCTAGTGTATTTAAAGTTTTATTTTTAATTGTTTTTTGTTTAGACTTATACATAATTGGCAGTTGATGCAAGAACTTAAGAAAAATTACAATTTGAAATTATGCCTCCTAGCACACCAACCGCTAACAAAAAAGTGAATTTGAAATCATCCAACTCTTCATCACAAAAAAAATTAAAACAGTCGAGTTTACTGTCATTTTTTTCTAAGCAATCACCTAAATCAATATCAATTAAGGAAAAAAACGCTGGAAATGCAGCCTCGACCTCTACAAATGATGGATCAGATATGGAAAATACTTCTATTAATGACGATACTTCAATAGTTTTAGCCAAACTTCCTTCTACAAGTAATTCTTCAAATAATGTCGAATCATTATCTCCAAATATTGAATCAATGACCTCCAAAGTATCTAATAGGTCATATTCAGGTGATGTTGATATTACAACCCCTGATCTAGATCAAACACAAATAAAACAAGGCAATCTTTCGGAATCTGAGAATGAACTTCTGTCCACCTATTCAAGAAGAACAGATAAACGTGTTATTAACTATGCAGAAGATAGTGACAGTGATGATGAACCATTGGTAAAAAGATCAAGAAAAGTGAAAAAAATAGAATCCGATGATGATGATGATGCTGATTTTAAAATGGAAGATGGTGGTAATTCTGACATCGAAAAGGAGGATGAGTTTCCAGCAAAGGAGGGTTCATCAAGCGATGATGATGATTTTATAATGTCACTCGCTGAGAAACCCAAACCTGTCACGTCCAAGAAACCTAGTGAAATTTTGAAGAAAACACCAATTACTGCAACAAAACCTAAGTCATTTGTTCAAACACAACCAAAGCATGCTACATTTAATAAGAAACACGAAGAAAGATACCAATGGTTGGTTGATATCCGAGATGCGGAGAAGAGACCAATGACAGACCCAGATTATGATCCTAGAACTCTTTATATACCCCCATCAGCATGGAATAAATTTACAGCTTTTGAAAAACAATATTGGGAAATTAAATCAAAAATGTGGGATTGTGTAGTTTTCTTTAAAAAAGGTAAGTTTTTTGAGTTATACGAAAAAGATGCCATATTGGGTAATACTTTATTCGATCTAAAAATTGCTGGAGGTGGCAGAGCTAATATGAATCTAGCTGGGATTCCAGAAATGTCTTTTGATCATTGGGCTTCTCAATTTATACAATATGGTTATAAAGTTGCTAAAGTTGATCAAAAAGAGTCAATGCTTGCAAAAGAAATGCGTGAAGGTTCAAAGGGTATTGTGAAAAGAGAACTAGAATGTGTCTTAACGTCTGGTACATTAACAGAGAGTAATATGTTACATTCAGATTTAGCTACATATTGTTTAGCTGTCAGGGAGGAGCCTGGCAACTTCTATGATAGTGAAAATAAAAATATTGTTTCAATTGATGATACTTTAAAGAAAAAAATTATTGGTGTAGCATTCATCGATACAGCCACAGGTGAAATGCAGCTGGTCGAGATGCAAGACGATAATGAATATACTAAACTAGAAACCTTAATGTCTCAAATAAAACCTAAAGAAGTTATTATGGAAAAAGAAAACTTGTCGCCCCTCGCCCAAAAAATTATCAAGTTTAATTCTTCACCACAAGCTATATTGAATTACTTAAAAGCAGGAGAAGAATTTTATGATTATTATAAAACTCATGATGAATTAGTTTCTGAGGATAATGGTTATTTTTCCAATTCATCAGAATGGCCTGCTATTTTACAAGAATATTACAAAAATAACAAGCAAGTGGGGTTTAGTGCACTTGGTGGTCTATTATATTATCTAAAATGGTTAAAACTTGACAACAAGTTGATATCATTAGGTAATGTGAAGGAGTATGATTTAGCGAAGTCACAAACATCATTAATTTTAGATGGTGTCACATTACAAAATCTTGAAGTTTTTGCTAACTCCTTTGATGGTTCCGACAAAGGAACACTTTTTAAACTTTTTAATTTATCAATAACCCCGATGGGTAAAAGAATGATGAGAAATTGGGTGATGCATCCTCTTTTAAAGAAGGCAGACATAGAAAAGCGTTTAGATAGTGTGGAATCTTTATTAAATGATGTTGAATTACGTGATACATTCGAAAGCCATCTTGTTAAATTACCGGATTTGGAAAGAATGCTGGCAAGAATTCACTCTTATACTATAAAAATGAAAGATTTTGAAAGTGTCATACAAGGTTTTGAGATAATATTAAAATTAATTGATTCTCTTAAAGACAAAGAACAGCTAGGTGCTCTTGACATTTACTTATCACAAATTCCAAAAGATTTGCATTCAAGTGTTTCAAAATGGTCAAATGCTTTTGATAGATCAGCTGCTATCTATGAAGATAAGATAATTCCATTAAAAGGTATTGAACCAGAATTTGATGAATCATCGAATGAAATAAAAGAAATTGAGAAAGAACTAAATACGTTACTTTCTGAGTATAAGAAAAAATTCAAATGTTCTAGCATTCAATATAAAGATTCAGGGAAGGAGCTTTTTACTATTGAAGTTCCAATGTCTGCTGTTAAACAAATTCCTTCATCTTGGATGCAAATGGGAGCAAACAAATCAACAAAAAGATATTATTCCGATGAAGTCAGTATTCTTGCTAGAGCAATGGCTGAAGCTAGAGAAAAACATAAAGTTGTTGAAAGTGAATTGAAAAATAGATTATGTAAAAAATTTGACTCTTTATATAAAGAGGTATGGAAACCAACTGTAATCATGATATCAAACATCGACTGTATTTTATCATTAACTCGTACTTCTGAGTCGATAGGTTATCCATCGTGTAGACCAGTATTTATTGATGAAGTTGATCAAACGACTGGCACGCACACGAACGGTTACATGAAATTTAAATCTCTAAGACACCCATGTTTCAACCTTGGTTCTACTACAGTCAAAGAATTTATTCCAAATGATGTTGAACTTGGTAAAGATGTATCAAGAGTTACTCTATTAACCGGTGCAAATGCTGCTGGTAAATCTACAGTATTGAGAATGTCTTGTATTGCAGTCATAATGGCTCAAATTGGTTGTTTTGTTCCATGCGAAGAAGCAGAGCTAACTCCAGTTGATAGAATTATGACCAGATTAGGTGCCAATGATAATATTATGCAAGGCAAGTCAACATTTTTTGTTGAACTTTCTGAAACAAAAAAGATGTTAGATTTAGCAACAAATAGATCGTTACTGGTAATTGATGAATTAGGAAGAGGTGGTTCTTCCAATGATGGGTTTGCAATTGCAGAATCTGTTTTATACCATTTAGCTACACATCTTCAAAGTATGGGATTTTTCGCAACACATTATGCTGCGCTAGGATTAAATTTTAAAAGTAACCCAGCAGTAAGACCTATGAAAATGAACATTTTAGTGGATGAACAAACGAGAAATATCACCTTCCTTTATCAATTGGTTAATGGTGAAAGTGGAAAATCGTTTGGTATGCATGTTGCTTCTATGTGTGGTATTAATAAATCTATTGTGAATAAAGCTCAAGAAGCCGCTGAAAATTATGAACATACTTCTAAAATCATCAAAGAACAAAACTTAGCTCTTGAAGGTTTAAATAAGAAACGTGTTGATATCCCTTTGGGTCTTCAAAGTGATTTCATTAGATTAACAAAAGGCGCAGGTTTAAATAATACTAAACTTGGTACTGGTGAGAGTGTGACTATTTATGATAATAATGTTAAGGCAAATGTCATAAAAACTCTATTTTCCATAATCGAATCAATTTAAACATAATTAAATATACAAGTCTAAATAATGTAAATAAATTTAAAAGAAATAAGTTATTCTAACTTACTGCATTGGGAAGTTCGAATTGCACAAAATTTTACAAATTTCATAAAATTTTGATAATATAAATTAATCTAAAATTCAAATTGAGTCTCTGCTTAAAATTGGGGCACATTTTCTTTTTTATATAAAAATTTATTTGCATTAATAAAAATTAAAAATATACTACTGGTCTTTGAAATATAGTATCTCAGACACGATTCTTCAAAGATATTAGAATTTTGTATCTAAGTGCTGTAATTTTAAGCCGAAACAAACTCATCGAATTTTTATCAAAGCGTTATTGTTCTAGGTCAAAATTTCTGACTGCAAAAGATTTTGATAATTTAAAATCATTGTAAAAATTGATGCAAAAGTTTGTGATTAAAGACTTTTAAAATATTAAAGTATTGCAAATTAGGATTAATGATAATTCATTTTAAATATGAAAAATATTATTCATTTAATAGATTTTGTTTTGTTATTAAAGATCAATAGATGTTTAAACGCTTTACTTCGTTGAATAAATTTATATCATTAAATCCATATCATAGAAGGTGGGTTTACAATAAAATGTTAACATCTAATATAGTCAATCCATCAATTAAGCTGACCGATTTAGAAAATCGTATTTGCACTCTTTTAAATGATTTTACAAATAAATACAATGATGAAACAAACCCAGAAGAACCTCTAGAATTAAGAATAACTGGTGGTTGGGTTAGAGATAAACTTTTGGGATACCAATCTCATGATTTGGATATTGCAATCAATTCCATGTCAGGTGAATCATTTGCATTAAAACTTAATGATTATCTTTCTACAAACTTTGAGAAATATAATTTCGAACCTCATTCAATTCATAAAATAGATAAGAATCCTGAGAAATCGAAACATTTAGAAACGGCTACCACAAAATTGTTTGGTGTTGAAGTAGATTTCGTGAATTTAAGATCAGAAGAATACACTGACGATTCAAGAATTCCAATCGTACAATTTGGAACACCCGAACAAGATGCGTTAAGAAGAGACGCAACTTTGAATGCATTGTTTTATAATATTGGTAAGGATCAAATCGAAGATTTAACTAAGTCTGGTTTACGTGATTTAAAAAATAAAGTATTGAGAACACCACTGCCACCAAGAAAAACGTTCTTAGATGATCCTTTACGTATTTTAAGGCTGATTAGATTTGCTTCAAGATATAACTTCACCATTGACACCGATACCCTTGAAACAATGAAGGATGTTGATATTAATGCATCTTTTTACACAAAAATTTCTCGTGAACGTATTGGTGTCGAAATGGAGAAGATTATTGATGGCAATACACCTTTAATTGGTATAAATTTAATACAGTATACTCATATCGATAATGTAATTTTTCATTGGCATAATGATGATTCTATTATCGAATTTAACAAAATTAATAATGTAAGTGATTTTAACATCATTTCTGAAATATATGATAATAATATTCTAAATAGTCATATCAAAAATGTTGTCGAAGTGTTGAAACAAAGATCAAAATTAGAAAATGACATCCCAATCATGTACTCTTTAATTAAAGAAAACAGTTCATTCAAGAGAATCTTTCTTTTAAGTTTCATATTGTTGCCATTTCAAAATTTAAAAATTATCTGGAATGTAAAGAAGAAAATTAATAATAAAATCCCAGTAACTGAAAGCATTGTCAAGGATGGGTTAAAATTTAATAAAAATGAAGCAACATTGACATCACTGATTGTTGACTCGATTGAAAGCTACCAAAAAATGGTTACCAAATTTAAAGATGATAGATTATCTGTCTCAAGATCAGAACTAGGACTATATTTAAGAGAATTTAAAGGTAATTGGGAAGTTGCACATTTTGTGTCTTTATTAAACCAATTGGCAAGTAAATCCGATAGTTCTTTGAATGATTACTCTAACTTTTATAACCATATAATTTTATCTGGTTTAAAAGAATGTTATGATTTGAAGCCGATGATTGATGGTAAACGTTTGGTCTCATTGACAGAGATGAAACCTGGTCCATGGTTAGGTAAAATTAATGACCATTCGATTGTTTGGCAACTTGACAACCCTGATGGCGCTGAAGACGAATTATTAGAATATTTAAAGAGCATCATATCAACAGTAGTTTAGTTATATAATAAAGAATTAAATGGATATCATTACATATTTATTTTAAATTAACTTTACTAATAAATAACAAAGTGATACAATATCACTCTAGTTTATTTCCTAATATTAAATTAATTAATCTAATTTGAAAAGAAGAATAGATAAATGGATCAATATATAAGACACGGTGAAAAAATTAAATTTTAACCAATTAATTTCATTATAGTACATAATTTTTATATGGATAATTCATAACTAAAATATATAAATATTCATATTATTCTACTAACCTTTGAGGATAATTTTATAATATAAAATTTTGATAAAATGCTTTTAATAACCTATTAAATAAAATACACCTGTGAAGGTAATAATATTTATATTAGAGAAAGTAACTTCAAGTTTCTCTACTTTGTTTTCTCATCAAGTCTTCGGCATGTGTTACACCTGGTAATTCTAAAGAAGCTCTTGCCCTATCAACAGAAAATCTTTTATCTAATTGATTTGAGTTCATCATCTCTTCTCTTGTACGGTCTAATGAAGTCCTATTAGCCATACTTTTTCTTGGATTGTCATACTCTTCATCTGAATTAATATTTGGAGAAAAAAGTAGATCTTGGTTCTCCTTTGGAGATGTCCAATTATTAGGCTGATCTTTTCTTACCAACATTGGAGTTCCATCAGGTCTATCCATAAAACTCATAGGAATTTCTTCAGTTGCTAAACTACGTTGCGAATTATTACCTCCAAAATACATAGCAGAGTCATCAAAAGGATCCTCGACATCTGCAACATTCAGGTTTATTCTTTTTTCATCAGAAATATTCATACCCTTAGTTAAATTTGGTCTGTTAGGATCAGTAGGATCATAGCCAACAGGGTATTTATCGAAATCACCACGTTGCCACATTTCTCTAATAATATCTACATCTTTTGGATAGAACATCTTCATAAATACATCATAAGTAAATCTTGGTAACAAACAAAACAATACACCTACGAAAGTAATACCCCAGAAAATTGGAACACCGTAAATTCTAGAAGCACTCTTGAAATATTCATTACTAGTCAAAGAACTTGACCAAATACCAGTCCAAGCATATAAGACAATAATAGAAATAGCAATGAAAAGACCAGTAAACCAATCCCATCTATATTGATGAAGTAGGATATATATGTTACAAGCTAAAACAGCGATAGTTGTTACCATGGTACCAACATAATAACGATGTTCTAGACCTAAACCATTATTTGAAACATACATTGTTTTGTAGTAAATCAAATATGGGAAGAAGTAACAAATCAAAGATTGATATAAACCATCAATCATATACCAAATAAATTTTATTTGGTTCCATTCTAATCTCAAAATACCAACTTTGTACAACTGTGGGACTAAAAGTGAAATGGTATCATTGACATCTTGATCCAAAATACCCATGAAAATGACAGGTAATGAAGTAAATGCCAAGTTATAGAAGGATAAATATGTATATTCAAAAAGATATGAACCATCGAAATTGTTATAAATACCATACCAGAATAATGCTAAAGTAAAAATAACATTCTTATAGAAGAAAGAAGGAATCATTTCGGCTAATCTTTTATATGACCATCTACCGTGAACAAGAACCAGTCTAGTTAAATATCTAAATTGACCAATTGCATAATCTGAACACATAACTGCTTGTCTACCTTCTTCACCAGCGATACCAACACCAACATCGGCAGATTGGATCATAGCAACATCATTAGAACCATCACCGATAGCTAATGTCATAACATCCAGTGTATTCTTAACTAACTTAACAACAGCAGCTTTTTGGGATGGAGAGACTCTACAACATAAAACAGCTTTACAATTTTTACATAACAACAAAAATTTACGTCTAATATCTTCACCACTTAAAGCCAACTTCAAAGCATCACCGTCAATGACAACACCAAAATTTCCATGAGGTATATCATGTAATTTCTTGGCTTCCAGTAATTCTAATTCATTACCACTCATATTGAAGTGTTCTCTCAAGTATTTAGATAATAAACTGTTGACAATTTCAAATGGATCATCACCGTATTGAGCGACGTCTTCACCGGCAGACTTAATAACTAATAATTCCATGTCATTGTTTAATAAATTACACGAGAACCCAATATTAATAGCAGTTTCGACTTTGTCACCAGTTAACACCCATAATTTGATACCAGCATCGGCCAAAATAGCAATAGAATCAGGCACACCATCTTGTAGACGATCTTCAATAGCAGTACCACCTAATAATATTAAATCACGTTCGATCATATCAGAAACTCTTTCTAGTTCTTCCTCTCTGTCTGTTAAAGAGGCAGCAGCTTTGTCATATAAATCGTTCCATTTTTCATATTCTGACCATGGAATTTCTCTTTGTGCGATACATAGAGTTCTTAAACCTTCAGTAGCATATTGTTCTAGATGTAAAGCAGTTTTTTCAAGTAAATTTTCATCATTTTGAGAACTGTCCTTACTTAATCTAGAGTAGATGATAGAATCAGCACCTTTACATATTAATAAAGCAGTTGGTTCAGATTCTGGGGTTGCGCCAGGAATTTTAATGATACAACTCATTCTTTTTCTGGATGAATTAAATTCAAGTATATTTAAAACTTGGAATTCTTTTTGTATACCTTGGATTTCAACAATCAAACCAGTCTTGGTTTTACCAACAAAGCTAAAACCTACATCTCTAGCAGTTCCGACTAATGCAGCTTCATCAGGAGATTGAGCTTTTAAGTCTAACCTTTCTGGGTCGTTCTTATGTGGCTCAACTAATACGGAATGACATAAAGACAAAGCTAACATGAAATGCTCGTTACATTTCTTTTGATATTCACCATTTTCACCTTTTAAATCTTTAACAAATTCTTTCGAAACAAAAGTCATTTCATCAGGATAAAATTGAGAGTTACTAGAAATAGCTTTCAAATCAGCAATCATAGTATCCTTATCTCTAGCAATTTCAGCCTTTTCCCTACGACCTTCTTCTTCGACATCGATACCTTGACGTTTTCTAAGACCAGCTAAAGCTTCCGTGTAGGCTCTACCATACGAAACACCATTAATAGTACATTTCTTAAATTCCATAACATTTTGGGTCAGAGTACCAGTTTTATCAGAGAAAATATATTCAATTTGGCCAAGATCATCAGAAATATTCCATGACTTTGGAGTACAAGGATAATCTAACTTAGCGTTGTATAATAAGACATCACCATAAATAAAGGCAGCCTGAGCTGTCTTAATAATTTCAACGGAAATGTATAGAGAAATAGGGACCAATGATTGATATAAAATAACAGCAACCCAAAAGGAAACAAAACCATTTGTTGCCGCAGAGCCACCAATAGTACCAAATTCGAAATAATCTCTAGAGGTATTATTATGATCATAATAAACACCGTTAACCACACCAGCAACAAAACATAAAATGAATAAGACAACAAAGTTGATAATAACAGAAAAATTTAATTCTCTAGCGATTCTAGATTTCTTTGTAGGCGTGACACCTGCATTAATCATAATTTTTGTATCGTCACCAGTGAAAATAACTATACCCATAGCCCATTTAGTATTTCTTAAAGTACAACCACGAAGTAATAAATTGTTAATATTGATTGGTTCATTATTTAAGTCGCCAGTAGTTGGGTCAACGTATTTCAAGTTACCTTGGTAAGTATATAAATTAGCATGAGGACCTTCACTCTCAATCCAGAATTTCGATCTAGCGATATCACGTGAACTTCTAATTGGAATTGAACATTTTAATGAATTACGAACTTTTAAATTAGTTTCACCATCTAAATTTTTAGTTTCAACGTAACAACCACCGTCATGATCGGATGTAGATAATAAAATAATATCAGCAGGAATTTCATCATCATTATGGATACGTACAATATCACCAACATTAATATTCTTCCAAAAATCTTTTGAGAATTTGCAATCATCTCTTGGAGGTAAAGATTTATCTACTAAAGTACCTGTTGCACCCATGTTATCATAAGCTTCATCCATATCATAGTCTAAAGATGGTCTACCATATTCAGCAGAAGCTCTATAACTATCTATCGAATCAAGAGAGTTTCTTGGAAGATTGGCATTTTCTCTAGCTCTTTGTGCATGTAGTTTATTACGTTGTCTTTGAGCTTTTCTCTTTTTACCTTCTTCAGTGAAAGTTTCTTTACAAATATCAATAAATTTAAATAATAATCTTGAATTGGCTTTTTTAAATTTTCTCCAAAGTGAAATATTATCAACCGAAACATTATTATTTGGAACACCGGATAAAATATGTGTCTTTGTGTTATTAACTTCTAAATCTAAAATAGTTCTTCTTGAATCTTCAATAGCATCTTTAAATGCAGTAATACAGACAATGACGATAAGTGGAACAGAAGCAAACCCTGGATTTGTAACACCAAAAATTTGGAAAGCACCTAAAATAATTAAAACTAAGAAATAAATATTAGCAAAATTTTGAAATTGAAATAAAATATTTTTTGGGAAAAAAGTTAATGGTGTATATTTTGTAGTTCTAATCTTATTACGTGTGTAATCAATAATAGGATGACCATCTTCGTCGACCATATCATGTGGTAAATCCATATTATAATAAACTGTTCTTTGTTCATCAGCACGATTCTTTGCAGCCATATCATCTAATGATTCATCTTGACCAATAAATTCTTCAAAAGGATTTTGAAAATTTTTCTTTGCCCATTTTAAAGTTTTAGCTCTACCTACATTAGGTCTACCTTTTTTATTTCTATGAGTACCCCAACGTAATCTTTTAATTCTTGCATTTTCTGAAGAATCGCCTAATTTTCTATCGTCTTCTTCATCATCATCATCATCATTTCTTAAACTAGTATGAGTTTCTAAACCTTCATCATAAGGTTCAAAAGTGCCTGTATTATCTTTTTTATTTAAATGTGGTGTAGCTTGATAAGAATGTGCATCATCGTTATCATTAAAACTTAAATCGTTTTCATTATCAATTGAAACGTCTCTAAATTCATCTGGATTTATAAATTGAACTTTTGGACTTTTACCATTATCAAATGGATTATTATCAGTATTGGTACTATCTTCAAATGGATTTCCTTCTGACATTAGAGTTTTATAAAAATTTTAAATATATAATATGTTAGAAGGAATTTACAATAAAAAACAACCACCACCAAATAATAAATTAATTAGTATGCAAATGTATTGATTTTAATCCTACAATTAATGTTTATTTTATTGATCAAAATTAATATAATATAATATAATATCTTCCTATATAGAATTTTTTCTAACTTTCCAAAATTCAACAGTCGTCTATTTATATTATGAATAATTTATTTTTGATTTATCCTTATTTTCTTATTGCTAACTTCTAGTTATATCTTAAAATTAAATAATCTTTAAAATAAATTAAATAATTTATAAATCTATAAATAAATATAATTTTAATTTATAGAATTTCTTTTCTTTTTCACACCTTTCCATTACATCAGTGTGTTATTTTCCAAGAATTTTCTATCTTAATTAATTTCCTGGATATTTTTGATTGAAATTTTTCATTAAAAAAACGAAAATAAAAAAAAAAATTTGAAAAAGAAAACGTTTAAAATATCGCTGTTAAAAAACAAAAAAATAAAAAACCAAAGAAATTAAATGCCTGTCACAAAATATTTTATTTGAATGAAAAAAATAAATTAACGCATACATTCATAATAATAATATAATAATTAATTTAATTGTAATAGATATAATGGATTTTATTTTACGAAAAGAACTTTAATATTTTAATTTTGTAATTGATCTAAATGATGGACATTATGAATTTACAGAACTACTATGTACCTATAATTATTGTTTGGATACTTGGTAGTTTTCATCATTGTAATATTATGTAATTATGTTACTGTGTAATTAAGGGCAATAAAGGTATATTTTCTAGGTTTGTCCAAATGTTATGACTTAAAATATATATTATTTT
Source organism: Tetrapisispora taiwanensis (nom. inval.) (assembly GCA_030573835.1). Lineage (NCBI taxonomy): Eukaryota > Fungi > Ascomycota > Saccharomycetes > Saccharomycetales > Saccharomycetaceae > Tetrapisispora > Tetrapisispora taiwanensis (nom. inval.). Next base: position 497,718 of record JAJMDZ010000003.1, read on the forward strand.
ATCTATTTATATTTATATTAATATTAATATTTATCAAAAATTGTGATATATGAATGGTTCATGTTAATGAAAAGTTTCTTTTTAATTAAAAAAAAGAGAAAAAGTGCATTTGTTTTGATGTATTTATGATTGTTATTGTAGAACAAAATTTTTTTTTATTCTTTTGTTTGTGCATATTTTTGAGTCCATTCTTTGGCTGTAGCAATTGCACCAGCTTCATTCTTAATCCAATCTTCAGCAACGTCATTAGCTAATGGATCATTTGGATTTGGACTAGCCAATAATGCTTGTATAGATAGTAGTACTGTTCTAATTTGTAATGCTGGAGACCAATTTGTTTTCAATACATCTAAACAAATACGACCTAATCTATCGATGTTTGGATGATAGATTTTTGTTAGGAAACGAACTTTAGGACTTTCCATTGGGTAATCATCTGGTAAATATAATTCTAAGTTGAAAATACCATGTTCATATGGTGAACCTTCTGGTCCTTCGATTGTAACAGAGAAATAACGTAAATTATCATCGTGTGGTTCAGCAGTAATACCAGGTACTGGATCGGTTACAAGTCTTTCTGTTTCTTTAATGATTCTCTTAGGTAATGATGTCATTTTTATTTTGTGGTTGTTTTATACTATATTGGTACAATATAATAATAATAAAAACGATACAATGATTTTTCAACTTCTTATCTTAAAAAAAAAAGTACTTCTTTTCTAAAAATGTATATTAGATTTATAGGTCTCTAAATTAAAACAAACGGTTTTATATTTCGTTTATATTTGCACCCTATTGATAGTTAGATCAGATTCTATTTATGTAAAACCAGATCTTTAATAATTATACCATTCTTAAATCTA